>VXBO01011654.1:645290-684007 GCA_013400135.1 Rhinoptilus africanus
CCGCCTCTATCCCGGCTGCCCCCGGCTTGATTCACCTCTCCGGTGTCGGAGCTTGCCTTTTTTACCGAAATGCTGTCACTTATGCTAGGCAAGATTGCGCCAGAAATACTGGGTTACGCTCCTGGTGTTCTCCGCCACCCCCCTTACGGGTTTATCTCGTTCTGTTATCCGTCTGTTATCCCCCTTCTCGCGGCTGCTGTGAGCCAACCCGCGCCCCTCCTTCATACATGACACCAAAGCACCAACAGTTTCTTAATATTTTGAGGGAGTTGTTTACATTTTCCCTTTGTGTAAACTACTTTTGATTTGGGTTTTGGGGTTCCTAGTGGCAGAGTTTACCTCTAAAACCGTGAGAAAGAGGGGACTGGGCTGCTTGAAGGACCATTAATGGAAAATCGGGTGCTGGCTTCCACCTCGGTCCGGGATACAACGCGCACAGCTCATGAAACAAATGCTGTCACCCGTCGGGGGAAGCCAACAGATCCGACGGGACCGAATGAAGGTGCCCCCTCGGCAGGAGCCGGCCTTGCCGTTCCGTGGTGTGCGTGGTGGTCTCCCGCAGCGGGACGGGTGCTCGGAGCAGTGCCCCTGCGCATCCGCAACTGCTGCCAGCCCCTCGACGTGTGCACGAGGGGGGATTTGTCAGGGTTTGGAGGCACCAAAACATTGCAGAGGGAACAAAATAGGCATTAACACAATTTGATTTAATTTAAAGCTTTTGATATGCTGTACCTAACTTTGCCTGTGATGATTACATATAATTAGCAAATTAATCCAAGCTTTTGTTACACTATGGACTTGTAGCTGTTTATCTTTGTGCTCTTGTTATTGCATAATTATTACCAACAGTCTTTGAGGTGACTAAATAATCATTTTTAAGAGTGAGATGCGGCATTGAGAGACTAAACCCAAGGTTACCATGTCAAAATGACTTGTAACACCAAAACACAACACCGGATTAGTGGTGTAGGTGGTTTAAGCTAAAATGGAATCAAAGAAGGAGCTATTACTGAAGCAATGGAGGCAAAGGTGATAAATGAATTTAGGGGGGTAGCTGGCTTAGAAAAATCTAGCTGTCCATGTAGTTTCCGGCTTTTTTTAAGCGGCGTTTGCGATTACTGCTGCTGCCTGTTTGGTATCCCTGTGTTTGCTGGTTACACCTACCTGCAGATTCCTTACTCTGGTTCCGTTGTAATCAGCTTGGCCGAGCGCCGTGTGTTTATGCATCACCTGGCATAATGGCTATATAATCTTTTTGTGACCAGCTATGTAATTGTGATCCCGCTTACAGATAATACCTGTAATAATTTCTACCTCCTGAAGGAGATAAGAGTCAGATAAAAAGATCGAGGGCAGGCTGTTACACTAACAGATGACAGAAGGCAGGAGGCCGTTCTGTGGGCCACCCTTGCTCCCAGCCGCCATCCTGGGCGCTGCTCCCGTGTCCCCTTCTCCAGGAGAGGTCTGGGGGACCCTCAGCTCGTCGCTGGTGGCACTTAAAAGCCCTTGGGAAGGGGATGAATTTGCTCTTGTCAGTATGACCTTTCTGCGCAGGCAAAAGGCGGTACTGTGTAAATATTTCTTTTGGAGACAAGCCGTGCGTGGAAGAATGCTCATTCTGAAGCCTCTCCCTCTGGCCAGCTTCGTGGTCTGCAGCTACGGGTGCAGATCCATGGATTGTGAACCTCAGGTGGCTGAGAACATCGTTGACCTGCTAAAGCTTTTTGATGATTCCTGATAAAAGCAGAAGAGAAAGCATAAAAACCCTCTTCCTCGTCACCTTTCATGCCTTGTTTTTAATTCTTTACGCTTATGCTCCTGTCACCAGCGCTCTTGGCTGGAATGAGGTCCTTCTCCCAGGGTGCAGCTGAGGTTTTGCTCTTTTCAGGAGACTTTGGGCATCGCGTTCTGAGGTTTCTCCGTAGGTACGAGTCATTGTGGGGCAAACGAATGCAGTCTTCAGAGCACTGCATCCTCCCCAGGAAATGCCCATTTCTTGTCTCTTTTATTTAGGGGGTGATAGGGTTGGTGTCTTGTCAGATCTTGTTTGGAATACCAGATTCCCTATTTTTCCTGATGACTCCCAGATTTTAGGTGAGCCGTGGTGTAGCAGTGAGCTCAGTGGTGTACGCTTAAATCATGGTCGTCTGTGTTTTCACGTTGTGCCGGGCCAGCTTGCATCGCTGTTGTTCACCGGGAGTGACTCTGCCTTAAACTAGCAGTTAATTTTCCAGGTTGCAACAGAGATCCCAGCAAGTTTACAGCAGGAGAAATCTTTCCTAGGACACGCCTGAAAAGTATCCTTAATTCATGTAGGTGCTCGCCAAGCTGCCTTCAGTCCCTGCTAGCCGTCGGGCTTCTCGCAGTCAAAGGGGGAGCCCAGGGTGGAAGAGGGGACCCCAGATCCTGGGGTATTTGGCTGATGGGCTCCCTGGCTTCAGTGGCTGTTGGATCTGGCCGCTGATTTGAAGCCTGTAGATCTGCAGGGTTTATAACTGCGTGCTAAAGACCTTCTGCAGCCAAGTTTTGTCCCTGCTTGCCAAACCAGCGCTCCACTTTTCTGTGCGGAAGCAGATCCGTATGGAGCACGGCTGAGTCACAGGTGGCTTTTGGAGCATGGGGCCGGGCCAGCGGGGCTGCCTTTCAAACCGCCTAACCATGGAGGAGAAAGAAGCAGAAGATTTATGCGGTGCTCGGGAGGCATCAGAGCTGAGCTTTCCCCAGGTTATAGCGTTAATTAAATGCTGCTTTCATCGATTCCCTACCAACAGGCAGGAGAAGGCTGCTGTAAATGCAGCACAAGTCCTGCACCAGTGCTGTGTCTGGTTGGGAGAACTCAGGATGCATTTAAAAGCGAATTGGCATGCTACCAGGCTGTGGCATCTGTCCTGGCTTGAGTTAAGGTTGTGAAACAAGTGATACACTGGGGCAGGGTAACTGGAGTAGCCGGGATGTTCAAGTTCTGCTCGAGGCTTATTCTCGCAGGGTAACAGCAGGTGCAGCAAACCCCTGGAGACCAGGGAGAGTGGCAGAGATGGGCTCTGCCAGCTTCCCCCGTGGCTGGTGCGGCCACTGGGTCACCAGTGCCGGGCACAGCAGTTGCGGTTCCTTTTCCTCGCTCCTAAGAGTTGCTGTGGGAAGGATTGTGGCGTGCAAGCCAAAGCTCATTTCTCTTTTTCCACGCTTAGCTGGTTAACTTGTTTTCATTTCCTTTTGAGGGTGATGATTTGTTTAGTCTTTCCCATGAGTTAGTTTTCATTTAAATCAATAAATGAGATTATCCTTTTTTACATCTAGTCCCTTGGACTCAGCCCTGTGGTGGCCTGAGGGCAGCAAGTGGCTCTTTCTAAAGACGGGCTGTTTGACTTGATGCTGGATGTGCAGTGGCATCTGCTCCAGGAGCCCGGGTCCTGGTGCGGTAACACGCAGAGAGACTGGCTGTCAGAAGACAGTCCAGATCCAGGATCGTGGTCCTTGTGTTGACACACTGGCTGAGCCTTTGGGCATTAAAAAAGCGGCGGTACTCTCAATCCTCACCCAAGTTTGTACTTGCTGGTGCAGCAGCCGGAGTGCGGTGTCGGAGGTGGGGAACAGCTCTGCCCGAGGGGCTGGCACGGTCCTCTGCTGTGTGGTTAAACTGGGATTTATGTCCTTATCAATGAATGAAGGAAAAATAACTGTTTCCAATGTTCTTTCTTTTCCAACTTGCTCCTTCCTCTCAATTCATTTTGTTTCCGGAGTTTTCCTAATGTCTCCCTCTTTCCCTCTCCTTCCTCTATCTGTCCCTCCCTGCTTTCCCTCTCTTGCTGACTCTCTCGCTCTCCCTCTCTCCCTCCCCACCGGGAAGCGGAGATGCGTCACCTTGTTAAGGGACAGCTATGGAGGGCATACACGCGCGGTGTGTTTGTGTGGGACCTCCCTGTCTGCTCCTACAACACAAACCATCTATTTGCTTTTTCACCCATTCATTGTGAGACTGTTCGAGGGCAGACGTTCCCCCATCCACCTGTGTGCTTTCCCATCCTCCTCTCCCCGTGTCTTGAATTTCTGAGCTCTTACACCCTCTGGAAACTGGTTCCAGAGTCTCATGCTTGATATCAACAGTGATTACTTCCCCCGCACCCCCAATTTCTCTTAAGTGCTGGTTGCAACGAAAGGATATGCTCTACAAGACACTTGGCATAGAAAGCAGTGGCTGAGAATTCAGAAAATTTTACCAAAGAAATAATGCATAAAAAGCTGTAATTGGTATTGTTGGGTTTGAATTATAGAGGCATTTTGTTTACTCTGTCCTGTATAACTGAGGACTTCTGGGCAGGAAGCAGTGAGGGATTTGCCCATGGCAGCTATTCTCCTACTTGTACAGCTTTTACATTTTTTCTGCTGTTCGCGGTGTTCACTGGTAGGTATTTGTTACGCTGGCGCTGGCTGTGCTCTGCGTTACCTCTTGCAGCCGGTCTGTAGTGTAACCCATTGATTCTCCTGTTCGGAGAACTTCATTCCAGCCGAAGAGAGCTAGTTAAAAAGCAGTAGTCATTTGGTGCTTTTTCTGAGGCCAAAAGGGCAATGTATTTCAAAATACTGATGGTGAATGAGTGAGAAAGAGCATTTTGTAGCCCCCGTAGGAACCTGTGGCTTTGTATATTGCCGTATCGAAAAGAAAACCGCGCCGGTGCACAGCTGCGCCCTTCCACCCACGTTTCCTTCTTGGGAGGCTATGGAGATGAACATCATCCCCCGGTGCGGGATCACCCCCTCCCTCGTGATGTGCCTCCTCTGGGGCTGCCCGCTGAGCCGGGAGAATGGTGCCACTGCCAGCGGGTGCCTGGCAGCGTGGTCACGCTCGGTGATTATCCGTCACCGTGCTGCCAAAAGCACCTGTCGACATCGTGGCGTAGGACCTAGTGGCACGGGGCAGGGGACGTGCCATGCCGAGGAGCTCGGGAGCCTCCGGCAGGTTTGTGGGGCGCTCCTGTCGGGAGCGTGCTGCTGCTGCCAGCCTGTCCCTGTGACACAGAGCTGGCGATTCCTGGAAGTCTCTGGCCCCTTGCTTCAGATTGAGGAAGGCGTGGGACAGTCCTGGGAAGAATTAAAGCAGAAACAGTGTAGCAAGGCGGTGAATGCTGGATGCCATCCATTGCCTGGGCAGTCCCTCCGGATGATGCGTGACTCCCCTGGCCTCTGCTCCGAAGTCCCTCCAAGGTCATGCGTAGCTACAGGCAGGAGACAACAGTTTGCTCTGTGTCCCTTCCCAGGGTGGCACCTTTGAATCACACCTCTCGGGTCAACGAAAGATGAAGGCACCGCAGTATTCCAAGAGCAAATTTCAGACGGGCAGTCCAAGGGAAAAGCACAGTGAAAACTGGAGCCGATCACAAATCAGTGCATGGGGGGGGGAGCACGCTGGTGAACTGTGAAGGAAGCTGGAAATTGTTGTTTGTTGCAGGAAGAAATTTCCTAAATTTCTTAAAATAATGGAATTTTTTTTAGTGATATGGGAACATTTTGTTTTGGTATGGTGAAAGCGGTTTAATTTCACAGCGTTAGAAGTAATTTGTAATAGAGAATGGCAGTTGAGTTCTTTGTATTTTTTCTGTCATTCATGTTAATTACATTCTTGTCTAAGCACTGAGCTTCATTCATACGTTATAAATTCCTGATTTTGAAATGGCTGTCCTAATTTGCCGCTTCTGTATTGGCAATTGTTGTTCTAGTTGGCTTTCAGTCTGTACTTGGCACGCTGGCTGGTGCCTCTCCACTGGGCTGCTTTGGTTGGCTGTTTAGTTAGAAATGGATACTTTCCGCTTGTGATTGTAGGCTAAAATTACAAAGTTAAATATAAAAGGAAAAAAAAATTGTATTATTTTATCATTCTGTGGAACATTTTTGAATTTTTCAAGGGAGCATTTGCTGAAAGAAAACTATTCTGTGGGAGACGTTCTACTACTTCTAGTAAAAAACGTTTGTTTCTGTGAGCTGCTCAAATAGATCCCAGAGATCTGTGCAGTGGTTCTAGGACTCTGACAGTTAAACATTGGGAATAGATAGAAAAGCACCTCCCCTCGGCAGGTGGAGGAAGGGGATTCTGCCCCTCTGCTCTGGGGAGACCCCACCTGCAGTGCTGGGTCCAGCTCTGGAGCCCTCAACGTATAAGAAGGACACAGAGCTGTTGGAGCGGGGCCAGAGGAGGCCACGAAGATGCTGGGAGGGCTGGAGCCCCTCTGCTGTGGGACAGGCTGAGAGAGCTGGGGGGGTTCAGCCTGGAGAAGAGAAGGCTCCGGGGAGACCTTAGAGCCCCTTCCAGTCCCTAAAGGGGCTGCAGGAGAGATGGGGAGGGACTCTGGATCAGGGAGGGGAGCGGTAAGACGAAGGAGAATGGTTTCAAACTGAAAGAGGGGAGATTTAGATGAGATATCAGGAAGAAATTCTTTGCTGTGAGGGCGGTGAGCCCCTGTCCCAGGTTGCCCAGAGAAGCTGTGGCTGCCCCATCCCTGGAGGGGTTCAAGGCCAGGTTGGACGGGGCTTGGAGCAGCCTGGGCTGGTGGGAGGTGTCCCTGTCCAGGGCAGGGGGGGCACTGGAATTTCTTTAAGGTCCCTTCCAACCCAAACCATTTTATGATTCTATGAAAATGAAGTTCCTCCTTGCACAGACATTTCAGCGCAAGGCCTGGGAACGTCTTTCCCAGTGATGCTCCCAGGTGGGGCTGCGCTGTTGGCTGGGACCGTGTCCCCGCTGCGTGGGGCTCAGCCCGCAGCCCGGGGAGCTGCCAGGCTGCGCCTTCCCCAGGGCGGCAGGTGGGAGCCCAGGGACTGAGAGAGGGGATGCTCCTCTGCAACAGCACCGGGCCAGCGTGACGCAGCTCCGCTGGCGCACAGTAATGTACGAGTGTAATCTGCGAGCGTAATCCGCATTGCAGTAGTTTATAGAGGTCCCGAGCAGCGTCTGGCCCTTGCCATGCAGTTCCTCAAACCCCTCCTTTGCTGTTACAGCTCACAGACCTCTTGACATAACAGCCCAATAAACCTCACACATCTGCATACACAGGAGTTTTTAAAGGAGGATTTTAGTGTTTGGTATATTGCAAGATGACTGAGGTGCCTTGAGAGGTATCAGATTTACCTGTTTGCTCTGTTCCCTCTGCATTCCCCTGTTGGATTTTCGGAGTGTTGGCAGTCTTGAACGTATTTGCAAGTGGAAAAAAAAAAACACCTCGACATCATAAGCTAGAAGGCAATGCTAGCCAAGAAGCATCAGATGAACCTAGCTGCCTGCTGGGCTTATGAGACATGGTCTTTTCATCCTCGTTCAGTTTACTTCAATATTTTTTTGCAATTTCAAGTGAATTTTCTTTTTTCAAAGAATGTTTGCTGCCAAAAGGGACGTCTGCACCAGAAACCAACACAAAATGAACACTGTAAAGTCATCTGGGACAGATCAACCAGCTTGTGCCAGCTGGGAAGAGGCTGCTTTTTGACACCACATGGAATGGTGATGTGATGCAGAGGGCATGGGCACCTTTCTTTGTTCTTATCATTAGCATTTGCCAGGAGTGATCTCGTCTCACCTTGGATGAACCCATTTCTACACCATATTCATAGGAATGCAGCAATGACCAAGTTTTCTGTGTGGGTACCGGATCCTTTCCAGCTTTTTTTTTTTTTTTTCCTTCAAGAGAGCCAGGAGACAGCATGCACAAGAGGCAGATGTCCTCTCTCCCTTTTTAGTGGAGCATTTATGCTGGTAAACAATTAAGAGGCAGACACAGACGTGTCCTCTTTTAATACCTGGCCAATGCAAGGATGCTGTCCTGTCTCTGCTGATTGTCTTCCTCTTGGTGTCACAGTTGTTGGATTGCAAACCAAACTGCCAGATCACAACTTCTTGTTGCTGCCAGGGGTCAAGAGGCAGCTCTGGAGCGCACCTCGCTGGCTTCTGCCCAGACAGCTGCGGCCACAGAAGATGTCTGGCAGTGTCTTTCGTGAGTCTCTGCTTCAGCTGGATCTTTTCCTCTTGCACAGGCTGGCACAGGTACCAGCAGGGAATGCCTGGAAGGTCCTCTCTTGCCACTAGAAATGTTCTGCCTGGGAAGCGTACGCAGCAGCACTTGGAGGGACCGATAACCTGCTCAGAGTCCTCTATAGCCCAGGCTTCATGATCCAGCGAGCAATGGCTGGGGGGAGGCCACAGGACCACTGTCTGGATCTCGCTAATGTTCTTTGAAGAAGTTTTAAAGACAGAAGTGGATGCGTCACCTTCCAGTATGCCGGGAGAATGTGGTGGGTGCCGAGGGGTCGCACCGCTGGGGGTTAGGATGCTGCCACACCAATGCTGAGATCCAGGGACACCCCACGTGTGAACGCTGGCCTGCCCTGCTACAGCTCACATCAGGTGGGAGCACTACCGCATCTGGCTCCCGCTTCCTTTCCCTCTCATCCTCGGCCGCGAGGGCGGATCCGCCAGTGCCTCAGTCTGTACTGGGCCTGGAGCGTGGCTCAGTGGGGTTTGGTTGTTGGATGCAGGATGCTGTGCTTGTGCGGTGCCGCGTGGAGCACCGTGTTGCAGCTGCACGTACCACCCCTGCTTCTCTTCTGCGGCCCCGGGGAGCCCTGATGGCCGCGGCGTCCCGCAGCGTGCTCCCTGGGCCCCGCAGGAGGTACCGCCCTGCATCCAGCATCAGCACACATACGAGCCCTTGCAGAAGCTTGTTTTGCTCTGCATAAGAGCTTTAAATTAATTAATAGAAAATGTAATAGCATTTGCCATTGAATGTGAACAGTAGGAGGACACAAGGAACTTCTACCTGATAGGCAGAAGCACATTCATTTTCTTGTAGGTTCCGATCTTTTGCAGAGATGGGTCATATGACTCACAGCTGAATAAAACCGCTCATTTATTTGGGGGAGTGAGAAGCAAATATTAGATTTTACATACCCGTAGGGGTAAGGATGATACACTTTCAATGGCCTCATCACTCTCGTTTTTGAGTTAGCACCGAAGTGAGGAGGGCAGCAGGAGCCTCCGCTTGAACATCCGGAGGCCTCGGTCTCGCAGGCTGTGGTTGCAGAGTGACAAGCCTTCCTTTGGAACGAGTTTTGGGATCCAGGGGTAGGAAGTCAGGTCTGCTTGTTGCCAGTATTTGCTCGGAAAAGCTAAAGCCCGTAAAAGAAGTTGTCTTGTGAACTTCAGATTTGCGCTGTGCAGCAGAAAGTGTAAAATCTGCTTGGAGAAAAAAGAGCCTGAGGAAGAAGCTGAGGTGTCCCTGCGCGGCTGACGGTGCCGCTGGCAGCAGCGGTGTCCTGCTGAGCCTCGTCCATTATTGCGCTCATGTGCTGACAGCAAAGGATCCCTGTGATATCTTGTCATCCTGGAGGAAATCCCAAGAGCCGAGGCTGAGGCTGCGGGAGGCATTCATCCTCTGCTTGCAGTTCACGCAGAGGGAGTTAAAGCAGCCGGGCAAGCTGGAGTCTGGTGGGGCATGTGAGCTGCTTTTGACCAGGTGAAAACATCTCTCTTTTGGGAGGGAAGTGTTTCAGGGCTTGGGATTTACAGAATACCTAGCAGTATTGATGTAGGGGAAGGGAAAAAAGCGTAGAGATTATGCCCATTTTCCATCATTCGATGATTCTCAATATTTTGAGATGCTGGTTGTGACAACAGGGGGGGACCCAAACGGGAAACAGAATATGGTCAATGGCTATTTTATCCTTTTATCCTCTTTTGGCCAGATGGGGTTGTAGTGCTGTGTCAGTTGGTGTCACCGCTGTGCACCGGGTGCCAGCGTCACCACAGGCTTTCCCGACTGTCGCCGTGGGGTGGCTGGATGCCGTAATCTGTTCTGCTATCAAGATATAGAGTCAATTACTCTTCAGCCGAGGACAGAAGAGTTCGTTTAGAGTCTGTCGCAGCCCTGAGAAGGCTGATGTAGTACGAAAAAAGCCTGAGGGCTGCGAGCAGCCTGGCCAGCCCTGTGTGGCCATGGGCAGTTGGGCACAGCCGTGCCATAGCCACCGTGCTACGGCATCCCGGGGAGTAACGGAGCAATCCCTTCTCAGCCAGTGAAAGGTGGGGAGTGTCTCCCTCGCAGGGAATCAAAGGAGTACGGCTGCATGGAGATATAGGTAGTTTGGTGTCCGCATCTGCCTGAATGAGCATTCCTGGCTTTTGAGCTGGAGTGACCTTGTCCAGCCCTGACCTGGTGCTGGAGGCTGCGTGCTGCGGAAAAGCCAGACTCTGCTTGTTTTCCTGCAGAGGAAGGAAGCACTTGGTTGATGTGGGATTTTAACTCGGACGGTCTGCTGTTACCAATAGTCGCTGCAAACTGTGTGGACCAGAACTGGCTTTATTTTTCAAGAATAATAGTGGTATGAGTAAGCTCATTAAAATAAAAAGGAACTGACCTAGTTGTCATGGCAAAGAGTTGTGACGGAGGTTCTTCATCCATATTCCCTTTTGCTGCATCCGCCGCTGTCTCTCTCTTCTCCGCTGACCTGTCTGTGTTGCCTGTGCTGCTCACCCACGTCCAGCTACAGCTTAATGCTTCTCCCAGCTCTGGATTTTGGGCGAAGCGAAGGAGGAGCTGCCCCGGGAGAGCCCCGCAGCGAGATGCCCCACTCCCCCAGGCGAGTGTCTGCAACAGGCAGCGCTGGCAGTTGCCGCAACGTGTGTTTGTGCGTGATTCTGCTTTAGAAATAGTGATTATGACCGCAATTCTTCTCGTGACTATTTTAAAGTGAAGTTCAATGTATCCTGTAACAGTAATGAAAATACTACCAGTAATAGTACTTTGTGCTTTTATGGCACTTTTCTTCTGAAGCACTTAGAAGCAGAAATTCATTTAGCCTCCAGGCAACCATGCTAAATAGATATTAATCCTTTTCGGTAGATGGAGGGAGGTGATGTTTGTCATGAGCCTTTGGCATCAGTCCCTCAAAGCGTATGAACAGCCATGGGCCCTGGCAGCTATCGGAGCTGAGCTCCCGGTGGGGCTGGCTTGGGGTTGGGTTTGTGCTTGGTTTTGGGAGAGAGTCCTGCCGAAGCGGACCTGTGCGCTGGACTTTACGCCCTGTCAATAGTCCCATTTACTTTAGCAGACCCGAGTGCTGTCCTCAGGGATGTCTGATCCCATCCAGCCCTAGACTCCAGGACAGTGTTTGCAGGACAGGGGTTACAGGAGTGCAGCGTCTCACCTCGGGGGACCCGGGCAGGAGCCTGTGTGCTCCCTGGGTGACCGCACGGGTGGCTGGCAGGGGCAGACGGGGCCAGGCAGGGAGGGCAGGCTCAGCTTGGGGGCTGCTCTCTTGCTGCCGCTTTTTTCCTCTTTGATGCAATCTGAGCAGAAGCCAGGAAGAGCAAGGTCACCCGCGCTCCTCTGTGGGTTGAAATTCCCCAGCCCCCAGTCTGAGGAGGCCTTTTTAAATAATGAGAACAAAGTCAAACGCTGACACGTCCTCAGATACGGTAAGAATGATCTGTCGGGACACAGACCAGAGATTAAATGGTTTTGCAGGAACAGAAATCATCTTAAAAATATATCCCAGCTCTACAGGTATTTATAGCTGCTGCCCTTTCCCCGGGTAGCAGGCACCCATCCCACTGGGGCGGGAATTGGATGCCGCGCTGCTCCGGGCATCTCAGGTATCCGCACAGGCTGGATTACACCCCGAGCTGTGATTTTCCTGTGCAATCAAAAGGTGGAATGGAGCACACCGTGTTAAATAAATAACAGTCCCCAGTGAATAGTGGATAAGCCCGTGGTTTTGCTGGAAGGGCTGGTTGGTTGCCTCCGTGGGGCTGCCGAGGGGCTGCGTGGTGCTAGGGAACATGGTGAGCGCCTTGGGATTGTGGCAAGGTGGATGCTGCTTCCAAAGCAGCTCTGAGAGCAAGAGATATGTCTTAAATAAGGCTCAGAAAGTCGGTGCAGAACCGCCAATATTGGGACACCGGTAGTGTTTGTACACGGCATCCTCTGCTGTGAGAGCGAGGGAATGCTGCTGTCCCGTAAGCTAGCTGGGGAGAGCAGCCAGGCACGCTTTACTGGGCTAACCACAGTGGCCATCAGTGGATCTGCATCTCGGAGAGCTGCATTCCCTCCAGGACACGTTTGTCGTGTGCCTGGGCCAGCAGAGCCCTGGTCAGGCTGTGCAGAGCGTGGAGGGCTGCTTCAGCATGTCCCGGACACTGCTCACGTGCTGTTCATGGGCATAGTTGTAATGATTTATCTTTATTTAATGTCTTTAGCTGGCTGTCTTTGACAGGCAGCCCTGGGAGGGATATCCCTGGATGCTGGCTGCCTGATCCGGGGTGTCAGCGGGATGCTGGAAGTTCTGCCCCTAGCCCTTGTTGGAGTCCGGGGGGTCTGATGCGCTGGTGAGTAGTCGAGGGTGGGTGGGTGCAGGCTGGTGGGTGCCCTCTCCCTCTGTGACAATGTGCTCGTGCTGGGAGTAGAAACTGGGGCTGGCCACAGCCGGAGGCTTTGGGAAGAGCCCCAGTGGTAAATCCCGCTTTACAGCAGCATCTTCACCCCTGCCGCTGGACCACCATCCCGCTGGGTTGTCCTGGGGTTGCTGCTACCAGGAGAAATCCCTAGAAATGCCAGAGGAGAGGCTGCAGACTTCCTAGAATGCATTTTATAGAGTCACTGGGACACGGTCAGTTCCCAGGATGAGGTGAGAAAACCCTGGACTTTGCTTCCTCTCCCCTCTCCATTCTCACTGGTCGGGGAAGGCCTTAGAGGGCTGCTTTCTTGACTTCCCCAAGAAGATACTTTACTTCTTTTTTCCAGTGTTTTCTCACCAGCCCTTCAGCAGTTTGACTGGTGTTACATATTTTAGCTGCATTAGCTTCTTTGCTGGTTAGAAATGGCAGAAAAAATGCTTTGACCTTGGCCCACGTGCTGAGAACGGAGTCCAGACGCAAGTTTTTATATCAGTAATTTCTTAGCGAAGGCTTCTGCCTCCTCCCCCTCCCCGCCTATCTGGAGCAGCAGCAGCGCTCGCTCATTTTCCGACCTGCCTGGTTTGGAGGGGCTATCTCGGCAGCTCCGCTTCCCTCTTATAAAAGAGAGGAAAGGAGAAAAGCAATTTGTGTGCCGAGCAGGTTAATTGCTTCCATCTGGGTGGCAATTAGGTGCGTTAACTGGAAAATGAAATACCGCATGCAAATATTGTTCAGATCATCTCTGGTTTTCTTGAATCGTGTGTGTTTGTGGGCACGTGTCTTCGTCTACCCACAACCCATGGGGTTGGTGTGTGTATTCTTGTCTTGTGTGAACAGCATCTCCATCCCTTGTCCCGGTGCCTGCAGCCATCTGTCTGCAGACGCTGCGGAGGAGACATGGAGAGACGGGGGGTTTGCACCATCCTGTCCGTGGGAAGGTCACAGGTGTCCCCCTGGATGGATGGGGCTCTGTCAGCCTCTGCGCGGGGACATTGCGGGGCTTGGCATGAAATCGGCATTGCTGCTTCTCACTGCTCAGGCACCAAGTTGAGAGCTGACCCTCCAGGTCACTCCCGTCCCTTCTCCCGCTCTCTGGAAGTGCCGGCTCCGTTCAGCAGGGCAGGTTCGGGTGGCATGTGTCCAGCTCGGGTCCAAAGCCTGCAGCCGTGGGGTCCCACGGGGACCGTGTCCTCTCCTCTGCTGGCTCCGGGCTTTGTCCCTGCATGTGCTTGTACACTTCAGAACGTGTAAGGTCATCCCGATTAGGTCAGTCTGTTCATGGGGATTTAGTTTTCTGCTTCTCAGTTATTTGCTTTGTTTTGATGTGTCCCCTGTGGTCGGAAAGTCTTTCCCTGTTAACATGATCTTCTACTTGCAAATAAATCTGTTACTTCCCGATGTGCTCCTGAGTCCCCAGGAACATCTTTAAATGGTTAGGGGAAAAAAAATAAATAGCAGCACAGGGATTTATTTTTTCCCTTTCTGATTTACATCACAGCCTGCGCCAAAGGCCAGGCCCTCGGTTCTGGGCTGTTTTGGAGGGTGGCGTTGAGGGGGGAGCGGAGTGGAGCAGTGCCTGTGGGACAGAGTGTCCACCCCCGGAGCTGTGCCGAGGGTGGGATGAGGCTGGGCTGAGGGTGAGCGGTTCTCCCTTTGCTCAACTCGCCCTCCGTTTTGCCACGTTGGTACTTAAACTCGTGAATTACGGCCTGAGTTGGAACAGTTGCCCGATGCCCCGCGGGGATGAGGTGCAGGCTGGGGGCAGCAGGGTGACGAGCCGGTGCCTCTGTGTGCCTCTCTGCAGCTAACGGAGGGGGCTCCATGTGTCCTGCGGGGACCCCCTGGGATCAGCAGTGATCCTATTGCTCCCGGGCGGCAGGGCAGAGCTGTGCCCTCGCTGCCAGAGAGGATGGGGCTCTGCCCCTCCGGCTTTCCAAGAGCTGGGGTCAAGGTGGGCGCTCGGCTGCTTTGGCGCCTTTGTCCTGAGATAACTATCTTGCTGCTCGCCTAAAAGAGAATTACGAGAACCCTCTCAAGGCTGGGAGGCCTAAAATTAGACGTGGCATCTGTGTTTTGGTTTGCAGGAGGGCTTAAAAAAAAAAAACCAACCCCGATTTCTGGCTGCTTTCGTTCTTTGCCTGCTTGGAAGAGCGAAGCAGAGGGAGGCAGACAGGGTACTGGGCTCTTAAACGATTGCAAAAGCGCCTCGGCTCTCTCAGGATGTGGCTGCCCTGCAGGGCCGGCAGGTCTGCAGATTTCAGTGTCTGTGTTTTATGGGGGTACCTCCCACGTACGCGGATCTCCTGCTGCTGCAGGCTTCTGCCCTCTGTATTTCTCAAGAAATGCTTCCAGCCTCAAAAATGACGGGTCTGGCTGGCCGTGCGTTGTGTCACAAAAAAGAGCATCCTGGCATCAAGGCACTGTTTCCCGTCTCTGTGCCGGGCTGGGATGCCCCAGGTTTGCCATGAGCGTGCCGCCGGGGTTGGTGGCAGCATGGCTCACTGCTCGTCCCCACCGCGGGGTCCTGCTCCAGGTGTGGGCAACTGGGAGCCACCGGCATGCACAGCCATAGGGCAAGGCCATGGAGCAGGAGGACCCGGCTGGACCTTAGCCGCTTGCTGCGGGAAGCTGAGGAATTTGCCTCCGCGTTACCTCTGTTGCTGAGATCAGGGCTAAGAGTGCCAAGAAGACCATAGATATGTGAAAACTTCGCTATAATTTGCGTGTTTACTCTTTACAAGATGACTCAAAGCTTGATCTGGTTTGAGGGCATGGGGAGATGATGATATTGCGTAAGTTGTGAAGACTCTAGAAAACAAATGGTTTGCCAGCAGAAAAGAAAGTTTGCAGATATAACTTACACCCGTTCCCAGACATAATAAGGAAAGGCATTTTTATGCCCCTGCAGCTGTGTCTCTGCGAAGGTTTGGTTTCGGTACAAGCATGCCTAATAATAAGACAATTCTGCTAGTAAGTTCTGGCATCAGCTGAAGTTCCCACCTCGGCCAGCCCAAAAACCCCACCGCAGGCTCTCGGCAGCTGTGCCGGGTGCGGCGCTGGAGCTGGCACGGCTGGTGACGGACAGCCACCGCGGCAAGTCCCGGCATCATCCTCCGGCGAGATGGGACACTGCGGGACTGAGGGCAGGCGCCGCTCCCAGAGCGGGATGTTGCTCTTTCTTCCTCTCTTCACCATCCATCCCCAGGGTCACCAGGTTTTGCTGGCAGGAGGAGGAGGAGGAGGATGCTGGTCCACTCGGGGAGGTGGGAGAGGCAGGAGCACTGGTCCTCCCAGGGGCAGCGATGTTGCCTCTTCCTTTGCTGCCTGTGCCAGCAGGTCTTCCTCATGTGGTGTGCCTCCCCGCTCGGCTGCCACCGAGGGAAGTGGTTTTTGTGGTCTTTTTCCATTCTGGATTCCTGTCTTGTCTGCCATCTGCCCATTTTCAACTCATGCTTTATCCAATAGAGACATAAAAATGCAGAATTTGCAGCACCGGTTTCCTTAGCAATAATTCCACTGCCAAATGAAGTGGGGAAAATATTATGTGTTTTAAATATCCGCCTCTGGAAGTGACTCCTGACATCCCTCGGCATTCCGGCTGGGAGCCTTCCCATTGTACTGGTGGTCTGAGGTCTGAGCGGGGCACAGGGAGCGCTCCGGTCTGCAGCCCCTGTTCGCACCGACTTGTTCTTTGGTGGAATAACTGGGATTATCAGAAAGTTTTCCCCAAGTTCCCACAGCAGTGGTGGCGGATGCCATCTCTGGCTGCAGAGCTGAAGGGGCGGTTCATGATCCGTAAGAGGAACGCTGTTAAGCACGTGTTGCAAGTGGGGCAAGGTGTGGAGCCGTATTCCCACTTTCTCATCAGGGAAGAATGTGGAAGCCTGTGTTTACTGGAGTCTGTGAAACTCACGGGAGGTCACTAAAATATAATGGTGGGTGGTTCATGGGTTTTGCTGGCATCTCGGAAGAGGTCAAGCTCCCAGCAGAAGGCAGCACCTCAGCACCAGGAATTCCCTGTGTGGCTGAACCAGCTCCAGAAAGCAGAGAAAATCCAGTTTATTCAGCCAGTTCAGTTCAAAGGCCGGTCATTCAAAACGCAGACCTACTCAGAGCTGAAAAAGCCAGAAAATGTGGGAGGTTTTCTTCCAACCTGTGTAAAGAATGAGGCACGGGCCAGTGGTATCCAACAACTATTAAATCCTGGAGATCCCTTGGAAAAGGGCTAGTCAGAAAGGTTTGCACCTCACAGATAAGCTTGACTTGGCTTTAGTCAATTGATTTGAAATACAGTCTGCTTTGACAAATTTAGTTCCGACTTTCCAGAAGGGCAATTCAGAATGTACACATTTCCCTTGAACGTATGGAAGCATTTGAATGCAACTTGACACGTATCACAAATAAAATATTAACCCAGCATCTCATAAATAAGAAATGTGTTGTACGCCGTTTTCTAAGTTATAGAATGGAAAATCAAAAGTCTCGGCAAACTGTATAATTGCTTCAGAGAAAAAAAAAAGGTGTGTGTTTGCTAAAAAGGAGAAGGCTCTTGCTAACAAAAAACTGTCACATCCTCTGCAGAAGCATCAGCATGGCCCCTATTTAAAATGAACGTGTTCTGTACATTGCAAAGAGAAAATGCCAAGGTAGGGAACGTTACTGAACGCATTCTTTAGGGAAAATCACTGCAAAAGAGAGACATAGGAAAGACGAAAATCAATTACTTAAGTAGAGGGATCCTTGTTGCCAAATTAAATTCGGATTACATTAGAAGTTCTTTATGATGTTGATTTAAACCAGCCCACCTTGGTTTTATTTTTGCAGTACCTTATCGGAGTTAGCTGAAGGTGCTGGGGGCACCACGAGGGAAGCCCAGCTCCAGCAGGCATCCTCCTGCGGGTGCGGCTGAAGGCAAGCTCCTGGGTCCCTGCCCAGGGACGGCTGGAGAGGTCAGCCCACGCTCGGAATGGGACAGCGCGACTAGAGGTGACCCCCAGAGGTGGGCTCAGGGGGGCTGAGACCCTCGAGATGCTCGAGGTGGGCTCAGGGGGGCTGAGACTCTCGAGATGCTCGAGGGTCAGTTTCCCAATTTTGCTGCCCGCGGGCTGGAGGTGAGGGTGAGCACTCTGCTGACGGCACCTGGAGGTTTCCCACTCTGTTTTAGGAAGACAAAGCTGGTGAATGAGGCTGGTGGTGCTTGTCCTGCTGCCAGGCTGTGCGGAGATGGCCGTGGGCTGGAGAGGGGCGTCCCCATCAGCGTCCCCGTCCTGCCAGCGCCCTGCATACCCCATCGTCTCTCCTGCCAGCAGCTGCTGCTTTCAGTTTGAGACATGACAGTACTTTGTGGATTGACCAAGTGATTTGTGGAGATACCTTGGGGGCCAAATGGCCGGTTCACATGAGGTGCTCTGGCTCCGTTTGCGCTGGCCGACGGCCGGCCTCTGCAAACCTCCCCTTATCCCTCAACCCTGCCAGGGAAAAGCCTCGGAGCAGGTATTGTTCTACAAAGGCTTTGGGAGCAGGAGCAAGGACTACTTGTCTCATTTATAAATGCAGTGCTGGCATTAAGGTCCATGTACTATAAAAACAAAAGGAACATTAATCTGCACGTGAAGGACATGTGGAGAGAGTAGCTTTGGGCTTCTGCCCCAGGTTGATCTCTGTGGTTGCATGAGCCTGGCAAGCCCTGGGAGAGGATGGGAATTCCTGCTGAGAAATCCGCTCCTGCCCTGGGATTGCCACCCTGGCACTGTTTGAGGCTCCTGGAGCTCTGCTGCTGGCACAGCCGGCTGTGGGTCCAGCAGCCTCCCATCTCCCTTCCCAGCCCCGTGAGACGTGGGCTGCCGAGGGATGTCCCTGGCCAGCGGGATTGGAGCCGGCACAGGCAGGGAGATGTTCTGTTACCTCTGTAAATTCGCATTTCAGACCTGAGTGTTGTGAAAAGCTATCAAGAAACTTGCATCATCTCTTCCGAAGCATTTCATAAGCATCGCTTATTGTCAAAGAGGGAAAGCTTAATGTGGGAAAGCCAACAGGTCAAGGGAGGGGATTCTGCCCCTCTGCTCTGCTCTGGGGAGACCCCACCTGCAGTGCTGTGTCCAGCTCTGGGGCTCCCGACATAAGAAGGACATGGACCTGTTCGAGCATGTCCAGAGGATGTTGTGAAGATGCTGGGGGGGGCTGGAGCCCCTCTGCTGTGGGGACAGGCTGAGAGAGCTGCGGGGGGTCAGCCTGGAGAAGAGGAGGCTTCGGGGGGACTTTAGAGCCCCTTCCAGTGCCTAAAGGGGCTACAGGAGAGATGGGGAGGGACTCTGGATCAGGGAGGGGAGCAGTAAGATGAAGGAGAATGTTTTTAAACTGAAAGAGGGGAGACTTAGATGAGATGTGAGGAAGAAATTCTCTGCTGTGAGGGGGGTGAGCCCCTGGCCCAGGGTGCCCAGAGAAGCTGTGGCTGCCCCATCCCTGGAGGGGTTCAAGGCCAGGTTGGACGGGGCTTGGAGCAGCCTGGGCTGGTGGGAGGTGTCCCTGCCCAGGGCAGGGGGGGGCACTGGATGATCTTTAAAGTCCCTTCCAACTCTAACCATTCTATGATTCTATGAAAAGTCTTCCTATAAAAGCACACCGTTAGTAGTGGTACTACAAGCCTGCAGTACCCTGCCAAGTACAGTAACAGCCAGGATGCTTCCTAGGGGGCTGTAAGCCAGTACTCCCTATCTGGCACGATGGCAGTGTCTCTTGGAGCACGAAATACACGGATTGAAAATACGTTATTATTTGTGATTTTCTTCATAATCACATTTTCTTTTTGTCGGCAGAGGAGATGGATTTGAGACTGGCAGATTATGGTGCGGGTTAAACTAACTTAAAAAATATTAGTCAGGAGAGACTGTTTCCTTGGGGAATAAGTCGGGCTCTCTGTGCACAGAGGACACCAAGGTCTTGTCCTTGGAGGCTCCGGGTGACTCTGCAGTCACCAGGACGATGGGGTGTACAGCGCTGATGACCTCGGGGGTGCTCGTCAGGGCTGAAGCCTGCTTGCATTACTCCTGTTTTGCTTTTTGTTCCCTTCATGATCAGGTGAGTTCCCATCTTAAATAACCTTGCAATATGTTTATGCCGTCTCTTTTCGTGGATGTCTGAGGATGTCTTCTCTGGGGAAATCAAGTGTTTCATCTCCTCTAAGCTGATTTATTTAAGCCACTCCCTGAGCTTGCTGGCTGGAAATCAGGTTTTGAGGCAGAAGTTTTGGTCTTGGTACTGTAACCAAAATACAGAGGCCACCTATGTGGTACAGAGCCTGCAGAGGGGCTTTGCATTTCAGGTATAGCACACCTGCCTCCTTTCACCTTTTTAACCTCATTTTCTGCATCTTTCTGGGGGATAACTGGAAGGTGAGAGCCATTGATGGTCATTAAAATCAGGAGAGACCCCAGTGGTTTGGGTTATGATGTGGCCTCTGCTGTCCCTCCTGTCAATAGAGGAGGGACTCTTGGTCAGGAAGTGGAGTGACAGGATGAGGGGGAACAATTTTAAACTGAAAGAGGGAAGATTTATATTAGATATTAGGAAGAAATTCTTTGCTGTGAGGGGGGTGAGCCCCTGGCCCAGGTTGCCCAGAGAAGCTGTGGCTGCCCCATCCCTGGAGGGGTTCAAGGCCAGGTTGGACGGGGCTTGGAGCAGCCTGGGCTGGTGGGAGGTGTCCCTGCCCAGGGCAGGGGGGGGCACTGGATGATCTTGGAGGTCCCTTCCCACCCGAACCATTCTATGATTCTATAATAGACGTGGGGTGGCTCAGTTGGTCGGGGTGGCAGTTTGGGACTGTCACCAGGGTGCCAGGGCAAAGGCCACCCATGGGACAAAGGGCAGCCAGCTGCTGAGCAGCTCCAGGCTGGAGCAGCAAAGGAAAGCAAAGGAAAAAGAGCCATGAACTTGCCTGGACTTGGGCTGGTGGAGATGGGGCTTCAGCTACGGCTGGGACCCAACGTGTGAAAAATAAACTGTCAAAATAAGTAAGTAGAGCATTTGAAAAGAAAAGAAAAGGAGAAATTAATTTGAGAACGGGTTTGTGCAGCTGTGCTTGTTGCAGTTATCCGTGCCCCCTGGGCCGGGAGGCAGGCTGGGAGCCGCTGCCCTCTCTGCTGGAGAGCCCCGCACTGCTGCTCCTGGGAGCTGCTGGTGGGAAGACCTTCTGAGGGCGTGCGCGGTCTGCCTGCCCTCACTGCCAGGGATGTTTGGAAAAACCTCTTGTCATCTGCTAATGTTTATTTAAATCCCATGAAGATCAAGTTCCCATATGTGTTTACCACGGCCGCGTCCCTGTTGTTCACACTGTGCACCATGCTCTGCTCTCTCAGAGATGCTATCTCCCCTCTCCGCCTCCAGCACTTATACATGAAAACAAGGCATGGTCAGTTTAGAAACATATTCAAGGCTATTTAGAAAAAAGGAAATAAATTCAGCGTACAAGGCTGCATGTTTATAGATTAAAGTGCTCAAAGCGTTTTAACAGATGGGATGCTTTAATGTTTCCGTGCAGGCTTTGTTATCTGAATCAGGGCGGCTTAGTGACTATGGTTTGAAGACTCAGTTCAGCTCGGGTTGAAGCCAGTGGCAGGGAAACGGGAATGTGGAAGAGGACACGAGGCTCGTGCCTGAAGTGAACAGTCCCACTTGTGGCTGAACGTGGGTCTTGCCCCTCGATGGGAGTCACAGCCCTCGGTCCAGGCAGGAGCCACGCGACTCCGTTCATGGGAAGCCGGTTATTTTTAATACTGTGATTGAAAATATCGTGCACAGATGGAACCATTTTATAGGCAGCATTTACTACTGATAACGTCACAGTGTCTCAGAAATGACAGTGCTTGAAATGACTGGACAGGATTCTGTGTCATCCCGAGTTTGTGTGCGAGTGCTTATTCACTCCATGGCTCAGCATCTTCTCCAGCGTTGTGGCCGGGCAGATTTTTAGAGACAGTGTGGTAAAGGTGCAAAAACCACCAGCCGCTTTCCCCAAAGGGCAAGGCGTGCTCTGCTCCGGGGATTCCCAGCTGATGGCTGGTCAGGCTGGGATGAGCTGGAGTGTGTGGCAGCCGCCTAGGGCGGGCGGGCAAATCCCAGTTAGGGATTCTCCGATGGCCAGCCCAGCTGAGTCCCCGTGCTTGCAAATCCACCGCATTGTGCTGTAGCGGATATGTTTCTGGACATGGCAGCTACATCCCGGAGCGGGTTCCAAGCCCACTGATGCTAACAGCGATGCTGAGCCGTTCACACCGTGAGCTGATGGCACGAGGAGGTGGTGCCAGCCCTGAGGGCACAGCCGTGCAGAGAGCACCGCCGCTGCCTCCGCTTCGGTCTGGTGGGTTGTTCTGCGGCAACTGTTAGCGTGATTTTTAACATGGAAAATGCAGTCAAATTTGTGAGGGAGGTGGAAAATGTGTTTGTTCAGTTATGTCAGACTGAGGGAAGACAGAGGGAGCGTAAGACTATGCATCGTGTTACATTAGCATGGTGAACTGCTTAAGGAGTTAATCTTATTTGAGCTGGTAGGCAGGGACTGCAGAAGCCGTGAAGATAAAAGCAGCAAACATACTTTTTCGTGGTTTATCTTCAGAATGAGAAGTTCGGGGCAGGGGGCAGTTGTGCCTTGGCTTCTCTTGGGTAGCGTGTGCCGTCTGTTGCTGAGACAGAAACTTTCTTTGTGGCTTATGAGAAGTGGTTGACTTTTCTCTTATCCATGATTGCCCTTGGTTTTCTGGGTGTGTTGTGAAATCTGGGCTGTTGCGTGAAACCCACTATCGACAAACAAGTGCTCACACTGCAGAAGTGTGGTTCCTACCCTACAGAAATATTTGCATGTGGCAGGAGCTGGATAGATTCTATTTGTTTCCCTAAAGAACCCTTCAGAAAAAATGGTAAAAATCTTCCTGTAGCCGTAAGAGAGATACTGAGGTTGTTTTTTCTCCCTGCTGAAAACTGCCGTGCTCCTTTGTGAGCAGCCCTGACCTTGGCCTTCAAACTGTGTGCCAGGGCTGGAATCTCTGCCCGACGTCACAGTTGTGTCTGCCCGCGCCGCGCTATCTCCCTGCTTTGGGTTTCAGAGGCAGCGTGACACTTGCCATATATCGTGTAAACTACGGCCACGTCTTCTGGAGCCCTGGGCAACGCGCTCGCTGTATCAGCAGGTACCGACAGAGTGAAAACCTCCGCTCGGGGGCGAGTTTTGGGCAGCCCACGGTGAAGCTGTTGCCGAGCCACCCCTCCGGTCCCTTGCAGAGGAGCTGCTGGTGGCTGGGACCCCCCCGCAAGGGGCCGTCTGGGGCTCTGCCCGGGAAGCTGCCAGTCTGCACACCCTCCCAGCGTCCGTAAGCCGTCTTTTTTGGCTCATTGCAGTGTTATTACCTACATATTTTGAGAATGCCTTTAAAAGGTCTCTTTGGAAACTGGAAAACAGATCGTTACGGGTACCATTATCACAGCTCACGCCGAGTTGCCCGCGTTTTCAGTTGTATTTTTCTTACAATTTTCCCTCTAAAACCAGAAAAGGCAAATTGGCGTCTTTTTAAAATCAAGGGCGTTCCTGGGCAAATCCTTCCACTCTGTTGCTGCCAGGAATAGAGGTGCAGGAGTGAGGTGGGAATCGCGTTGCTGCTGCTGGGCTCAGCCTGGAGCTGAGCTGCTCCCTGGCTGCCGAAACATCAAATCCTGACGGATGCTCCCCCCTACAAACCCTGAAGGCAGGAGGGTCAGACCTCTGATGAGCGTGTCTCACAGCCAGGATTAACCTTCACTGTCTGCCAGCTCCCTCTGATTTCCATCCGTGAGTGGGTGGCTGGGGGTGAGGCTGGCCAAGCACACACAGGCTTGCGAGGAGAGCCTGAGCGTCTCTGGGATGCTCTGCTCAGCACCCTTTGTAGGCAGATGCACATGTATAGCTACACTACATACATAGAATCATGGAATGGTTTGGGGTGGAAGAGACCCTAAAGATCATCCAGTGCCCCCCCCTGCCCTGGGCAGGGACACCTCCCACCAGCCCAGGCTGCTCCAAGCCCCGTCCAACCTGGCCTTGAACCCCTCCAGGGATGGGGCAGCCACAGCTTCTCTGGGCAACCTGGGACAGGGGCTCACCCCCCTCACAGCAAAGAATTTCTTCCTGATTCCTAATCTAAATCTTCCCTCTTTTAGTTTGAAACCATTACCCCTCGTCCTGTCTCTCCACCCTGTGATCCAGAGCCCCTCCCCATTTTTCCTGTAGCCCCTTGAGGGACTGGAAGGGGCTCTAAGGTCTCCCCGGAGCCTTCTCTTCTCCAGGCTGACCCCCCCAGCTCTCTCAGCCTGTCCCCACAGCAGAGGGGCTCCAGCCCTCCCAGCATCTTCTGATCATCATACATGCATGAAGGCATATTTCTACTTGCACACCTCTTCTCCTGCAGAAACCGCTATTAAAAAAGCTGTTGAAAATTGCTAACCTGCTTTGCAGCTTTTAAATAATTAAGCCTCAAAAATACGACAAGGTCTTCTGGGGGTCCTGCTTCTCTCATCACAGCAGCTGCTACTGTGAGAGTCACTTTTGCTCGTTTCCAATCTGAAATACACAGTGCAAAGTGTAGGGAAAGCACAGCATGGAAGGCCTTATGGAAAAACAGAAATTAGCCCTTTCCAGATTTCTGATTGCATAGAGGGGAGAAAGAAAGTAACAGGTCATTTAGAGGAAAGGTCTGGTACTGCTGGAATTGAAAGAATTGCTGGGTAAGTAAGGCATTTTTAGCCAAGCTTTTTTATCTGCTGCTGGTTATTTCTTAGGAGCGTCTGCTCTACAGTGGCACCTCGAAGCGAGTGCCAAGGCTGCGTAGCGCTGGGTGCTTGTGCAGACGTGGCAAGGGGAAACGGGGGGTGCCCTGGGCTGCTGCCAGGGGTGGGACACTGGGATTGCACGGGGAGGGTGAGTAGGATGCTGGGGGATGAGGCAGGGAGATGTCTGTTGCGTCAGGAACTTAACTATGGCAGCTATGCTGCAGCCAACCGTGTCTCCTCCGTTTAATCACTGATTCAAGAAAAGCCTTGGAAATTGAGATTGCCGGGGAAGGAGAGTTGAGCAGCATCTACAGATGAATCACTGGCTCCAATTGCTGCTGCTAAAAAGATGAGAAATCACTCAGAATGTTTCTTGCCTTAACAAGAGAGGATAAAATTGCTGCTCCAGTTATTAACCTACAGTTTAGGTAGGATCTGCATAGCTGTCGTATGAGGAATAGAAGATAGCAGCATTCTTGAAGGACACAACCGACAGCAAGATCAGAAGAGAGGGATGAGCCTGGGTTTTGATCTCACCAATAATTGTCCCATTTTGTGCTTTATTGTCAGGGTGTGAAGGGCTTAGAAAAGACATCCCTACCTCATCAAAGGGCCCTGACCTGTGTGAAAGGCAAACCCCACCAGTATGCTCGTCACAGGCTTAAGCTTTGGTTGAAATTAAGCATCCCAGCACGTTATTCACGTAACAACAGCAACAGTCCCTTAAGTCCTGTCTGCACCTGCAGGTATTTTTCAGCCTATGGTAGGATTTAAACCAGTCAAATACTGGTTCCTCGTCTGTTTTTGAGGAAATGCTTTTTCTCATTTAAAACCTCCCTCTCCTCAGTTTGTATCTCTTGGGAAGCGAAACAAAAGGGAATGGACAGGTTGGACTAAGGAAGCTACTCTTATTACCAGAATTAAGAGTCAGCAAAAGATGACGAGCAGGCAGCTGCCCCTGCACGAGTGCATCGTTGTCCTTGCCGCAGCTCCCCTTCAGAGTGATTGCTCTTTTAAGCTCTCCCACTGTAAGTAGTTTTAATCCCGATGTCTGTGGGACTGCTGCTTGTGTGAGTGCAGGCTGCAGGATCTCCCCGAGTTTCGGGAGTAAGTGAAACACGAGGAAGGAGAGGAGGTGGGAGAGGGATGTGGGAGAGGCGGGGGACCGCGGCGGGACCCACCGACTGCCCCGGTGCCTGCTGCAGCCTCAGCCCGGCGAGCGCGGGGCAGCAGTGCCCTGCATTGCAGCTTACCGCAGAGGTGGAAACCCCAGTGGCAAAGCTGGTGATTAGCACCGACAGCACGCATATCTTTCCTTAATTAAACCTCAGCGCTGCCGGCTGTTCTTTCCGTGCGTGAGGTGTCCCCTTGCTTGTGTTGTCCTGGGACGGGCAGAGCTGCCGGCAGGACACGGAGAGGCTGCCAGGGGCGGCACTTTGGAGCAGAGGGGCTGAGAAGCAGGACAGCGTTCCCTTCCCCCGGGGTCTGTGTCGGTGTTTGACTCCTTTTTCTAAAATTTGCAAGGCTTTTCAGGGATTCTCGGTATGGGTTGTGCCAGCCATCTCTCCCAGGGCTCTTTTCTGTTTTAGTGGATTTGGGGTTTGTTCCCACTGTGGACCCAACTGGGGTTTTTCGGAGTATAAAGATTTTTTCCAAGAAGTCCCAGCATTGTCACATTTGCTTTTAATATAATGTGATTTCTAAGAGCTCACCTGCTAGCATCCAAACAATCCCAGAAACCAAAAGCCCAATCTAATTTTGACCCAAAAAGTTGCAGTGACCCGCTGACTGTTAGATGCTAATTGCCTCATCCAGTGTTTTGACAAAAAACCCGTTTTAGCAGATAACATGCCATTGCTCCCCATACTGCCTGGAGGTGCGTTGACTTGCAGTTCTGATAATCGCTTCTCGTGCTGCCATGCCTTCTGAAAAAGCAACTTCTCCGCAGATCTGATCAAACGAGTCTGTGGCAACGAGTGTCAGGAGGGAGGTGGCAGGACGGGTTCCAGCCAAGAGGAAAGGATTTGGGCACGTGGATGGAGGGAAGCATGAGGAATATGCAGTTGGATATAAGAGGGCTGGTTCTCGGAGCGTCTTGATGCTGTGGTTGGCACTACATCAGTCTGGCGCTTGCGGGAAGCATGGCACTGGTGGGTGAATTCCTCCTCCAAGGTCCTGGGTTATGGGAACTTGGTCCCACATTGTCAGCACCGTGTGAGCTACGGGCTGTGCTGGCCTGGGAGCGCTAGGAGCGGTGGAGGTGGACCACTACAGTCCTTTTGTTGTGCTTGGCACCTCTTTGGGTTGTGCCTGGGCTGCAGGAGGCTCCTTGTGCTTCCCCAGCAGAACTTGGAAGAGGTTGTGTCAAAACTGGGGGTTGGGGAAAGCAGCAACAGGCAAAGATGGCCCCAGGTCTTCATGGGAGTCCATGCTCTGCCCCTGCTAACATCTGGTTTCCATCCCCATCCTTATTCCCAGCTGCGCAAACTGAAAGCCCAGAATGGGTCGTTCAGACTACTGAGCTGGCAAGTGGAAAATGTGAAGCTCCGTAATCCACGCTGACCCTCTTCCAACATTTAATCCTAATTATTATATGACATACGCTGCAACTTCTATTTTTGGCTCCGAGGTTTGTTTTCACCGTTGGGTGGTTGGCAGCACCGTGCTCTGTCCATGGGGCCATCCCAGGGCAGGGACCTTGGTGACACTATCCCAATGTACCTCGTGTGACCGGGAGACGCAGAGGCAGTGCCCTTAGTCCTGGGATGGGTATAAACAGGAGTCCACTTGGACACATTCACAGCAAATATTTTATGTTTTCACCAGAGACTTCTGGCTGGTTTTAGTAGTCAAGTGGATGAGGAAGGTGTCCTGGAAGAAAGTTCAATCCAGCCATTGCTGAGTATTGAAAGAGGGAATGGGTGGAAAACAAGCAAGAGAAAAAAAAACAAGAAGAAAAGAATAGCTTAAGGGAGTTTGATAGCTTAGGAAAAATTAGTTGGTTTAAATTAGGAATCAAAAGGATAAATTAATCTGCAGTGAAATGACAACAGTGACTTTAATGGAGTGGGATCACTTAGCTTAATGAGCATGCAGAGTCCTTTTTTAATGTACAAGCCTCACTATTGAAGCCAAAATTGAAGCCAACAGCCAGTCCCAGTTGTCTTCTCTTTCTAGGCTGTGCTGTCACTGTGCCTGTACTTTGTCACACGTTGTACTTGGGGGCAATGTCAGGAGGAGCACCCCAGCGTGGTCTTCTGCATGCTCAAAGCGAGCCTTGGCTTAGTCGTCTCTTGCCTCCTTTCTGATCGGTGCTTGACTTCTCCCATCACTGAAATTTTGGGTTTTGCCATGCAAGTTCTCCCAAGCGCTCTCTGCTGTGCTTACCCATAGCTCGTTTGCTGACTTCGTTTGCTGACCCTTTCCCTTGTTCTCTTTCTCTTTTACACTACAGATTGGAGACCGGCCATGAACACGTCTTGCCCATTGACTATTACTTTCCACCTCAGAAGACTTGCCTGATCTGTGGAGATGAAGCATCTGGGTGCCACTATGGAGCCCTCACTTGTGGTAGCTGCAAAGTCTTCTTCAAACGAGCGGCTGAAGGTAATAAATACAGAGAGAGGAGGGAAGATCACTCCCACCTCCAAGTGTTGGCTTTCTCTACCAAAGTAGCCTAAGAGTCAAGTTCTACTGACACAAGTTCTCTCATCAGCAATCCAGTCATTAACATATAATGTGTTGGAGGCATTTGCAGCATCATCATATGTTTTCCTCCTGTTGAAAAAGTTTAAACAGCCTTGTGCTGGAGAGCCTGCTGAGCCAAGGGGACCAAGGCAAGAGTGGTAGCAACAAAGTGTGGTGGGTTTCTAAGGTCTCTTAAACTAGTAAAGGAGAAAATTCAAGGATAAATTGATGTCTTTGTCATATGTTTGTCATTCCACATGACAGATTGCCCTCAAAAAGTAGCCAAACCAGTTTGCAAAACAGTCCTTTTCAGTGCCTGATTGTCTTAGTGACTTAGTGAGACCCTGGAGCAATCCGTGTCTGCTTCTCCTCTTGACTCTCAAGAGTGCTTTAAGTTCCCATCAGCCCTCCTGTGGTCTCAGACCCACAACTCTAAATTTAGGGGATGCTTTTCCTCTCCTGCATCCCTTTCAGAGGGTCACTTCTCTCTATACCTGGAAAATGGCAGAACCGTCTGTCCAGCGGGAGCCAGGCTCTATCCTTGGTGTCCGTGATCCTTCTCCTCAATCCTTTAGAAAGCAACTTCTCCTTCACGTCCAGCTTTGTAGTGCCAGGCTCTCCAGAGATAAGTGAGAGCTCAGATGTTCCCTCTCAAGATCAAGGTCTTTTCACCATCTTTCCTTGGTAATTAACTCATAGAAGGACCTCACCCAGCCGTTTCTTTGGGCTGTGGGTCAGCAGTGTCTGGTTACTATCTGCAGTTAGGAGCTGTGATTCCTTGGCAGCAGAGTGAGTCTCTATCGGGGAAGCCTAGCTGTCTGGTAACGTAATGCGCGTGTAAATCACACGTCAGACTTGTTTTCTGGAGTGATGAACCAATGCAAATCATCATGCACTAGCACATTCGATGCACTAGCACACCCTTGGCAATCAGTGTTACAGTCCATGGCATCCATGGGAGACCCGGTGGTTCCCAGGTGGTGGCCAGCAACAGGGATGGAGGCTTCTGTCTCTGGCTTGTCTTGCCGTCACCTTCCCGTCCCGTGCCTTATGTCACCCCTCTGTCAAGTGGAGGTCCCCACACTGATGGGTGTTCACCTGCCATTGTCTGAGCACTGCTTCTAGATTAATTCTAGTGTTATCCTGTGCGGTTTTGGATTTTTCCCTCATTGATCATGCATGCCAGGCATGGACTTGCCAGCAGTGGTTCAGGGAAGAATTGGTGCTGTGCCCTAGAGGACAGCATCCTGTCGCCATAATAGGACAGTCAAATAATATTAATAGATAATAAGTTTGGCATTTTTTCCCTAAGTAAATCATTTCTAGATATGTGTCTCTGCTGTGCACTAATCCTGTGTGAGGCCAGACGGATTGGCTTGTACAGCCAGAGTAAATAACAGATGCTTGTTTAAGTCATCAGGTTATTGTTGATTTATAGTAAGTAGAGTCTTGGCTCTCTGTGTCAGATAAAGTGCTGATGAAATACCCTGTGTCAGCTGGCCGGTCCCGGAGCGGTGCTCCTCCTTTTACACCAGGGTGGGCTCCGTCTGACGGGCGAGCGGACGAGGGCTGTGAGATGTGCTGGGGAGAGGGGGCAGCTGGGCTGCTTGCACTGCTCTTAGGCCTATGTTGTGGTGTTGTTTCCCTCTCCTGATTGGGTTATGTCATTAATCTAAATCGTATTTATGCTTTTCCTTTATGCCTTTTCCTTTTATGCCAGACCTTTCCTTTTTAAAGTTGAGGAGCAATATTGATAGCTGATATTTCAGTGTGTTCTCATGTTTTAAGGTCCATAAAACGCATCTCTGAAAACCTTAGGTCACCTTTTGGAGACTTCTTACAACAGCAGATCAGAAAGCTTCCCCGACGAGAAAAGAAACCTTTTCTTCTGCCTCTGTTACCGTCCTGTTAGTGGTGTAAACCAGCAGCCTCCAACAGGTCGGAGAAGCAATGGTCTGGGAACTGAAGAGCAGCACAAACAGATCACCTCAGAGGGAAGGGAGAATAGCTAGGTCTGTGGCTTTTCTTTTATCATATTCTTTGCCTAATATAATACTGAACTTACTTGGCACTAATTGAGATACATTTAAGAAGGCTTCTAAGGGATTAGAAAGGGAAAAGATTTAAAAAAAGAAGTTTTGACATTGATTCCTCTTCCCTTTTGGAACACACTGAGATTCATGTGGTTTCCAGCAGGTTTCCTGCGTTGATACAAATTTTGGCAGATTTGAGGGTTTTCTCAAGCTCAAGCTCCATTGGTTCTTCCAGAACGATGCTGGAAGAGTTAACAGAAAGGGCTGATCTCTTTCTGTCAGCTCTCTTGATTTATAGACTCTCTCGAGATGTCCAGGTTATATATAGTCAAGCTCTAAAACAGCCTGCAGATTTTTCAGCTGTGATGTGGACTTCTTCCCTTGCGAGATGGCCAGCCTCATGTTTATAATCAAACCAGGCGTTTGTCTCTCCCTTTCCATCACCCCCTTTGGTGTCCGAGTGCTGAGGGGTCCAGGGGGTTGGGGTTTGCAGCTTTTCCTCTGCTGCCAGACACACTCCCAGCCTGCGAAGGAAGGACTCCTCCTTCTTCTAATTCCTCTTTCTCCTACAATAACAAAGATTTGGTAAAGAAGAGTGCGTCCACCTCAGCCCAGATTTTGCCTTTCTCGACGCGAGTAGGCGAGGCATCACTTTTCACAGTTAGGGTGGCTCAGGTGAGTTGAAGACATCAGGGTTTGGTCTTCGTGGTACCACAGTTGTCCCTGAAACAGAAAAATGCTTCAAACACAACGCGCTTCCAAAGCAATTGGCAGTCCAGGGATTTCTGTTGTACCATCCCATCCAGAAAGGGCATCAGTTTTGTGGCCCTTGCATCCATCCCTGGAAAATGGTAGACCTTCCTCCTCCCTCCAGGATTGCATGAGACCTGGTGGCCGTCTTGGCCAGTTCAGAGCTGCCTCGGTGCAGTGTTCCTGGCAGCGCAGGACTGGGATACTTTAGGCTGTGTTCCTGACGGGACTGCCTTTAAATAGCAGAGAACTAAATGAAAAAAATAACGCAGTATTTGGCAAATTTCCTAGAGGGCTAACAGCCAGACTGCTGTGCAGTCTGTCCCGATTCCCTTTCAGTCACTCTCCACATGGATTATTGTTCTGCCTCTCGACGTGCTGGGGATTAGCCTTGCATCGGAGAAATATCTACGGGCCAACTTAATGGTTTCTTGCCAGTTTTCAGTTATAGTTCTCTGTTTTCCAGGAGCCTCACCATGTTTTAAAGTTTGTTCTTCTCCTTCTCGTGGCCGATATGTCAGTATGTGAAAAAGTCGTGCCTGCAAAAGACTTCCGTGGTGCTGCCAGCACCATGATGCTCCTGCTGCGGTGGTGAGATTTTCACTATCCTTTGGGTATTATTGGCCTTAAAAATCCCCAGGAAGAGCAGAATGTGGAATAACCAGCCCTTGGAGTGCTCTGGCCCTCCCGGCAGAGCTTGCTGGCTGTCTCCTGCGTGTCTCCCTGCCAGGTGGGATTGCTTCTCTCTCCCCTTGGTGTCCACAGAGCAGCCTGGCTCAGCTCTGCTTCTCTGTGGGTGACCTGGTCCACGGCCACCGGGCGCCCGGAGAGGTGGCAGCTCTCTCTGCTGTGCCACGAAGGGGCATCTGCTCGCGGCTTCAGCCTGCGCTCCAGCGAGCTGGCGGTGAAGTGTCAGCCATGGCATCGGTCAGAGTCTGGAGCGGACAGTTTGACTTCAAGCAGGCTCAGGAGTTAAAACATTACGGGTTTGTCTTGTTGCCAGAGAGCTGAGCAATTAAAACTTTTTTTGCTTGCTGGATTTAACCATCTTTAAAACAAAGCCATTGCAGTTTGCACAGTCCTATAGTTGTTTGCTTTTAAAGCTCGTCATTTAGCCTCGGCTTGCCCTGGGCTTCTTGCTTGATTGTCTCTTGTACGGAGCTGTTACCTGCCCATGTTGTTATTTCGCCAACATCTGTAACTTCCATGCTGGCATTTCTCTGGCTGGCTGATGTTTTCACTTGCAGACCATCATTCCTGGTTCCCTGGAGAGGTTTCCCCTTGCTCTTCCCGCAGCCAGGCTGCCTTCCCAGCCACCACAGGCTGCTGAAGCCTCTGAGAAAGAACTGGAGCTAAAGCTGCAAGCTGTCACCAGGGCTGGAAGCTTTCCTTTTGTTTTCTTTGGTCTTCTGGTAAATACAGGTGACTATCAAGAAAATGACTTTGCAAAGATAGTTTATTAATAGTGGCTTAGTTGTTTTTACAGAAGAGCTCTAGAGACCCTGGGGGATTTGCTTTCTCAGAAAGCTCGGCCTTATCCCCCAGCTGTTATAATTTGGTTTATGCCCTGAAATACAAGGATACGTCTCTCTTCCAAGAGGCATTTAATTCACAGTCATAAATCTTACTCCAGATGTTTGCATAGATTACTTTGCATTCTGGAAGAGAAAGCTATTCTAAGCGCAACAATTCATGTGGCAACAGGCTGTTAGCTAAATAACTTCTCTGGAGTGAGCAACTAATCTTCCTCCATAAATCTTTATTTGCAGTCGAGGCAGCAGAACTGCTGTTCCCCTGCTGCCTCTGCTCCTGAGGTTCGTTGCAGGTGATGAGCAGGAGTTCTCGGTGGGGGCAATAGCATCTTTTTGCCTGGCGTGAGGAGGCACAGGAGGGATCCGAGGGGGGTGTTCCCAGCGAAGGGGGCAGTGGTGCAGCAGCATTTAAGGGGGGACCTAGACTTATCTCCTGGGATTCCCGTGCTGGTCTGACGTAGCAGAGGGATGCTGAGTACCTCTGTAGCTTCACTTCTCACCTACACGCATGGCAAACAGTGTCTGGAGCAGCAGGGAAGGAGAGGGGGCTTCCCGAGACGTCCATCTGCGGTGTGTAGCAGAGGGGATGGACGCAGGCGGCTCAGGACAGTTGGCTTTACCAGGGCAGCGACATGGTGTGGTCCCTCTCCCAGGTCATGGATTACTTTCACAAGCTGTGTCCACAGCTGGGATAATAGTGAAGAGGGCGCTGGGTTTCTCCAGTAGTTAAATGGGGAATCTCTGCATCCCTCGGAATTAGGACAAGATGAACAAGCAGTTTATTCTCATGCTGAGCAGAATGAATAGCCATTACATGACCATTTGTTTCCCTTTTTGTTAATAGCTAACAGCTTAAAATAAACAGTGCCAGGCTATGCATGTACAGTTAACAGAAAATCAGTTCCTGCCCCAAAGAGTTTATTTTGTGAACCAGGAAGCAGGCCCTCGCTATTTCAGCAAAATCACTGTACCGTGACCGTGGGGTGAGTTGTTGAATGCAACTTAAAAGCTTGCATTCATCCGAGCCCATCGGCAGGGAGGTAAAGTTGTCATAGAGACTCTTCAAAACGCACCGTATCCGTGCATAGCGATCCATGAGGACCGCGGGCGCTGAGGACCTGCCTGGTCTCGGCTGGTGGGGTATCGCTCGCTCTCCCTGTCCCTTCCCGGCAGTGCCAGAGGCAGCGGATGCTGCCGAAGAGCTGGTGGGGAAACAGCACGACCGCCTCCTGTGGGTTCCCATGGGTGCTGGTGGGGGAGAGGGGTACAGAGCGGGGTCGGGGACAAGCCTGAGTGTTGGCACGCTGCCCGGAGCGTGGGGGAGAGGAGGGGGCTGGGGCTGGTGGATGTTCCTCCTCTTGCAAGAGGAATTTAGATAGAGCTGCGCCTGGCCCTGGAGCGTCCTTGGGGAGCTCGGGCGGTGACTGTGCCGCCTTCCCTTCCTAAAGCCATTCACAGGAGACGCTTGACCTTTTTAAAGATTTTGAGCTATTATTGTTGCAAAAAATGCTGTAGTTTAGACTAGAGAGGCAAGATAGGGAAAGGAGCAGGAGCCGATGGGCGAGGGGAGAGCAGGAAGGTTTTGTGGATGCTCCCAGAGCAGCATCGCTCACAGCAGCCCAACGGCCTTGGCCAGATGCTGAGTTGGCCCCGGGGACTGGGTTTGAGCCTTCCCGGTAGTCCCAACCCCAGCCATTTTATGCTTGTGGTAGTTTTGACGGGCTCTGGAGCATTCCAGTGTCAGACGTTGTCACGAGGCAGGAATCCTGCAGTGCAGCTGGAGGGGAAGGAGAGCAAAATCACCTTACAGCTCTCCGTGCCCAAGCCTGAGAAAGTAGGGCGTCCATTCTTGTTTGATGCATGCACGTAAAGAGGTCGAGTGGAGGGCGTATGGCCTTGGCACTCCTTCCCCATAGCACAAAAATAACTCCATGTAACCCAGTTTCAGCTGAAGTTGTTTATTACTCAACCTCCTCAATGAACTGTTGAAAGAGAGGATGGTGCTTGTGTTCTCTGGGGTTGGGTGTAATCGCTGCTTCTGAGGCTTGACTAAGTGTCCTTAACACTGGTAATGAGCAAAGGGAGGGGGCTGAGAAGAGGGTGCTGATGAGAATGGTGTTAAAAGGGTTTAGCGAGGTATCATGTGCTGCAGGTAATGCACTCTTGCCCCATTATGTCTCCAGTCTTAACAGCGAAGGCGCTGGGGGTGGTGTAACGATCAGCTTTTAATGGGGACGATTCTGAGAAGTGCAAACGCATGGTGTTTTTGCAGCCCTTCGGTGTAGCCCCGTGCACAGGCAGCAGGAAGAGGAGTTGATGTATACGCTGAGCTTTATAATGACTTTTCTGTGACCCTGTGATGAGGGGCTGCGAGTGGGATTTTGCAGCTGGCGGCCAGCACTGGGGAGGAGCGGTGGGACCTTCCCTGGGCTCCCCAGGGCGCAGGAAAAGATGCTTCTCTGGAGCAGGGAGGGTGATGGGGAAGCAACAGACGGGGCCAGTGAGATCTACGACACTGGGCTGCTAAAAATTTGCCACTCTTTCTGATTCCGTAAGTTGTGGTTATGTGTGTGGAGGAGGTGGGGAGCTGTGAAAGCAGCGCACCAAAATCAGCGCATCTCCTGTCAAAACTGGTACATTAAGCCGTTAGATCAACCTCATCCTTTTAATGGATCTCTGACGACTCCAAAGGGCTATTTCTATAAGAATATAGAAAGCAGACACTTGCAGGGTGGTAAGTAAAGGTTAAGCTGGATATAGACTGATTTCCCATGTGGGCTTCTTATGCAGAGTCTGTGAGGTGCACAGCTCTATTATTTACTGAGACTGGTTTAGTTTGGAATGGTATGAAGAACATCGGATAAATCCTCATCCAGTAAACATGTTTAGACTTGACAAGAAAACAAATGATGGGTCAGGAAGAAAAGTTAATTCTCGGCGTGTCTAGCAAATGAGGCAGTGAAAAAAAGAGAATAAATTTGGAGCTCTAAGGGCTGCTCTCTAAACAAGTGGAAAGGGTGAGTCTAAGATACCAGTTAGTCTGACGATAAGTAACTTCTAAATTTTCTGCAAGCCCCCCTAAACCTGCTGCTGGTCAGGGTCTCCCTTGCAGGGAATTGCAAGGTCCCAGTTTCTGGCTGGCTGTGGGGCAGCAGCTCCCCATGCCATCGGTTCCCCAGCCCCAGTGTCTGTAATGTGCAGACAACAAGCCCAATTAGTATTAATGGATGGCACAAAACAATACTGCAGCCCCAAAAAGCACTGTAAAGAGAGTCGTGGTTGTAGAGGGAAGGCCACTGTCTGGGGAATACATTCAGCAAACTGTAGGTAAGTGCCATGGAAGGAGGATCACACTGTGTTTTGAAGGCATTCTGGGAGAAAAACAGCTCTTCAGAGCCAAAAGCCAAGCAATAGATGCATGGCATTTAAAAAATGAGAACTAAACTATCCACATTACTTTTTAATTGCTGTTTATTGACTACCTCTGCTGTGCTGCACAGTGCAGAGCACTGTGGTCTAAAAACCTCTGCCGTGTGCCTGGGAAGAGGAGCAGCGCTGCCGGGCAGCCGGGAGGGCAGGCAGAGAAGGGATGCTGAACTATGGCAAAACAGCGGTGACCGTGTCTGCATTTTGGTTTGCCAGCCCTCCTACAAAGCGTGTAAATCTGCCAGTGAACCACTCTGGTAGCAACAGAGCTGTTTTCCCAAAAGATATCAACTTCCAACTTACATTTCCTGCTGAGGGGTGAACTGGGAAACCAGCACTGTTATGGTCCTCTCCTCTCCATCTTTCTCTCCATCTTTCTTTCCATCTCTCTCTCCATCTCTCTCTCCATCTTCCTCTCCATCTTCCTCTCCTCGACACCGAGAAAGCCTGAGCCCATTTCTCCTTGTAAAACCTGGTCTGATCGGTACTCACCACTCATCTGCCATTTCTGTTGATGTTTGTAGGTAAACAGAAATACCTCTGCGCCAGCCGGAACGACTGCACCATCGACAAGTTCAGGAGGAAAAACTGCCCGTCCTGCCGCCTGCGGAAGTGCTACGAAGCTGGGATGACACTCGGAGGTACTGTCTGAATAACGTCCCCTGGGTCCTTGCGATGGGCTGGGGATGCCGGGCTAATCCTGCAGATAATGAATGTGCTTGGCATATTGTCATTAAATGTCTAAATACATGAGGCTGGTGGAACGTAATGAGCTTGGGGGAATATTTGTACATTTCTAATACCAAACCGGTGAATTTCATTAAATTTTTGTTTGAGTTTCAGGAAACATGCTTTTTCTTAATTTTAAACCTTGTTAATCTGAAAAAATGCCGATGGCTGGGTACGCTGGATTCTCACTCACACTGAAGCCTCTTTGAACAGAGCAATCCCATTCTAAGATGATTTTTCCCAGGCAGAAATGGGCATTTTTCTTTATAAAACTACAGCCCCAGTCTTTTTTCTTTGCTGAATGAAAGTTGCTCCTGTGTCACTGGTAAAGATCCTTGTTACCGTTTGTCTGTGTTCCAAAACCTGTAGCTCTACCAAAACCTGTCAGAGTGCCCGCGTCCAAAATCTGAAGTTTTCTGCTCAAAACCTCAAAGATGCAATGTAGATCAGTGGGCGGCTCTTCTTTGAGTGCATTTGATGTGAGAGTGAGGAAGAAGATACCTTGAAAAACAGTTGATGGACCTGAGCCATGATGAAAAAACCCTTGACAGCGAAGCGGAGGGGAGTTCCAGGTGATACAGAAAGGAAACCCACTGGGCAGCATCAGCACAGGGCAGAGGGAAGCAGGAAGCCCTGGCTAATTAAATGTGCCAACGTTTTAATTTAAGCACTTCCACCATTGCTGGGATGGGCAGTGCCTCCTGGACTGCTGGACCGTGGTCTTGAAGAACTTGCTACCAAAAAAGTTCTGGTTGCAGTCCCTGAAGGGGGCTACCAGAAAGCTGGGAGGGGCTGTTTGCAAGGGCATGGAGCCACAGGACGAGGGGCAATGGTTTAAACTAGAGCAGGGCAGGGTTAGATGAGACATGAGGAAGAAGTTCTTTACCCTGAGGGTGGTGAGACACTGGCCCAGGTTGCCCAGAGAGGGGGTGGAGGCCCCATCCCTGGAGACATTCCAGGCCAGGCTGGATGAGGCTCTGAGCACCCTGCTCTAGTTGAAGATGTCCCTGCTCCCTGCCGGGGATTGGACTAGACGGGCTTTAAAAGTCCCTTCCAACCCAACACATTCTATGATTGCTCATCAAGGAGCAGCGGTTATCATTTTATTTCTCCCCGAAATCGTTGTTAAAGCTCAGGTACCAACACACACGCCCAGTCGGCAGGGCACCAGGGAGGTGCCCCATCCACCTGATGTGTCCAAGCAGGCAGTTTCCTCACTGAAGCTACCAGGGGGCTGTCTCCGACTCAGTTCTCTGGCGTCTGCTTCACCAGTTCTGCCCCAAGCCCCCCAGTCATCCAGCCCAACTGGGAAGGAGCAGGGCCTGTCTCGGCGCCGTGCCTGTCCACATGCCTTCTTGCAGGAGTTCCTGGTGAAGAGTCATTTTCATGGCTGTTTGTAGCCATGGCTTCCCAGTGGAAGCAGGGAGACTCCCGTGGGACACTTCCTTTGTCTGCCTGGAAGGGTTGGGACCGGGATGCCACCACCACCCCGCCGGGCTCCAGAGCAGGGGGACAGGGATGAGGAGCCAAACCCAGCTCCCCCATCCGCAGCCAGCAGAAGAGCTTCGTAATGCCATCCAAAACAAGTCCTTATGCTTATTTTTAATAAGTCCTCTTTTCTGGTGAAATTTCCTTAAGTGAGAGAAGACATACATCAGTGTAGCCGCCTTCTGCAGGACACACTGACAAAATTAATGCTAATACTGATAGCCACCCCCCACCCCCACTTTTTTTCCCTTAAGCTCTTTAGGTCACCCTGACCTGTTCTGCCTGGTCTGTTTTACATTTGTTTTGAATGTCGGTTTAAAGGCAATTGTTAAAAACATGTATGCTGTGAGTTTATCCACAGTTATTTCTCCCACAGTAGAGAGGCAGAGCATTTGAAAATGCTTCCAAGCCCCAAACAGTTGTTTTTAACTACCTCTTAATTACCAGTCACTTGTAGGATATAATAGAGCTGCCTGTGACCAGCAGACCTGCAGCTCTCGGTATGTTTGATGGGAGGAGGAGGTGACACACGCTGAACACCTTATTTAGGACTCTCTGCTTTGGCACAGAATGGCAGCATGTCGAAGCACTTCATTATTGATTGAGATCACTCTGACCTGCAAGCTGAAATCCATTAAACAGAATCTTCTCTCCTGATCAACACTGTAAAGCCCAAGAGAAGGGAAAAAAAAAGAAAAAAGAAAAAAGCCAAACCCTAAAGTGATAATGCCGGTTTCATGTGCTGTGTTCTGCTGGTGCAGTCCTCCCTCCCCCACAGCAGTAATGCCTGCTGCGAGCGCAGGTCCCCGCACGGCTGCATGGATCACAGGATCACAGGATCAC
>VXBO01011655.1:0-50989 GCA_013400135.1 Rhinoptilus africanus
AAAATATATAATAAATATTCCATCCAATTTTTGCGGTTCCCTCTCCTCTCTACCTTAATACCGCTTGAGTTCACACTGATGCTGATTGATGCCAACAGAGAGAGAAGACAGCTCCTGGAAACCCCGTAAGATGCTTGTGCCAGATGATGCATTTTCTTAATGCACATGTAATCTATAACTAGGTTTTAAAATACTTTTTCGAGCCCGTTTGAGACTAGTGCGGTGAGGACATTTTGCGTTCAGGCAGTCAGAAGTTTAGAAGCCTGCTGGAAGGGAAGACGTCAACAAAAGCTGTTGCAAAGCTGCGCTTTCACTTCACAGGGCTTTGCGGAGATACGTTCTTGGGTCTGGTTCAGGTGGGCTCATTCCACTGACTTTCACTTTGAATTTAGGAATCAAAGGCATTTTAAAATTCTAGGTCAAACTCGTTAAAAACCACGGAATCTCACCTGGTTTCAGCTCTCTAATCCACAAGAAGTAGTAAATCTCCTGCTCTGCTTTTGATACAAATCTATAAATCATGGGGTGGGTGTATTTGAAGCCTGGCCCAGAACCTCTCTGTCCAGAGTCAGCATTGCTCCAAAAGTTCATGACTTTTTTTCCTAAACAAGCTCAGGGATATGTGGGGCGTCAGTGACACGTGGAACATGGCAGACTTCTGGGGCGATTGCAAAGATAGCACCCAGCTTTCGGATTGGGGATTTTCCTGGCATAAAGCTACGTCTCTGAGACCGAGCCTACCTGCCTGATCAAAGACAGACATGCTATTTTAAGGAAAAAAAACCCAACCCATCCCAAACAGCCCTTCCCTATTTCTCTGGTGTCCCAGGGCAGCATGGGGAGGCCTCTCCCCGCTCCCCATCGCCTCCTCCCCGGAGGAACGTGGCTGCCCCTGGGCTTTCCCGGAATTCCCGCCTGCCTGTGGTTTCTTAACCAGTCCTGCAAAAATGTATTTTTTATTGAATGTTATTCTAACCATAAAACTTTTAAGCTGTTCAAATACTTTCCTTTGTACCGTAGACATCTGAGACTATTAGACATTAACAAGTAAATGTACCTTTTTTTTTTTTCGACTGCTTCAATCTGCTAAGTAGTTTTCTTTGGACTGATCTCCCCATGTCTTGTACTGGAGGAAACGCGGCTGTGATCTGATATCATATCTCCTCGGTATCTGTCTCCTCAGATTGTAGATATAGGTGTGTTTTGCTTTGAATTAAAGAAGGGACTTGATTTTGTGGCAACCCATTTACTCACCCAAGATCCGGAGATGTTTAAAGCCAAGAGGTACCATATTGATTCTCTTTGATTACTGTATTGAGCCTATAAATCTTTGTGGGAATGGAGCATATACTTTAGAAGGGCTCATCCGAAAGATTTCAGGAGATGAAATGCACTGTCTTTAATAGTTATTTTAATAATTAATAAAATGCATGCTTTGACTCCTTCCACCAAACCTTCAAGTCATTAGAGTTGACTTTTAATGTGCACTTTTACATTATTATTTGTATAATGGCTCATCTGAAATTGGCCCCCTGTTGAACCGTGTCCTACAATTGCAAATAGCAAGCGAGTGTTCCTGCCCCGGGTCCAGGGAATCACGGAATTTCAGTGTTGGGAGGGACCTCTAGAGCTCATCCAGCCCAACTCCCCTGCTGAAGCGGGATTGCCCAGAGCACATCCCTCAGGGCTGCATCCAGACGGGGCTTGACAGTCCCCAGAGAAGGGGACTCCACACCCTCCCTGGGCAGCCTGTCCCAGGGCTCTGCCACCCTCATCCCAAAGAAGTTCTTTCTCAGATTCCATCGGAACTTCCCATGTTCCAGCTTGTGCCCCTTACCCCTGGTCCTGTCACTGGGAACCACTGAAAAGAGCCTGGCTCCATCCTCCTTAAACCCACCCTTGAGATCCTTGTAAACGTTAATCAGGTCTCCCCTCAGCCTTCTCTTCTCCAGGCTAAAGAGTCCCAGCTCCTTCAGCCTTTCCTCGTAAGGGAGATGCTCCAATCCCTCAGTCANTGGTTGTGAGAGACAGAGGTGTCGGAAGAGGCAAACAGTGTTATTGCGGTTTGGTGTATGAGGAGGTGAGACCCCAGATTTGCCTAACTCATTCTGGATCTCAGGGGAAGCTTTTGACTGATCTGGTAAATTAAACACCTGAATTGGTTTGGAGGCACCTAAATAAGTGACCCAGTTTTCTCTAAAATGGGATTTTGCCTGGGATTTCTGGAAAGCCATCCTTCTATGGGGTTATGATGGGATCAGCTTTCCCCAACCGCTCTCAGCCCGGGCAGCCGTGCGTTCCCGTGGAATTCCATCCCTTGCAGTTGCAGGAGGCTCGCTCCACACCGTGCCTTTTCAGGTTGTGGCACAAAGGTGTGTGGCGCCTCTTGATCTGCGCCGAGTAATTCTAAAAATTGAGCAGCAAAGCTAAAAAAATCTCAAATCATTTCTCTGATGAGCACGAGTGAACTGTTGAGAAGCGTTCCCTATGGTGCAAGAAATAAGCTGAGGAGAGAAGGGATGGCAGAGCCAACAGGGCACCGATGTGCGGTGGAGTAGCTGACGTAGTTCTCCCTTCTACCGGACAGAATTTATTATTTATACAGTTTTGGTGTGTACAGACGTGCAGTAGTGTTGCCTCACTATGAAGAGCAGCCCGTATGTAGCGTAACCCAGGGCATGGAGGGGATTCTTTGTGCACCTGAGCTGATTTCTTTGGACTTTAATGTAAGAGGGTTCTAGTCTCCGCTGTATATAGACAACCAAATCGTTAACGTCTACCCCGATAAAAATAGAATACGTGTGCATTTAACACCCGAGAACTTAAATCATGTTACACAAATGAGATAAAGTAATTGACAAATCAAAATATGTGTTTATGTTACTTCAGTAACGTAACTTCAGTTACTTCAGAGCCGGTTCTCCTTTGAAAAAATGTGATGAACTGTCCCCACCATCTCGTCAGTGGATTATTATCTCTTCCGACAGAGATTCCTTCTGACAAGGGATGAAGCTGGAACTGAGGATGATGTCTTCTCTTCCCTGCTCTGTCTTTGGATGCATCTTCGCAGGGAAGGAATACCTGTGACACTGGTGCTCCTGAGGCACCTCTCTCAATCGGGCATTTTTAGCATACTGGGAGTGAAAGCACATGTTTTTGGAAGTCACCTTTATGAAGTAGAGGAAAACAGGCAGGAATTGGGGAATTTTGTCTTAATTACCAAGCGTAAACAAAATTGTAAGTGCAAGTTTTGTAAAGGAGAACTGCTTGTGGCCATTACAGAGCTGTCTCAAATTATTTAAACAGGAGGCCTTGAGCTGTGTATTGGAGTTTGGTTTTACCCCAGAAATCCTGGAAGATGGGGAAGGTGAGAGAACTCGGCAGGTGCTGTATGCGGAGCTGAATGGTGGCTGTTGCTCTTTGCTCAAAAATAGCACGGCTTCAAGCATGAAGGGCGTTTGTTTTTCTGAAGGAACTTGAAGTAGAGCTCTAAAACTACACCTCCGAGGGCTTTGCAGTGTTAGATTTTCATTCCTATCTTCTTATTAAACAGAAGGTTTTTGTATATTGTGTTGGAAATTCAGTATGTTTGTAGCTTATTGCCTGCTTTGCATATGGAGACTCACTGATAACACCTGATAATTCCCACATGCCATTTTTGCCAGCTCTCCATCGGGAAGTGTTTGAATTTTAACCAGCCGTTTACTTCACAGAATCACAGGGTTGGAAGGGCCCTCTGGAGCTCCCCCAGTCCCACCCCCGGCCAGAGCAGGGTCACCCAGAGCAGGGGGCACAGGAACGCCTCCAGGCGGGTTTGGGATGTCTCCAGAGACGGAGACTCCCCCACCTCAACATAACTCTACCATAACAGGTAGGAATGATTGCTTCCCCTTCGAACATGGGTGGTGTTCCCTAAAGACTGATTACAGCAAGATCTTTAATTTCGAGCCCAACTGACAGATCTTTAATTTCAAGCCTGACACGGATCTTAACCCTCGCAATTATTTTTCATCCCACAAATGTTAATATTTACTAGGTAGAGTCAATCCCCAAACCGCAGGGAGTCATTTGCATTGTTGGTGGTATGAATTATACATTAGCTAAATAAAAACGTTAACCAGCTACTACTATAATTGTATAAACAGAACTCACACTTGAGCACGGGTCAAGTAGTTCTGGTTAATGCAGAAATGTTTTCTGTCCTCACTCGTCCAAGCCGGCAGCTCGGACGGGCGTCGGGTAAGAGCGCAGATCGTGGGACCTCGTCTTGCACTGTGTAAGGGGTAATTAACACAGAAGTAGGTCACAATGAGCTGTAATTGTGTGAAGTCTCTGGGGCTGGAGAGTCACCAAGAGTAATCCTCTGTGCACAAGCTCCCCCTTATGGAAATGAAAAATACTAAACAATGCTTTTTTTTTTTCCCCCCCTTCCCGAGTCGCACAGGACTAAGAGCTGATTAGTATGAAGCAACTTCTCGAGCCTACGGTAGTGTTTTGGGACTCGACATTGAAATGCAGATGATTTAAGGAACTGGCTTACGATCCCCACGACACACACGAATGATGATGGCGTGGGGATGTGTTTAGACTCAAAATGATTTGCGCTGCTTTTGAAGTTGGAATTTCTTGTGGCATCCTGGCACTGAGGAGGGGGAGAGAGGCTCTCTGGGGAGCGAGAGGGACTAGGGTGTCGCAGTGTGAGTTGTAGCTCCAGCCTCCTCTGCCTTATGAGGAGCAAAAACAAGTCACGGGGAACAAATAATTAAGGTTTGGAATAGTTTTTGTACCTGTTTCTGAGGATACCCTATGATGTGTATTTTGAGTTGGATCCTGATGGTGGAATTTCACCTTAGTTAACAACAATAAGAAGTTTCAAGTTGTTTGGATGAGAGATGCTGCCCATAGGCTCAAACGTTAGGTAGGTGTGGGCAGTATATATTCGTACACGGTCACCTTCCTGCAGAATAGGTCTCAGTGAAACCCCCGTGAGAGCAATCACAGCTCTGTACTCACTGTGTTCTCGCACTTTCCATTAGCGTGTCTGGATCCCTCCAGTAGTCTACACGGACCTTTGCACTGACTCAGTGGGACTGGTCGTGTGATTTCTAGACTTTTCCTGGTGTTGAAGAGCCACAGTCTGAGATAATGCCAATCAGAATCATCCCACCCGTGTTTGGTGCTTTGGCAAGATGTCCCAGTGGCTCGTGTGACTTTTGCTGGTGCAACAACCTGAACAGAAACGTTCTGGCTCTTGCAAAACCCAATTTTCGGTTGGTTTGGAGCTATTTAAATGGGGTTTGTTCAACTAATACCTCAGTGGTCTACTTGGCCCATAATGTCGGTGAAAATCCCACACGCTGGGCACCTCGCAGGATTTGAGACTGGAGCTGAGCATCCGGCTTCAGTCAGTCATCTTGTAGGAGCGAGGAGACTGCTCAAATTAATGTGAAATAATATTAAAGATGTATTATTCGTAATAGCAAATAGTATTAACGTTAACTGTAATGAAGGGGCAAACTCTACTGGAGAAGTGGACAGAAAAGGTGTTTCTCTGTGGTAGTCTGGGGCAGCTGAAGAGAGCTTGTTGCATGTCTCATTACCCATTTTAAGGAATTTCTGGACAGGTGGAGTGTTAGGGAGAAGTGGGGACAGAAATACCAGGGAAGGTGTGTGAGCAGGACGGGGGAACTGGTTGGCTCTTCCTCCTGTTGAACACTCTGGCTCCGGCCCCTCTCCTGTGGTGTGGGCAGCATCCACTGGGGCGGCACGAACAATGCTGAGGAATTTCGACTGACTGGGAGAGAAGGACCAGTAGTTTTTCAGGGAGTTGTGTAAAATACATCAGCACGACATGAAAATCAAGAGCACCGTGATACAGGACATTGCTGAGACCGCAGCGTTTGAGAGCAGCAGCTATATCTGAACTTCTCTTCAGGGTGACCTGCACGTGTCCCACGTAATGCAGTTATGCAGAGCAGTTCAACCTGAAAATTAGGTTGGAAGTGCATTTTTGCACCTTTCCTATGGCTACAGCGGCACGGGCAGTGAAAGCAGATGGAGTGGTTTTTATTAAAACAATGAAAACTCCCCATTGACGCTGGCTGCGTGCATTGCCTTCCAGCTTTCTCATTCATTGCCTGAGCTCTCCTTTGCTTGCCAAGTATTCAAAGAGGTTCTAATACCACCCATAAAAAGTACTCACCAAAAGACATGCTTCCCATTCCTTTATAGTCATGGTGATTTTGTTCGTAACGAGCACCAGCTCTCTGATCAGGTCTGATCCCACTGCACAGCTGTCCTTCCTGGAAAACAAATAGTGTATTCCCAGTGTGATATCTTCCCTTTGGTAAGGAATGAACCCGTGTGCACCACAGAACAGGCCTTGGAGGAGGGAATGAAAGGAATATCATCAGTTCCTGCTGAGAGGCCACAGGAGCATGAACTGGGCCAGTCTGCGGTGCTCCCCTGAGCCCAGTTGAAGCCATTTAACCCTTTTTGACTTGCACTAGTGACCATCAAAATTAGGCGAGTATATTTCTGATGGTTTCAGAAATACTATGGCAAATAACGGAGCTGGTTTTCATTGCCTGGAGGGGATGCATCGATTGCCCTGGTTATCCCGAGGTCCAGCAAAAGGCCAGCAGAGCCGTTAGCGCTGCAGTATCTCTAGTTGAAGGTGGGAAGAGAGCTGGAGGAGGACAAAACATTGGCACATGACTTCCAAACTATCTGATTTTCCATTACTTTTTAAGATGAAATGGTTTTCTGACACTAAAACATGTATGAACTTGCTTAAGATGTGCCACCTGTTTTCTGTGCTGCAGAGATGGGAAACCTCCGCCATTCTGAGCACTCTGCCTGCCCGGTTTGCCCATTTTTATTACCCGGGTTGCGTTTATTGAAATACACGTGTAAAGCTTCTTCCAGTATTGAGAATTTTTTTTTTTTGTGCTGTCAATGTGGTATGCCATTTGCGTTTTGTTTTCTGGCATTTTAAAACCTATTTCTTTGTGTCAATTTAAGTAAAACTTAGTTAGTGGACTCTGTTCTCACCAGCCCACAAAATCAAATCTCAGACTGGTAGAATTGCAGCAGGTAACGCGCTGAAATGTGGCTTCTCGTGAGGGAGGGGAAGATAGAGTAATCCAGCCGGAGCCAAAATACGTCTAATACGTGTCAGGGATTTGGTTCAAGTTTTGGTGAATAATTCCTCTTCTCTAACGCTGCAGTAGTTTAACTGGCTTTCAGTGGGACAGTGCGTGAAGGAAAGGGTCCTCCATGGGTGTAGCTGTTCACTTCTCCCGGCGGGGGCCAAAAAGCACCGTAATGCTGTAAATATGGCCAGGGATGGTTCCCTGGGGGGGCTGTGGGTCTCGGACCTGTGTTCCCAGGAGAGGTTTGGAGGGCAGGATGTGCCCAGCAGCCCCCAGCAGCGCTCGGTGCTCAGCTCCAGCAGCGTTCAAGTCTGGCTCATTATGCCTGACATCCTTCCTCAGTGCTAATCATTTTTCCATTTCAACAACGGCTGTTTACAGCAGCTGCTGCCTTATGTTTGGTTTGATCCCGGGCCAGATTTTGCAAGTGATTAAAATGCTGCTAATAAAGATATTTTAACTAGGATTTACATGTTGACTTGCCTTTTCCAGCTACAAAAGAACTTCCTACCGCTTCTTTTCCTTGTCTGCCCCAGCATGGCTGGCTGGTTTGCCATTCCAAGGGTGACCTGGTGGCCCTCCATCCCCACCAGCGGAGCTCCGGCCGGCCTTCGCTGGCCTCCCCCAGGAGCACCGGGGAGGTGTGGGCATCGGCCGGGCTCTGGATGAAATCCTGGTGCCCTTGCATGCGCACGATGGGGAGATTATTTTACACGCATTCCCTCGTACGTTCCCTGGGTTTACCACATACTCAACTGATTTCCATTGGAATATTATAATTGCATTCATATGGTCTAATAGCAATGGCAGTTGCAAAAATTTCTAGATAAAGCCTGTTCCGTTGGCTTTGATGCAGCCTGTATCCTCACTTACACCCGGACACTAGAATTAGGGAAGAAGGAGTTTCCTCCCTTTTCTTTTTTTTTTGTTTTGTCCTTTAATCCTTTGGCTTAGCAACCAGCAGGAATTAGCGATGGCGGTGTGCTGGATCCCCATCCTGTGCTCCTGTAAAGCTGGACCGCGCGCTCCCAGAGCCTGGTGCGCAGGGTGGCGGCGAGCCTTGGCAGAGACGGGGTGCCAGGGTAGCAGGAGGAGCCCATGGCACGCGTTTGGGTCGGGTTTGAAAGGTGCCAAGGGCTCGTTGGCAGGAGAGCAGCAGAGGGTGCTCTCACCGCACCAGCCGCCGCCGCTGGGAGCTTGGGGAGAGAGTGATGTGCAAAGCAAAGGAGGAGCGGGAGCTTCTCCGCATCCCGCCCAGCCGCCTTCTCACCGCTTTCTCCTCAACCCCTCCCTTGGCAAATGTAAGCTCTCCCTTCTGGACTGGGAAAAAAAGAAACAAAACAAGAAAAACTCAAGGAGTCTGGGATATTGCCAGCAGGCAGGGATGGGGTGGTGGATTGGCATCTGGCCACGACGCTGGAGCAAACCAGTTACCTTGGAGGAGGCTGCGTAGGAGCGCGGGAAGTGCACAATGTGACTCAGGCATTTTTAATTACTGATCCAGAATAAAGCAAAGCTCATGGTGGGTTTTGTTCAGCGCTTCATTGATGCCGGTAACTACAGGGTCATTCCATTGACTTGGCTTGAATGACCCTGAATATGTAGCCGCTGCTACGGAAATAACAAGCATGCTTATGTTTGCTAAAGGCAAGATAAATTAATGAAAATGAGGAGAGAGAAAGTTCTTCACAAATAAAGGTTCAAAATACTGTTTAATGAATGTATTCTTGATATAACATTGATTGAAAACGCCTGCTGCAGGCTGCACGGTTTGACAGACAAAGGGCAGGATTAAGGTTGGGTTTATCTGCCCTTGTAATATCATCTCACATCTCCTCCCTCGCTTTCTTTTTGTCTGTCGCACCCGTTTAGATTGTAAACCCTTTAATTCCGCTCTGCCTGTATCCACAGCCTGGCTCGATGGAGACCTGACTTGAATTACGTCTTGAACTGCTTATACAGTACTAATTACATTAATAATAATTGACTTCACTGGGCTTTGGATCAACCTCTGAAGGAATACATTTGCATCTCATTACTTACCCTGATGGAGTTCTGCTTGTGCTCTTTCTGCAGACGATGGGGAGCCTGGATGGGGTCTCGTCCAGGGACCAGGGGAGGACCCCTCGGCGGTGGCTGCGGTGATGAGTGACACGGTTCCAGCCCGTGGCAGAGCTGGAGCAACGGGATCCCAGTTCCCAACGAGTTTGTGCCGTGGCGCTGGTGGACGTCGCTGCCTGCAAGGTACACTTCCAGCTGACATGAAACTTGTGAGGGATGTGGCCACCAAGGGATCTCAGCAGGTTAAATGAGTTATTTTCCCCTTTCTCACGATAGAGTCTCCGTCTCTTGAATTCTTTGAATCAAAGCTAAAAACACAGACTGGCTCCAGCAGCTGGTTGGGGTTTGCTGCGGCAGGGTTTGGTAGGCTGCTCTCAGCCCGTGTTGTTCAAGAGGTTAGTTAATCCCAACCTCCTCCTCGTCTTTAAAAAACTATAACTCTGTGGACCCAGGTAAGGGATTGGTTGAGTCAAGGAGTATTTTGTAGACGTGGAATTGCTGGGTCAGGTACTTACACCTGCATTTCTTCTCTCTCACTGAAATACGGCGGTCTCTGTATTGCCTGTGGAATTGCGGGAGCCCTCGCAGTTAGCAGTGGAGAATAAATACACATCTCGAGAGACTTTTAGTCTTAGGGGACATAGACTTTTTGGGAATCGAGGCACTGTAGATTATATACACAATAGATAATCTTGCAGTGAGTAATATCATCTGTTAGTGTCGAAAAAAAGGCTGGAGCTCTCTTTGCATTTGGTTTGTAGCGTGCATACAAACACTGCTCTTTGATATCCACATTAGTCCAGGGGGAAAACATGCTGGAAAAGAACCTTTGATTTCAACATTTTGAAGGAAAATGTATATGTCTCTAGTTCCCAGGACAGAGCGAAAGCAGGGAAGTCAGGGGTTATTAGCAACAAGAAATAAGAGAAGGAAAGAAGAAATATGAAGAGAGAAATATTGGACTATTTGCAGGTTTTTTTCCTCTCAGTTATACCTAGGAACTACCTCAAAATCATGAGCACACGAGAGAGATGTTTAACCTGTAACAGAAGGGAATAATGAGTGACAGTGTTTGTGGGCAACTCCTGGGGAACACTGGGCTACCCAGGTACGAGCGTGAAGATCGGATAGACAGACGTGTGGGTAACAGCGATAAGAAACAGCTAACCACTAGCAAGAGAGAAAGTAAATGAGAGCTTAAATACACCAATTGAGATATTTTTTTTCTCTAATGAGTCACGACTAAGAGAGCGTTATTTCCTTTTAGCACTGAAGATCCGAATTTTTGCAAAGTCCCATTTTTCCTCCAATTGAGGACACAACATCAGTGAGGGTCTGTTCTGGAAACATGGATCCAGCCTCTGTTAAAGGCCGCCTCCTGGGTGCTTTCTGAAGGAATAGTCTAATCGGGGCTTCTTGGACGCAGGGGAGTGGAAAATTTGTGCACTGTGATGCCTATTGTGTGGTTAATATAATGAAATAATTATATTAAACCTTTGGACATGTTTGTAGCTATCACAATTACAGGAAGGGTGAGTAAGCCTGGGAAAGGTGTCCCAGCACTGGCTCTGAGCTGTTAAATGCACGGATTAGCCCCCTTGGGTTACTTAAAAAACATTGCTTGGGCTGGCCATCACCTCTTATATCTTGATTTTCAAATTAGCCTTATTCTAATAAAATATGCTGAGATCCTGCCTGTTCCGTAGCCAACCGAAGATATACTAAGTCTGTATTTCATTAGCTAACAATATATTGACCTTATCGTATGACAGTTGCTGGGTAATAATGTTTTATCCCTCTTATCTCTGGTACGTTCTCCTAAGGATCTCGTTGTACTTTCAAACACAGTGAATTTAATCTGGCTGCCCTTTAGTCTGCTAAAATTGTATTACCATCCTTGTTACACACATCAAAGAACTGTAAATTAGGTGACGTTGCCATAACCCACAAAATTTGTCACAAAGCCCGTTACAAAATGCAGATTTTAATATCGCTGTGGCCACGTTTCCTGACGTGGTGCGAGATTCCTGCTGGAACGCAGGGAATGGTGTGGATTTGCAACTGTAAAGGTGGTTTAGGTGGCGGGAGTGGTGAGTACTGCCAGGGCGGATGAACTGTCACATGTGAAAAATTCTGATGCAGCAGAAAATCTGTAGCGGTGCAGGTTAGTGTGCCGAGCTTGGGGTGTTTTGATGCAGGGAATGAACTGGATTGTGTTTCTAGATTACTTCTCTCTTCCCATTTTGCGTGCTTCTTCCACCACCCTTTTTTGTCTCGTTCCTGTAGACCAGAAGTCTTCTTGGTCAGTGGCTCTCTCTTGTCGTACCTTTCTGTAGGACTCTGTGTGGATACTTCTTGTGTATGTGGTAAGGAATTCCTTTCCTTTCCCATTAAAATTTTTAAGTTTTTGGATGAGGACGCTCACTGAAATCTAAATCTACGGAAAGCTAGATCTAAAAGCTGCTCATTAAGCAAACAGTATTCAGATGAGTTAAAATACTTCATTGGCAATTATAAACCTGTGCAACATATTTACTGATAATACTAAGCAGTAGTAATGTGAGTGGGCTTTTACGCTTGAACTGGTTGAAAATGAACGAAGTGATTTAACCATACAAAGGCTTTTAAAGGTAAAAGGTTTTGTCCCAGCCAGCTTTAGTTTCAATGTTCTGGGGTTTGCTGGTTTAAAAAAAAAAATTTAAAAAAATCCCAGCCAGTTGTAATTAATGTACCAGTTACAAGCTTGGGCTGCTGGGGGATTGCGCTGCTACGTCTGGCATGGAGGAGCCCAGACTCTCACATCGGCGTTGTTATAAACTGGATCTCCAGCAGGCTGTTCCCAGGGTGAGACCTCTAACACACACTGCCTGTTTGGGTCTAAATCACAATTTATCCACGCTAACTGAGTTTGAGCTTCCAGACAGCAACCCCAGGGCTAAGCATGACAAGATGGGGAAGCCACTGGCTCAATGCTGCTGTGTTACCTACTGATGATCACCGCACACATGCAGTCCTCCTCCTGTTGGGGACTATATTTGCAGTTTGCTCCTTATCCTCAACTGCTTGTGGGCCAGGAAGATGATGATTATACTCTGGCTCCTGCTTCGGCTGTAGTTCATGACCTCTTGTTTTCAAGTTTCATAAAGTATAGCAAAGTGACAGCAAAACACAAGACGTGCGTGTTGCAAGCCAATCTCCTCCTGAGCTCGCATTGCAAGCCTGTTTCAGCCAAGCGTGTTGCCAGTAGAGTGCATGTCTGGGGTTTGATGAGAAAATGTAATTCTATAGCCTCCGTGTGCTGATACGAGTTCTCCTGCCTGTGTGGTATGATGTGAGACCACAGCCAATATTTTATGATGTAGTCCTGCGACAGCGAGCAAGTGAGTCATTTCCTACCGTCCTTTGGAATTATACTCTGTGCATGATGGGCAACTCCGTACATACGGTCACTAAGACAGAAGGATGCGGTTCAGTGGTAAGTGCAGAAAGACTTTAATCCCCTCTCCAAGTAGATTTGGAAGGTAATATTTTGACAGTGTACTTTCTCTCCCTTTTATGAATCAGGCTCTATGGCTGCGTTCCCCTCCTCTGTGGGCATGCCTTTGAGGCCAAATTTGTCAATTGCTTGCAGTGTCTTGCTGCAGGAGTGCCCTAGAGAGCATCTCCATAGCACTCCATCTGTTACATCCTCAGGGGAAATATGAGAGCATCCTGCCCTTCAAGTGACCTCTGGACCCCTCTGCCTGTGATGTGCGAGACCCGCTCTTGGGGGCACTCCAGGCAAGGAGATGGGTACCTGGCCCCAGAGGCCAGCCAGCAGCACCTGAGCTGGAGAGGGTGCCTCCGCAGCAGCACGCTCTCAGGCAGGGGTGGCTTTTCAAAACCTTCCCAGCAGATTCAGCATCTGCTGCAATATCTCTCTTGCGCGCTTTTGAGAGCTGCCACGAGAGCCCTGAGAAAATTTTACCTGTCTTCATCCAGCGGAGGCGTGGGTGGTCGTGATGTGATCATCATGAGAAGACGGATGCTGAGATGAGTGCTCAGAGATAGGTGTGGGAATGGAAGCAAAGCTGCGTGACAGGGAAGGCGGCTGAGGATGAACATGTCTTGTTTTAGGATAGAAACGCTTCTATCTAGCATGGACAAGGAAGGTACCTCCTGCCAGCCCGTTGGGATGCAGAAGCATGTCCATTTTGCAGAGTAGAGTTGTGCGTCTCGTCGTTTGTTTGGTGGAAAACACAGATTTTCAGCCCCAAGAGCACCCTTGATAAGAGCGCTGGCTGGGTAGAGCAGCAGGCTGCCTGGCTGTGGGACGCTTCCTTTGGAGGGCCTGACACCAAGCTCTTCTTGGCCCCTGTTCACCAGCCGTCCTCCCCCCAACTGCGGAGCTCCAGCTAGCAAAGATGAGACGTGGACATTTTCCAGACGAGCAGTTATCTTCCACCTGGCAGGAAGGCACTAACTGCCTGCCTGTGCTTGCTGCTCATCCTGATACAAGACTCTAAATTGTGGATGAGCCTTGACTCCTCCAAGGGAGTGTCCTGCTATCAAAAATCAATCTGTTTTGGGCTTGGCGAGCCTCAAAATCTGTGGGGACAGGCGGGGGTCTTGCGTAGCATGGATTGGGAGAACTGTGTGGTGAGGCCGGTGGGGTAGGAGCACCTCCAAGAGCATCCCGGTTGGTGTGGAGTTGGGCGGTTCTGGTGTGGCACCGCCGTGGCTGGGTCCTGCAGAAGGAGCAGATGGGGCTGCTCCGTCGGGGCTCGGTTGCCACAATAGCCCCGAGCCGCGGTTGGCTCGAGCAGCCCCCCTAGGCAAACCACATCTGATTATTCAGCGTGATTTACCCTTGCCAGCAGCCTGTGTAATAGTTCGTTGGTCATCGTGGCAACGTGTGAGTTTAAGGTACAGAACAATGCAAAATTTGTTCTTAGGGTGTAAGTCGATTTCCATGTACAAACCCTTCGCTACTAGTGTGACAATATATAAGCCTGTAGCTAGTGGAAATCATATGCTGTTACAAGCCTGTGATAGATTTATGCCATTTGAACAATGGAAGCCTGTTGTTTCGATGATATGATATACGCTGAAAGTTTTCAGCCTATATATTTAAATAGAAAACGTTTCAAAGCTCTGATATATGCAATAGAAGACTCATTATGCCGTACAGATTTGTACTCTCAATGGTCTGATATGATTGCACCTCTACATCATCTACTGCCGTCTGTCAGTGCCTACTAGAGGGCAGGGAGCTTGTAACTAGCACACCATGCGAAGGATAACATCTAGGAGGGGAGTGCGGGATTTTCTGCCGATTTCCCGGAATGCAGCGTGAGGCTGCACGTGCGACAGCGAGGGGACAAGTTTGGGAAAGGCCTTTAGCTTTAGTCAGTGAGCCCGGACACATTTTTACACCCCAGCTTTTGTCCATAAGGGTGCTCGTTCCTGTTTGGGCTTGCAACATTTCGAAGTTTTATTTGATACAATTTTTGCACTATGTCCAACCTTTTCTTTGTGTCCTAGAAAACATTATGATGCTTTACCTTAAATAACAAACTGGCTTAATGAAGAACCTGAGCTCTTGCTCCTAAATCCCATTCAAACTGCTGTTCCACGAAGGCAGACCTAGAGGTGAGGACCTTGCAGAAAAAACTGGATTTTGCTTTTAAGTTATTACTGGAAGGTCGAGAAAGTCAGTCCCTGCAGGACCGGAGTGGGTTGTTGGTGAACAAGCCCCAGAGCTGAAAACTGAGCGGTGGGAGGACTTTGCATGGCTCCAGTGGATGCTGGTGCCTAGGGTCTGGTGTCTCATCCCGCCCCAGCTCTACCTTGAGGTGAGGCTGCAGGAGCTTGGAGAGCAAAGGCTGTAATAACATCCGAAATAACTGTGGTGGAGTGTCTCAAACTGCGGCTTTGTGCCCCCCGGCGCAGATGAGAGGAGGTCGTGCACCCACCCGCTGCGTACCCGTGCCCTCCTGCCCACTCCCCCTGGCTCCTGCCCGGGCCTGAGAAACCGCACAAGGAAACGTGCGAAAGAGAAAGCGAGGAGAAACTAGATGAGAACTTGGGGGTCATCTTTGGGATGGGGGTGGTTTGGATGGGGGCAAAAAGTTCTGCAAGTCTAGATCCCCTTCTAAATGTTCTCACATAGCAAAAGATTTCAAAATGATGACGAGGTACTGTGATTTTTTTAATGACTTCCAAAGATATAACAGTGTTTTCTAACCCCGCTTTAGCTCAGGAAACCTCCATAGTCTAAAATTCATTTTTAAAAGCTGATATTTTTGTTTGGTGTGTGTGCATTTCATGTACTTTATGGCTTGCTGTCTGAATTTGAAAACTTCCAAGCTACTTAGCTCAGCTGCAATTAGTCAAACGGCATTTTTTTCTGTCCCGGGTCTGTAGTAGAGTAGCTTTTGTAATTTACTTTCGCCTGTGTATTTGCTGCCCTTAATACCTGACTATAGGAGTTGGTTCACGTGGTTGCTTATACGGCTTAGATGTTGGATAAATGGAAAAAGAAAACCCCATCACCCGGCATATTTATTTAAAAATCCGGTGTATATATACATAAAGGCAGTTGCTGAAGTTGGCGATAGTTTCGAGTGTCACACTTCAGCCCTTCTGTGTCTCCGTTTGCCCGCCTGTAAAAGATGTATACCTGCGACTGACTGTCTCAGGAGCCGCTCTGGTAGCGCAAAGCATGTCAGGAAGGGAAGCTGCTCTATTATTTTTCATGAAAAACTTCTAGAGAGACTTAATCTCCCAAGTTTAGAAGAAATTCTTGGCAGGTACCTTCCTTCTGCTGATCAGTCTTAACGACAGTCTAGGTCAGGACTCCGGGTCGTTCCCGGGCTGATCTATGGCCGTGATGTCATGTTCCAGCTGGGATATATTTTACAGAGGATTGTAGATGTCGCTTCCTTCACGTTTCCAGAGTTGCTGTAATTATGCATGAGGCCGGTAACGAGCACGTTCCAGCCGCGGGGAGCTCAGCGTGGTGGGTCGGGGCAGCTCGTGCGTCCCCTGGCACGCAGGGCTGTAGCTCTGGCCGTGCTCACCCAAACCAGCCTCGTCTTGCAGCCTGTTCCATCCCTCTCCGGTGGCTGAAAAGCTGGCCTGTTTTGACTCTGTTTTAGTGCCAAAACCAATTTTCTTGTAGCAGGTAGCTAGTCTGGGTTGCCACCATCACTACACATCTGAGGAACTTCAAGATACCGTGGGGAATATGCATTTGAGAGACCATCGGGCATTACTCAGCTGCTCTAAAAAGAAGCATTATTAATAGGCTTCATTGGAAAATGCTTATCATGTTTTAAACATCATTTTTCGAAAAGGTGTTTTCCAGATTTGGTGGAATTTTCAGTTGTGTGTTTTCTCATTTGATTGGTAAAAAAGAAAAGCCAAAGCCTAAAAATAACTTATTTCACTGTGAACAGAACTCAAATATTTGTAGTACTGACCTGAAAGTTCCTGAACTCCAAAATAGTAAGGAAACCTCCCCAAAATTCATGTAAGACCAAGAAGATAAGCTGGCTGGTATATACAAGTCTCTTTTGCTGGAATAATGGTAAAGACTAATGCCAGGGGCATCCACACGGTAGGTGAGGGCCATGAGCATTCGGGCTCCATTTCCCCTCTTTATTGGGGTAGTATTTGGGGGTGCAGGGGGGTGGCAGCAGCCCAGGGAGCAGCGCCCTCCTTTGCAGGGGTGGGAGACACAGACCCAGCCGTGTCCAACAGGAATTCACTGGAAGCAACTAAAACAACAGCACACAAACAGTGATTTTTTGATTTTTTTTTTAATGTCCCTGCTCTGAGCAGGGTAGAAGAGTCTCCTGAGTAGCCAAATTTTGTGTCGTGGATGAGCAGCCTTCCACCGGCCTGCAGGCAAAGGGCTGGATGGCTCCTGTGGCTCTCGTGAAGGAAGGTCCTGTCATTGTTCCAGCAGTCCGAAGGAACAGGTTTCCGTGTGGAAGGAGAGCGTTTGTGCCTCACTGCCGCGTTGGAGCTTAAAGGGATGGGACAGGACCAAAGGGGCCTGTGCAGTTTCTGGATTCAGGAAACATCTTGGACCAGGCAAAAGGCTGGAATTTGCTTATTGACCAACAGGAGGTTGTTAAATGATTAAACAAAAGAGCATTGTAAAGCTATTCTGTTATTTCGCAGGCCCTGTGATTTCCTTTTAAATACCTTTTAAAATGTGGTGTTTGTACCTGGCACTTGAATTTCTAGTAAGATGTTTCCCAAAGCAGTTTTGTGACGCTCAGTTTCAAGGACGAAGGCTCCTCGTACTACTAGGGTCTTTGGAACAATCTGGGTCAGGTAGCACCGGCTTTACTTGTTCCAATGTAAGTGAGGGGGGAATCAAACAGGAGATGAGTGTTTGGATGTGGATGAAAAGCGTGGAGCTCAGGTCCCTGTCTACGTCTCACTGAGCGAAAACAGCAGCCGGGCACGTATGCGATGAGTTGTATTTTCATCAGTGAAATAATATGTGCTCGATCTAATGAGCTTGGGTACAATCTGACCGGGAGAGCTGCCAGCATGGATTGCCTATTCCATTGCATGACACTGTCTAATTTCATTTTATTTATTACCCCGTGTAGCACCTATAACAACAACGTCTGGGCGATGACAGAACAATCATTCTAACAAAACACACCGTATAGTTTTTACGGCCTTTGAGACTCGTGCTGGCAACGCCACGAGATGCGATGCTGAGCGAGGTAGACCCACTGGTCTGACCCAGTCTGGCGGTCTCGGTGACGGACGAGCTGTGGGGCTGGGACGGGAGCTCTGCACTGCCCATCTTTGTCCCATCTGCTGGAGTATCTCTCGATGTCTGCTCAGGCACTCAGCGATCCCTCTTTTGCAGAGGACCAGGGCTGAAACTAGCTTAAAGAGCCAGCAGGTCTTTCCACCTCCCAGGGGAACACACAGGAACTGTCTGGGCAATTCCCCCGTGTGTTCGTCTACAGCAGAGCATCACAGAATCACAGACTGGTTTGGGTGGGAAGGGACCTTAAAGCCCCCCCAGTGCCCCCCCTGCCCTGGGCAGGGACACCTCCCACCAGCCCAGGCTGCTCCAAGCCCCGTCCAACCTGGCCTTGAACCCCTCCAGGGATGGGGCAGCCACAGCTTCTCTGGGCAGCCTGGGCCAGGGGCTCACCCCCCTCACAGCAAAGGATTTCTTCCTCTCATCTCATCTCAATCTCCCCTCTTCCAGGATAGAATCATTTCCCCTCGTCCCATGGCTCCCTTCCCTGATCCAGAGTCTCTCCCCATCTTTCCTGGAGACCCTTTAGGGACTGGAAGGGGCTCCAAGGTCTCCCCGGAGCCTTCTCTTCTCCAGGCTGACCCCCCCCAGCTCTCTCAGCCTGTCCCCACAGCAGAGGGGCTCCAGCCCTGAAGAACATTCCTGCTCTTGCCCAGGCTTGCAGCCCTGGAGAAGCACCCTGCCTTTGCTGCACTACTGCTTTGGGATGTTATAGCTGGGCTATTTCTTCTTTTCCTGCACATCTGGTGGCTGCACCGATAGCTTTACCCTTCAGACCATCCATTTTTGTCAAAATCCACCTGTGCTCCCTTCTTAAGTTTGGTTTTGGTCTGTCACATGTGACAAACTTCAAAAGTAAGGGCCGTAAAATTTTTCAGAACCGAGAATATAATTCTTATTTAATATCCATTTTCAGTACTGCTTTTTTCTTTCTCAAAAGCCTGCTGGGGACTAGCAGTATTGGGATATTTTAGGCTGGAAAAATTCAGTCTGAATATATCTAACTGTCCTTCCCACACACTATTCAAAACTGGGAGTAGAGCTGAGGACCTTTAGATCCCACTCTTTTCACAATAATCTGAAATAATTTACCGTGGAGTTGCAAAAAGTGACCCCCCGGATTGCTCCCGGCCGGGCACTTGAAGGTTTGTAGCAGCTTTTCTCCTTCAGCAGTTTTAAATATTTTGAATTAAATTGCCTAGTTTTAGAAGCCAGCGAGTGAAAAGGCAGCGAAGGCTGTGCCGTAGTGGAACGAGGCGTGTAAAAGGTGACTCGGTGGAGTAGGAAGCGCAGCGAGACGGACTGACCTTGTTTTCATCTTTTAAGTGCCATTTAAAGGTCTGAACTCTACGGTTATTGCTTTCCCAAGCCTGCGTGAATCAGCAGTGTGTTGCAACCCTTCTTTGACAGAAATGAAAGCTACATTTTTTTTTTTCCCTTTCTTTCTTTATTTTTTTTTAATTCGAGCAGCTCGTCTTTCACTGGGGAACATGAGAAAGGGGCGAGATTCCCAAAAACGCTCGGCAGCCTCCTCCGAGCCGTGTGCGACGGCGAGCCCCGGCGTCCTGACTTCATGTGCGGGGATCCTGCTGAAGCAGGGGAAATTTGAGCTCAGCTGTGTTGAAAATCTGTCCAACTCAAGCATTTTACAGATATTTAGGCCTTGTTCCACTCACTATTGCGAGACTTAAGTGAGACAGGTTATAGGTTTAAATTCCCTTGAAACCGGTGGCAGGGAGACATGGAAGCAAGGTCTGAAATTGCCGTGTTCTGCATCTTCATTAAGTATCTTTAAAAGTCAGGCTGGAGATCATTTGCCTACAATCCCGCAGACCCAAGTTTGTATTTTTAGCTGCAAGACTGTGCCATTTCCCCATAGATAGCCACGAAACAAAATAATGAGGCGAGAAGAAAAAAACGAGATGATTTTTCTTTTCAAATTCCTTTAAAAAAGCCTCGGAATATGGCAGTGCTTTTCTGTAAGGCTGGGATGTGACCTGTTCTGCTGTGCTTCTGCGAGATAAGCTGTTCTAGCAACTTGTCTTAGATTTTGATTTCTCCCTGAAAGCCTCGCCTTCGCGCTTGGAAAAGATAATATCCTAAACACATGTCTGATGATTGATTCTCTGTACGTCTACGCAGTGCGTGGAGGGCTCTCCTAAGGGAGCGAACACCGCTGTGCTTGAGTCAGCAGGATGGGAATACTCATTTAATCCGTGTTTTTTAGTCAATATTTACTAGTAAGACAAAGCAGCTTTTTGCTCTGCCGGGAATATAGCATTGTATTTCCTAATATAACAGTATTTCGTTAACCTGTTCGAGGTTCTCCCAATGCATCCCTAATCCAAACACTCAGTTTCTGTAAAGTATCATTTCAATTTGATCGACTTAATAATGTTTCTCTAGAAGGTTTCCAGTGAGTGATTTTTAATCAGCATGAAGGATTTCATGTTGATGGAGAGGGGACAGCAAAGGGACACCAAGATGCTGAGGGGATGGAACACCTCTCCTATGGAGAAAGGCTGAGGGATTTGGGTCTCTTTAGTCTGGAAAAGAGACGGCTGAGGGGGGACCTTATTAATGCCTATAAATACTGCCAGGGGGGGTGTCAGGAGGACGGGGCCAGGCCCTTCTCAGTGGTGCCCAGGGACAGGACAAGAGGGAACGGGCACAAACCTGACCATGGGAAGTTCCCCCTAAACCTGAGGAGGAACTTCTTTCCCTTGAGGGTGGCAGAGCCCTGGCCCAGGCTGCCCAGGGAGGTGGGGGAGTCTCCGTCTCTGGAGACATCCCAAACCCGCCTGGAGGCGTTCCTGTGCCCCCTGCTCTGGGTGACCCTGCTCTGGCCGGGGGTGGGACAGGGGGGTCTCCAGAGGGCCCTTCCAACCCTGTGATTCTGTGATTTTTAGTTTATCCTAATGATCTCGCCACTTCATTAACATGTGATAGAGTGTGGTTCACGTAGCCAGAAAAATTCTAGTTGGGGCATGGACTACTTGTAGAGATGTAGAATGTGTTTTCCAAAACATTTGGCATTGCATCTCTCTTGCAGAGATCAGAGGAACGCCCATCCCCTGCTCCTGAACGGGGAGGGAACTTCTAGCGCCTTGTAGACTTGGTTGGTAATTTCATCTGCTGTTGTTGCAAAGAAAAACTGTGGCAGGAAAATATTCAAAGCAGGAAAATATACCTCAGATATCGAGCCTGAGAGTCACGCTGGGAGCTAATGGTCATATATTGCCCATTCTTGAGAATATTTGAGATATTGATTACCCGCAGCTCCCTTTCGTGTTCACAAGACTTGCTGATTTTAAGGATCTCTGCACCGTGGTTCAGCTGTAGGGTGGGAGGTGGGGAAAGGTGCATTTTATGCAGAGGCACTGGCCGGTTTGTGTTCATTTCAATCGTGTCTCCTCTGTTGGGCATACGTACGTGTGCCCCGTGCACGCTGCGGCGGCGTGAGAGGCATCTTTCCCTTTCCCTTGCCTGCGCTCTGATGTGAAACCCATCCCGGTGGAGCCCTCAGCCCCTGTCTGTGGGAAAGTGAAGCAGCTTATCCCTTCTGCAGAAAAATATAAATCTGGAAATCGAGGTTATGCCTGGGAATTCGTATTAAATGTGAAAACGTACTGGGGTAGCCAACTGTTTTTTGGATCCCTTGGTCTGATCTTGGAAGTTTTACAGCCAGTTGCATTCTGTAAAGCATCTTCGTGATGTGCAACTGCAGTACAAGAAAATAGAGGCTTTCAGACTAGTCCTGAGGATACTCAAATGAACCCCCATGTGAAAACGCGAGCCCCCTGTAAGCGGTGACATTTGTGTGTGTGTGAGCGTGCGTGTGTCATCCAGGATTGCTATTGTCTTCTGGATCTGGAGAAACCTCACCGGAGTGCTGCGGAGGAGTGGGTAATTGGGCAAAACAATGGCAAGGCCACAGAAACAAGGCACTCATGCTCTTGGGGAGCACAAGTCAAGTCATTCTTGTCATCAGACATCCCAGTCACCTGCTGGGATACCTGGGGGAAAAATTAGGGTAGCAAAACACATATTGTTTCTTTTGTTAGAAGTGCCAAGTTCGGTGGAGATGAATTGGCCATCTGTTCCACTCCCAGCGACGTTCTGGCAAGCCGTAAAGCTCATTTTTATACGTTGCCACTTTCCATCAGCGCTAACAAAAGTCAGAGGGAATTGTTTGGTTTTTCCTCAGAACATTCTTCCTTTTGACAATGTGCAACCAGGAGCCTTTCCCACAAAGTTTTGTTCTCCCTCTGGCCTCTCCGTGTTTGCACAAGACATTCAGGTACCTTATCTCCAAGTGGGAGAGTAATCAGACACCTATTTAGGCTTGAAACTAAAACCCCTCAATGGGCTGCCCAACAAAGAGCTCTTGTCCAAGCAAACACCGTTCATCCTGGTGTCGGTCCTTTACTGATAGAGTCCCTGGGTCTCTGCGTGCTTCATCTGGTAGGACAGTCCTCGTCTTTCCATTACGGTTAGGGTCACGGCCTTCCCCCACTGTTGTCCTGTCGTGGCGCAGATGACACACTGTGGTCATTAGTCACGTCCTAATTGACTGTTGTGGGCTGCAGAGGTATCCTCTTAACATGCTTCTGAAGCTGCAGAGTCCCCCGGTGTCTGGATGCTCAAGCTCTTCTTGCATCTGATAAAACGCCTCCGAGTCCATGCGCTGATCATCATCACCCGGGGCGGGGGGGGTGTTTGTCAGTGCGGGAATGTGGGATTTAACCTGCAGATCTTCTATAGCATTGTGTACCATATAAGATACATAAATCATATATATGAAATAGCGCTGAGCTGGTGTTTATGGTTTTCAGGACAGTCAATAGCACATCGCCCTGGCAGATGGAGACGTCTCGCTCAGGTCCCACCTTTCCCCTGGCTGCTCGGGGCAGCGGTCGGGCTGGTGGGGAGGCAGAGGGGGGAGAAGTGGCTCTGGTCTCTGAAAAGATGAAGCTGCTGTCTGGAGAAAGGGATTTGTATATATTCAGATTTTCCAAATTCCTCTAAATACTTTTAATAATAATTCTTTACGGTGTTTTTCCCTTCCTGAATGACTGTTTCTGAATGCAGGCCAGCCAGTTGAATTCTCCTGCGTTAGGTTTCTGTATGTACATACTTTGAAATTCTGTTTTACTTAACGAAATTACACCTTTAAAAGACATTTCTGAGCTTTGTTAACTTGTTAATGAAGTCTCGCTTCATTCAGTTTTATATTCTTGTAATATTGCAGACAATGAACGAAATCAAACACCGCTTTGATTCCAAAGTGATTTCTTGCTGTTATGAAAAACGTAGATAAAATTGCTTTTGAATTTTCCCTCCAGATAGTTTTCTTAGATAGATATAATGGACGGCCCTAGGAATTCCCTCTTTTTCAAAAAAGCCTCCAGCGTTAGCAGGTTTGTGTTTTCTCGAAGTCTTTGAGGAGTTTCCGTTCGAGCTTCCTTCCCTCAGCAGAGCCGCCCCGGGCCCTGGCCGCAGTCCTCGGGGGGCACAGCCGGCGAGCCGTGGGGACAGGCAGGTGAGTCCTGGAGACCCAGAGAGAAACCCTCTGCCCTGATGGGTGCTTTGCAGAGGCTAAAACCCCTCAAAAACCTCCCCTGCTCTGTTGTGCTAACTGTGACAGCAGCGGCAGAGCGCGCTTTGCCATCCAAAGACCGTAAAATGAAGTAAACAGCATCAAACAAATGTCCCGCGACAACTGTCAGGCCATTAAATTATAGAAGAAATAATCCCAGCCTGTTTAGATACCTAATTAGCTTCTGTGTGGTTACTAGAGTATGAAATAATACTCGGGTGCTGGAAAGGAGCCAGGTAATACTTATTTCCCCCTCCCACCGCTGCGTGGATTGCTGCTGGCAGGTAACTGAATCCAATAATTACTAGCAGGGAATAAAATAAAAAAATAAAAAGACTTGTCTGCTGTTCTGTCTCCAAGTTGATGACAATTCAGCAGAAGAAGGGAGGTGAAAGACAGCCTTGGAAACTGGAGGAATTTTAAATTCTTGGTTTCGGGCACGGCCGCCTTCTCCCCACAGCATGACTCCCCATCCCACCAGAGGGGCTGCGGGGACAAGGGCACTGTGCCACCTGCCGCAGTGAGCTGGGCACGTTCTGGGGTGATTTTACCTAAAAACGGTCTGTCTGGTTTTGAAATCAGTTGCAAAGTCCTGTCGCTTAGCCTTTCCCCTCATCCTTGTGGTTCCATGTCGTCTCTGATCCTATTTACAATTTATACCACTGAAGGAAAGGTAATTCATAGACTCATAGAATTGCCTAGGTTGGAAGGAACCTTTCAGATCATCGAGTCCAACCATCAACCCAAAACTGCCCAAACCACCACTAACCCATGTCCCTCAGCACCGCGTCTGCCCGGCTTTTAAATACCTCCAGGGATGGTGATTCCACCGCTGCCCTGGGCAGCCTGTTCCAATGCTTGCCAGCCTTTTGAGTTGAGCCCCTTAATCTTCGTTTTGTGATCTGGGGTTTGTGTATACGTAAGAAAAAAGGGAGACACACTGTGATTTCTTCTCTGCATCTGTCCACTAGGAAAAAAACTAGCTCTGGGATACTTGAAACTTGCCTGGCACTAATGAACACCAAGAAGCCGTGCCAGAGCATTGCTGGTAACGCACCAAAACTCCCCAGTTTTGTGTTTCACCCCGGACATTTCCTAGAGCCGATGAGAAGGAGCTGAACCAAGCAGCTGCAGTGCAAGTCTCTGAGCTGAAATCCAACACTGAGAGCAAAGGAAAGCCCAATGGGTGGGAGAGAAAAAGCACCGTAGAGGAGGACGACTCCTCTAAAAAGTGTGCCGGTACTTAATACGGACCTGTCTCCTCAGATTATCTCCATCGTGGGCTTTGGCTGAGACTCTTATTAATGGCAGGACTATGCAGAGCTGCTGGTGCTGCGGTCACTCCTGTGTTTTGTGCGTCCTGTGGGAGGGAATTCCCTTTGCTAGAGTTCTCCTAAGCTGCTGCAGTTGGAACAATTTGCACTGACCCTGCCTGCTCTGCCCTGGGGAGGCCCCCCCTGGAGGNGGAGGCTTGTGCCCGGTTCCATGTGCCCTGCTCCAGGGAAACATGTTGGCATCCCAGGCACTGCCTCTCCCCAAGCCCTGCCGTTACTGCCTTTGTGTTTTCACAATCCGGTTTTGTCAAAGTGAGCTGTGTGACATGAGGAGAGCAGGGAGAGGGCGCAGGAGGGGAATGCTGGGCTCGGACCTGGCAGCGATGCTGTCTGCGGGCAGGGGGGCAGGAGCTCGGCTGCTCCCCGGGAGGGCACAGCCCATTACGGCTTCGTTGCCTCGCTGCCCCTTCCTGCCCTGAGCAGGTATCTGTCTCGCAAGGCTTCACCCCGCATATTTTTCTCTCTGCCTCCTGATAAGCAAACGCAATGCTCGAGTGACAGGGTGGAGACAGCTCTTAACCGTGATGGGGAGGATTGGGGAGCACGAAAAATTTACTGTCCTCTTCATCACTCTGCAGTGTGGTTACAGACGTACGCACAGGTCCGTCCTTTGCGAGGAAACAAGCCGCGCACATTAATTCTCTCCTCCGAATCTATCGAAGGCAAACTCCAACTGTGGTAGTAAATTACACACAGAGACATGACACAGATACATTGTCGGGCTCGGATTTTTCCACTCTGTGCGTTTAATTTGACTTAACAGTGTCGCCCCAGTTTGTGCAGATTACCGAGTCCACACTCTCAATCATTTCTATTGCTCCCATAAGGAGAGAATTTTGCTTTATTTCTTTCTTGTGTGCTTGCACCTGCTGTGTTTTATTGTCCCTTTTAACCCTTTCATGGCACGGGTACTTTCTCTGTCAGACTGGCGTGCAGATGCCAGTGGTCTTGCCGTACTGCGATAGGTAAGGGCTGTTTGACTGGCCTGACTGGGAAGGCTCGGGAGGAAGAGGAGGGGAGGCAGAGTGGTTGTTGCGTATGCCGGTGCCCTTCTGGTAATCCAACTCTGCAGTCTAGAAATGTGGTTTCAATTTTTCCTTTGAAATATGTAACGAGAAGTATTGCCAATACATACTGTATTCCTCTTTTGTCGAGCACTTGGGTTGTTCTCCCGTAGCCCAACAGCTGGAAGAGTTACATCTTTTGACAATGGTATTTGACACTTAGTTTGTTAATTGGATTCGGATTTCAAAAACAAGAAGGAAGTAGGCTGGGGGTTGGTCACCACATCAGCTGCTTCTTATTCTTCTTGTTGTTTTGTCTGGTTCACCATCCAGTTGGAAAATCATTTCAGTAGCCCAAGTTTGACATTGTCTTTTCTGATGGACCTATAAAGTTGTGCAAACAACTTTCTAAGACTTCCTTTGGGTTGCCCACCTCATGGCTCCGGCATGAAGAGACTGTTCTTTTACGTGTCTCCACTTCTTTTGAAGTGGCGTTTGGAGATGTGTGATCTTGGCTGGGTTTGGTGGGCACTGGAGCTGTAACTCCCCCTTTTCCTGCTGCTCCTCTGAAAGCTTCCACTCTGCGCTGGCTTCGACTCCTTTGCAGAGCACAGGCTCCAGAGGTCCTTGTGGGAAGTTTAGAATTAGCATCTCTTGTGTGTGTGTTTCCTCGGATGATTTCAACACGTTTTGCAAATGTAGTTCATGCTCATCCATCTCAGCATGTCGGAAATTGAGGCACAGAAAGTTTAGCTCAGCGGGTGTTGCTTGAGATGGTCAGAGCTGTAACCTAGAACAGAACTCAGCATGTGGGAGGCTCGGTACTCTTATTTCTTCCATTTTACTAACTCGTCGCGCTTCTTCCCACTTCTTATCAACACCTGTGGTTGGTCCTTCCCCCTCCCTTTATATTGCTTCTCAGTGAAATTGAAGGTTTTCCAAAAGTAAGGTTCATTCTTAAGCTTTTCAGTTCAGCGGGAACGCGTAACGTTTTTGAAAATAGAAAGAAATTGTAAAATGGAAATGGCTTTCAGGAATTGTTGTGCACCTTCAGTCACCCTTCCCAGCTTTCAGTGGGGTTTCTGTGCTCTTTAAGACTTTCTAAAAAAAGTATCCATGATTTCAGAGCATTATTTTCAGTATCCTGGCATGCTGTGTTAATGTGTGACGCACAGCGGTGTGTGGTTTGGTGCCTGTCGGACGTGTGTGCCACCCTGTTCTGGTTCCCTGGTGTGTAGGACCTACAGCAGCGTGCCCTGGGCAAGGTGAGCTTTGTAGGTTGAGCGTAGAACTCTGAGGGAGGTGGGATCCGTCTTCGGGGGGATGAGTAGAGGCAAAGGATGGGGAATTGCCCATATGTCAGTTGTTGGAGAGGAAGGGGGTTAGTGATGAGCGGAGGAAATGCGTAGTGGTGCAGGCTGGGGAGACGGGAGCGCCACAGTCTAGATGTGAGAGGCACAGGGAGGAGCAGCGCTCCCCACGTGAGACCGCCACGCTCCGCTGGGGTGGAAATTCAAAATGCGGCTGGGTGCGCTCCCCGTGCGTCTGGAGCATTGCTCGGATCTTCCTGCCATCCAGAATTGAACAGCCTGAGAGTTACCTTGGGCTCAGCTTCCCGTATCTCTGTGCACCGTTAGGATTCATGACTTGTCCTTCTTCTTGCCAGCCTGTTTTTTTGATGGCAAGTGCTTTAATTACTGTGAAACTTCCCTCTTGTTAACCTGTGGGTTTCCGGCCTCGGCTTCCGTTGTTCTGGCTGCTGTAGATCACACATCAGAGCTTCTGTTCTCTGTGCTGTGAATCCAGTGCGGCATCGCTTAAACCAAGCCGTGGTTTTCTCAAAAACAGCTCAGCTGCTCTCGTGGCTTGAAAAAGACTCGATTGTGGGAAGAGAGGATGAAAGCAGGAGCTGAACCTTGCATCAGAAAGATGAAAACTGTCTGATAGTGACTGTAGTGGTGTAAACTTGGCTCCTTTTTGCAGATGTAGCCTCCCCCGAGTGGTTGCAGGGATGTACGCAGAAGGAAATACAGGTTTGCTGGGGGGTGTATGTGATCCCTCACCGAATCCCCCTGCTTCACTGAGCAGCATCTTACCTCCACCTTCTCCCCGCTCTGTATTTTGATGAAAAGCCCTCAGTCCCAGTCTCATGCAGCCTTTACTGCTGCTGCTGACTTCAGTGTTGTTCCTGTAGCTCATCCCAAACCTAGTCAAATATTTCCAGAGAAGGGTTTAATTATAGAGCATTCTTCCCGTGTTTTATGACATTAGCTAAGAGTGAGTTCCCATCCAAGAGCTGAAGAGCCCACATTTGTTTGATTATCCGCCGTAATGTTTGTTTTTCTTCCCCTCAGACAGAAATGGGCTTGTCACAGCAGGTGTCACTCCAGGGGCAGGGAGGTGTGGGTGAGAGGAGCGTGTTAGCACATCGCTCCTTGAATGAGTTGAAGCAGTGTTAATAATCCCATGCACAATCCTCAAGACCTTCCTGGAACCTCTCTCCAAGGCACAGTTTCCTTCTGGGTATCCAATATTCCATCACCGGGGAAGGAAAATGATGGGCTTTTTTCAAAGGTGCTAATTGCTCATGTTTATCAAAAGTCCAAGAGTCTGCAAAAAGGTGCAGGAGGGAGGGAGGGGGGGGCATTTCCAGCTAGGAAACTTCTCTTTGCCCAGCCGCTTCTGAGAACGCGGCCAAGGTGATTTATGGCCCCGTTCACCGGAGAACGCTTCGCGCGGGGCTGGGTTCTGCTTTTAAGCGGTTGAATGTTTAGTGTAGACATGATTAGAAGTGACTAGACTAGTATATGACTCAGAGGCTGCAATAATGAACAAAACATGCAAATAGCCACTTAGAAATGACAAAAGCTGTAACAAATTACTGCTCCATCGCTTGGCTCTGGAGAAGTTGGGAAGCCAAGAGCAGACTGCTAAGGTAACGGAGGTTAGCGTGGAGTGCTGATCCAGCTGCAGTTTGCACCTCGGTACCCGTTGCAAGATGTGAGGGAAGGATTATCCGTAGTCAGGCTTCATGGAGAGACCTCGGCGGCGGGAGGCTGCTAGTTTGTGACTCTTCAGCATCCAAGCCTGGCACGATGCGTCTTCTTCCTGCCACACCACCTCTCTGACCAATGCCATTTAAAGGTGACAGCTACTTTGAACTTAGTTAACAAAAGGATAAGGAATATACACCCAAAAAAGCAAAATTTACAAAATTTCAACCTTTAGGCATTATGTATTAATTTAATTTATTAACATGTAATAAAATTGCATCTTAAATCTTCAGCTTGGCTGAAGGAGCTCCTGCAGAACTAACCTCTCGGTTGAGGATACAGTCCTGGACACAACTACTAAACTCTCCTTTGACTACTGCTGGCTTAAAGGCATTCCCTGTGCAAATACACAGGAGGAGGAAGTCGGTCACTTCTTGCTGCAGGAAAGGTCAGGAAAACTTTCAGTTTTATGAAGACTCTTGGCCATCGAATGCTGCTGCCAAAGGCGCAAGGCAGAAATACATTTGCAAGTCACTCAGACAAGAAAAGTATTAATCGGTCTTTTTAATTCATGGAAGCGTATCCAAGTCATCTTGTTGTCATAAAAATAAAGTCTCAGTTGCTTATAATCCAGGTGAAATGCTGAAGGTCTTTTCACTGGTCAGTTTATCGTTTCTCCAGAAGGGCATGGAGGAAGTTTGGCTAAAAGGAAGATGTTCTCCCTTGGTACGGCTGGACCAGCTTGCAGGTTGGTAGACCAGTGAATGGGGTGTCCAGGTTTTTGTAGCGGGGAGTCCTCTGTTAGAGGAGGTCGGGCTTGCCCCGTGCCGGACTCACACGGCTCTGGCTTCTTCCAGCTGGCTCCGCAGGGCACAGCTGAGCCCAGCAGCGATGCTGGTGGCACCTCTGGAAAAGCGTATTTAAGAAAGGGCGAAACCACCAGACAGGCAGAGGAGGAGGGAAGAAGAGAGTGTCTATTTTAACAGGCAATAAATTAAACAATTTTTCCCCAAGTCAAGTCTGTTTTACCCATAACAGTAATTGGTAAAGGATCTCCCTGCCTTTATTTCAGCCCACAGTTGAGGTGGTAGCAACCATATAGCCATTGCAGGTAACGTTCGGTGTGAAGCGGTGCAAGGGGCTTTGTTTTCTGCGTGGCCAACGCGTTCGAGAAAGATGAAGTGTCCAACAGGTCATTCCAGGACTTATTCTATATACAGAAGGAAAAAGATGATCACGCATGTGCTGGAGAGCACAGGCTAGTTCAGAGCTTCAGAGCTTTCCCGGGTATCCTGGGGAAACCATCTCTCTTCCTGCGCTACGGGATTCCTTGTTAGTGCTCTAGAAAATGATGTTAGTAGAAGAAAGGAGCCCGAAGGACTTAATGAGAAGTTTTCCCGTGTTTTCTGGTAGCCTTCAAGCAGGGATTTGCGTTACTTGGCAAATTACTGGGTTAATGACTTTGAAGACCACAGTCGTGTTCTAGAGCTATCACCCTCTTTCCCTCTAATGACAATGAAATTGTAAATATGAACTCCTTTAATTGCAGAAACAAGTGCAAACCTTTCCAAATCATTGGGGTGGGAGAGAAAATATTTGTTTTTGAAGGAAGGTACAGTGTTGTGCAGCTGCAAACTTAGGTTTCAAGCATAAAAGACATCCCTGCTTTATGTTGATCTACAAATTGAGGCTTAAAGATTCCTCTGATCCTTCCAGAGCAGAGCAGGTAACAATGTCAAATACTGACTTCAGAAATAACTTTTAAAAGAAAGGGCAAAAATGGCACATAGTGTGAAAGAGTGAAATGGTATTTTGCTTGTTCTTTTCCAAATTCTTTTCCTCCATGTTATGCCACACAGCCAGAAGTATTAGATCTTGTGATGGTGCGTGCAAATAATGGCACTACCAGTCAAAAAAGGCTGCTTATCTTTTCTGGTGTAACTGTACCTGGCATCGCCTTCTTGCTCAGATTAAATAGCAAAGTCTGGGAGAGGAAAATAGTCAAGTTATATTGCAGCACGGCAGCTGGGGCCCTGGTGTGAGCCAAATCACGCAAATTACAAAGTGCCCCCAGCTCCTTTGGGTGACAAGGACATGACTGATACTCAGAACCTCTTCACCCATCAAGAGGAGCTGCCTCAGCAGAATCACACATGGTAGAGGTGTCTTCTCCAGCCGGTGAGGCTGTTGGGTCAAGGCTGGGACCTGTCTGGAAGGTCACTTTAGCTAGCCCCAAAATAGTGGTCAGTCTGTGTCCGGGGCTGGCTGAGTGATGCTCAGTTGGTTGGGTGGCCAGCTGGGGCTGGCTTTGTGGCGGCACTTGGGTGTCCGAGTTCAAAAGCTCTGGGTAACCCAGGTGCCTGCGTCTTCTCCACCTCTGCCTTGGGGCCGTGGGTTGCGTTGAGGCTGGGATGCAGTACTGGGATGTGGGACTCATCGCCCCTTCTCGCCTGGCATCCCGGAGCTTCCAACACTGCTTTCTTTGTGGGCGCATCCTGCCATCTACAATGTTTTCCCTCATATTGGGGCAGGCCTTAGACTCTTCTGTACACAGATAATGACCAATAACAAAACCAAACAAAGCATCACAGTCCTACCATGTGGAACATGCTTCTTGGGAAAGCTGTGCTGCCCAGAGAGGCTGCGTCCTCCTCCACTCTTCCAGGAAAACTGGCACTGGTTGTGTTTCATTTAATGCTGAAAACCTCCTCCTGGGTTTTGTAGGTCACATACTTCTCTAAAAGGTAAACAACCAGGAAACGTGGTGTGGTATTAGCAACTTCTAGCACAGCTCCTCTTGGATGCCTTGAGGTCGTCCCTGCGGTGGTACGTGATGTCTGGTTCCTTCAGCCCTGGCCATGAGCTATGTCCCTCTGTGCCTTTGCTGAGGATGCGTGTTTTAGCCTGGCCTTCGTCTCTTTTCTGTATCAGTCTCTGGAGAGCTCTTCCATGGGTTTGCTTGAGTCATTCCTCCCTTTGTGCAGAATCCTTCTCATTCCCCCAATTCCCCGGGCTGTGGTGTGGTTTCTATCAAGAGGTAAATTGGCGTAGGTCAGAACATCAGAGAGGCTTGTGAGGTTTGGTAGATGCTGTGCAAAAGGCAAAGCGTGGTTTGTTTGAGACCAACCAGGGCCTGGTTTGGGTCCTTGCACCCTCATCTTCTACACTCTATTCCTTGTGCCCTCCTTGCTGTTGAGAGACAGTTGGCCAGTCGGTCTGGCCAAGGGAAAGCAGTAACTGTCTATGTACAGAAATGTCATCAAAACCTGAGAAACATCAATACTAGTCACGCTCAGAATCAAGTTTCCAAACTTCTTGCATTAAGAAGGATTTCACTGGGGGCCAGTTGTGCTCCGCATCCCTCTGACATTTCGAGAGAGACGCGAAGGGCAATGCTAGATTTCCTTTTCTTTGACACAAAGCTAAGGAGTTCTTTGGTGTGAATGGAGCAGACTTGCAGAATTGAGAGGTGGAAGATACCTGCCAGGTCGTCTTGTCTACCCCTCTGCCAGCAAAGTGCTTTTCCTGAAGTATCTTCCTAAGAATATTAATGAGTCTAGTTATAAACCAATCCTTGTAGGGCCGTGTGTGTTCCTGGGGGAGGCTATCCCCGAGTCTAATGAGTTTTGCTCTTGGGTAGCTTTCCTTGTCTGAGGGCTTTTTCTGTCACTTTTATTAATGAGTTTTTGCTTTAGTGCTACGAGACTTTTCTGATTGTTACTGAGTCACACATCTGAGGGCCACTGGGGACCACTGGCCTTCCAGCTTGGCCCCTTCCCGACATTGTTGAATCGATTTCTGCACATTTCTTAGATTTTGTGTCTGCAGCTAAGGCAAAACATCTCTCGAATTCCCTGAATAGCGGTTGGGAAAAGGCTTCAGTGCATGAGCTCAGAGCAGCTCTGACTCATCCCGGTACCCAGCCTTTGGCTCCGGCGGGGACCAGCGTGTCCCGCCAGCAAGGCGTTCCTGCGCAGGTGGGCACTCTGCATCCCGCTGCCGGGAAATCGCTCTGTCAGCCAGACGTTTCATTTTTCTCTGGCGTACGAGCACAGGGATGAAGTGGGTACCTGATCTCCAGCCAGACGATCAGTGCCCTCGTGCTACCTTGTGCTGAGGTCTGCAGGGGTTGGGGAAGGGGGCTTGCAGGGCATTTAGGATCATGGAATCCTCTACTTTGGAAGGGACCTTTAAGATCATTGAATCCAACCGTCAACCTCACACTGCCGAACCCACCACTACCCCATGGCCCTCAGCCCCGCATCTGCCCGGCTTTTAAATCCCTCCAGGGGTGGCGATTCCACCACTCCCCTGGGCAGCCTGTTCCGATGCTTGATAACCCTTTCAGTGAAGAAATTTTTCCTAATATCCATCCTAATCCTCCCCTGGAGCAACTTGAGGCCATTTCCTCTTGTGCCATGGCCTGTTCCTTGGGAGAAGAGCCCGACCGCCCCTGGCTCCCCCCTCCCTTCAGGGAGCTGCAGAGGGCGAGAAGGTCTCCCCTCAGCCCCCTTCTCTCCAGGCTGAACACCCCCAGCTCCCTCAGCCGCTCCGCACAGACTTGTGCTCCAAACCCCTCACCAGCTCCGTTGCCCTTCTCTGGACACGCTCCAGAACCTCCTCCATTCCCACTAAAACGCCTGACTAAGCTGCGTGGAAGTACGATCAGCGTCAGGCTACGTTCAGACGGACGTGCTCAAGCGCCGGCTCCCCAGCCAGCCGTGCATGTCAGCGGTAAGAGATGACGTGAGGCACGGAGCGGAGCCCAAGTGCAGAAGTAGAGTGAGGTCCAACGCCAAAGTCCAAACTGCCGTGCCAATGGACCGCAGAGGCTCCGGCCGTAAGTACATATTGCTGGCAGGACAACAGCAGTGAGAAAAACAATCCCCAAGCAGTAAATACGGGCAAAGCTTTCAATATAATGGAAAAATACAGATGCATCTGTATTAGAGTCTAAGACCTCTCTACAAGAGCTATTTCTAACCCCCACATTTCCTGTTAGCGTGACTTTCCTAGAAATGGATACCGCGTCCTCGTTAAAGGACTCAACTGGGGCCTCTGGCTGTACTGCCTTTCCCTCACCTGCTTGGATGCCCATTTATTCCTGGAACTACAGCATCCGGAAAACAGCACTTTGCAGAGCTCTTGCTAAATTCTGTGGTTGAAAAGCCGTGCAAAAGGAGCTATGGAAGTAAGTGTATGGAGATACTCGCTGCTTTCAGCGTAATATTTAATAAATGGGGTCATTTGGGATCCAGCTTTGCAGAACGATCTTCTGCGTGTTCCTTGTTGTATAAAACGGCGGATAGCAGGCATGATATCTTAGGGTAGAGCCCCGCTGGTGGGTAGCTCTTCTTTAAATACTTGTAAGATCTCCATTTTGCAAATTTTCCTGTTCTGGCAAAACATTTGGATTCTTTTTTTTTTTTTTTTATAATAATAGGCTTAAAGTATTTCAAATCTTACAATTTCTTTTGAACGCTTCTGTTTCTTATAACTGCAATTTTCTCTAAATGAAAACTGCAGCCTTCCCAGAGCGCTCTGTTTTTGAAAATTATCTGCCATTTCAAAGCATTTTCAACCGCTTTGCCCTTCTCCCGTTGACCTCTGAGCCAAGTGGCTGATTCCAGCCAAGCTGGAGAGAGGAGTAGAAGTCATGGAGATGACTTCCAGGTTCATGAGAAGAGGTCCCAGCTGGAGGTTGGGTACGGGGGAGCCTGGAAGGAGCAGCGGGAGGAGCCTGGCGCAGTGGTGGCCTTCAGAAATACGGGGATTTACCTGGGTTGCATCACTTCGCCACCGCGTTTCCCTGCTTGATCCATGATGAAATAGAGGTCAAGTTTTTCTGGACAAAACCATCAATTTCAGTGCACCTTTACAGCACCCGGTTTCACACATTTGCAGTTTCCAATGACTGTTGCAACAAATAAGTCGCATGAACCACTGGCCCGATCCCTTCCCCTGTGGCAGAGATTTTCATAGTTCATCTTCTGGTGGTTTTTTTTTACTACTGGTAATTCAAAAAGATGCTTCCTGAAAATTGCTGTAATCACCAAAAATGTCAGATCTGCCCTTGTCCGTATTTCTTTCTGAACACTTCTCTCTGTTGTGCTGGTAACACTCAGCCATACGCAACTTTCTTTACATTTTGGCAGACAGAGGGAGTTTCAGCAGCAATAAATTTAAATGGATAGAATTAAGAAGGAAGACAGCTTTTTGGAACAGAGAGCAAGGCTTTTTTTGGTGTTTTTTTTGTTTTGGTTTGGTTTTTTTCTAGATAATATCGTGTATGAACTCTCACCTGGGACTGCTTTTATATAGAAAAAAATATCATGTGCCTAAATGTCTATAGACTGCACCTGGAACTGAAAGTAGATTTCTGCTCGAGTCGTATTTCTTGGTTGTCTGTCCCTGAAAGGAGCTCTCAAGATCAAACATTGGCTTGTCATATTTTTATTTCCTTGGGCTTTTGTTTGCAATTAACACAATACTTAGCATTTTGTTTACAGTAAACACTTGGGATATGTATGAAATAGCCATTTCTCGCTTTTTTTGGACAAGTAGAAAGACATCGGTTGTGGGTGCTGCTAGCATGGATCCCCTTTTTCGGGGTGGCACTGATTTGTGCCAGCTGAACCGGTGGCCGGAGCGCTCCCCGCTGCGCCCCACGCCTGGGTGCCTGCAGCACGTCGCCTTTTGTTTCCCCGCCTTCCTCCAGACCATCCTTCTTACCGGGGAAACTGGACACGTCCCCATGCACCAGGCAAGAAAAATGCCGTGGGCAGCCTTCTAATCCCCCCGCAAAGCTGGAGGCGGCACCTACTATATCAAATAGCTGCTGCTCCTGCCACGGCTCCCTCCGGGCGCTGGCCTCGTCCAGTTTACGACGACGCCAACTGTGGGTCGCCTCTCGCTCCCCGGGGAGCCCCTTCCCCGCTCCAGCGGATCTTACCAGGAGGAATATTTTCCAGATGTGCAGCCTGAGCTGCCCCCCTCCTTTGCTCCCAGCTGCGCCCAGTTGCCTTGAGTGTGGTTTTCACGTAAGATGCTTTTTAAGCAAAAGTCTTGCAGCCTGGTAGGACCAAAGGAAATATTTTCACCGGCTCTGAGAAGAGTTAATGGCTGAAGGAGTTAGAAAAAAACCCTTGGGAGGAATTGCTGTCCATAAAGACTTGGAAGCACTCGGAGACTGGCTCTTCTTCCCAGAGAGAAACTCCACTCATCTGGCTCCTAAATCTGATGAGAAAGCAGAAGCCTCTTGCCTGCACTGCAGTGATTCAAGGCATCTCCTGGGCTTTGTCCTTGCTCTTCATTCTGTGCACAACTGGATCTCCATGACATAAACCAGTATAAATACACTGACATCATCTGAGCTATGCCTGTGTACACCGGGGTCCTCTCATCTCTAGCAAGAGTCTGTTAGCGGTCCCTACCTGTGTGCGGCAGGTAAACGCTGCCTGGAAGGACCCAGGGAGTCTCTTGGGATCAGTTGAGATCTGCTGTAGTGCTCCTGTTTCCATCTCCTGCTTGTCATGGCAGGACTCAGGTCTGGCCCAGAGGTGCAGCACAATGATCGCTGTCACCTACGTGTGAAGTTTTCATGATGCCGTATTTTTTTCCTGGTCTGTAGGGTACTACCTGCTGTCCCTGGGGTGGGTGGTTAAGGAGGTGGACTAGGGTGAGGTGTTGGTTCCTGCCCCAGTGTCTCTGTCTTTGCCTACTCTTTGCTCATGGTTCTCCTAAAAAAAGAACATCACCCACTGCGTTACCGGGTGCCTCTCAATCCTAAGCCAGCTTGGGCTGGGCGTACCTATTCCTTTGTGTTTAGGGGTCAAGCGCAACACGGGATGATGTTCTAGTTCTGACTGGGAAATCTGACCAGTTTGACCCTTCCAGCAGAGGACTGTAGTGTGCCAGTGGTGACACTGGAAGTTCATGGGCAAAAGAGGGTGAAGATGACAACCCTGCATTGAGCATGGGACAGCAAACAGAGGACCGGTTTTACGAGCTTGTCATTGTCTCCTTGAGTGCCAGAGGCTGGGGACTACCGAGCTCCTTGCCTCTCAGGGAAGCGGTTTGCTTTGTATGGTCTTGTTTTCATCCCGAGTGATCTTTAATCGCATTATTGCATTATCAATTAAACATTATTCTAAAAATCTTATTTCTCTAGTTGACTACTAACAAACAGGCAGCTCTTAACGCGGGGCGAAGAAAATGCTTGTTTGTTTTTTTGGTATTAATCCCCATGAAGATGGCGCTCTGAAGAAGAGCAGAACGTGCGCTGGCAGGCGAGGGGAGAGGGAGCGGGGCCGCGGTGTGATGCAATACCCAGGAGCTCCGCGTCGGCTCTGCCGGCTGCGTCTGCAAACAGCAGCCGCGCAAACAGCAGGGCAGCTCTCTCTGTGATATGTGAAGTGCAATTACGGGCTGAAATATGAAGCTGGTATCTTAATATCTTAACGATACTGAATTTATTTTCAAAGTTAAGCTGTGCAGAATGAATCATTTATCAGTGGGCCATATGGAAAGGCACTTATCTAAACCCCCTTCTTAGTCCCAGGTGTGCTTCTCTGGCAAGAACAAATCACACACAGCATTTGGAAGAGAACTTAAATTCCAGATGCGCAGTTTTAAAAGATGCGTTTGCAAAAATAAAATAAGGCCAAATTCTGCAATATGTTATTTTTCTGCAGCTTCAGTGAAGTTAATGAGGTTCCATGGGGGTAACTGACACAAAATACAACTCCAGGGATCCCCTTTTTTACTGTGTTACTCCAGTTCCGTGCCAGCATTGATTTCTGAGGAGCTAGGAGGAGAACTCAACCCAAAGTGTCTACTGTCTGAGTTTTCTTTATGTCCTATTTAGAAATACGTCCAGCGAGACGGCAGTGAGGAGGGAGTGCTTATATTGCTGTCGTTGCTGATGGGTGCAAGGCTGAAAGCGATAGTCCACCTTTCGGCTGACTTCAGGCCTGCAGCTTCTGGAGGTCCCTGACGTGAGAAAGGTGGAGTTAATTTAAGGGGCTGCCATATCCAGCGTTGGCAGCAAAGCAAGCCTTACCCGAGAGCTGCTCTCCTAGGGAAAGCCAGGAGTACAGAGTCAAGAGATCCAGTATCTCCTTGGCCCTTCCTTGTCTTGTTATCTGGGAAATGAGAAGGTTGGGTGAAGCTGTTGAGCGTTTCTGTAGTGAGCAGCCTGGGAAAGGATGAGGGAAGAGCCTGGTCAGATCTCGCAGCCGAGGGCTGCGGGGTGGACTCTGGCTGTGGGGGGAAGGTTGACTCGCAGACGCTGAGCAGAGCTCCCTCATGGACTGCACGGGGACTGCTGTCGGCCAGAGCCGAGGTTAAATCCCACATCCCAGCAGCCGAAGGAACTGAGGCCAGTAATGGAGAGGAAGCAGTGGCTAACTCTGTGGGTGATTTGGTGCAGTAGAAGCACATCACTAGATAAACCCAGTTGATGTTCAGGCCCCTAAACCTCCAATAAATACATTTGGGGGTTAATGTTGGCGTTCCTCTGGCTTCCTTCAAGCCGAGCGTGTGGCTTGGAGCTGCCTGCGGCACCAAGGGTTGGCCTGGTCCCTCATGGCTTGGTGCACATCGGCAGTGGGGCTTCCAGCTTCGTAGCCCCGTGGCAGCGCTCACCACTGAGCTCGTGTGCAGTGCGCGGGACGGGTTGAAAGGTTTGGTTCAAAGCTGTACCGCTGCCCTGAACTGGAACACCACGGCTGCTGTCGGCACAGCAGGGCCAGGCGGCGTGGGCTTGTAGAGGAATTTCAAAGTGGAAATCAACAGATGCAGGTTTTTGCTCTTGTTCGGCTGCCGAATTGCGGTGTGACTTCAGGGCAGGTAAATAATTCAAAGCCTTTTTAACCTCCCTCTCACAAAGCGTTTGCCCTCACTGCTGCGCTCGGAGAAGGGTGGTTCCATGGAGGCAGGCACGGAGAGTTGAACACTTTTGATTTATTCAGTGCCATTTTCAAGAGGAGATAGGAGAAACTCAAGCAGTGACTCTTACCTCTGTTGAATGAATTTTAACAAAAAATATCTAAAGCACCAAATGTTAGGATAAAATAATTTCTGGTCAAGGCTTGCGACAGTGCTCAGAAGTGGCACAGTGAGGAGGTCTTCTTTATATCGGTGTCTGACTTGCTGGGTCGTTACTGGCCTTGTTCTGGTGCTGGTGACCCTCGTGGAGTGGCATTTGCCTTCATCCCTGTGCCAGTCTGCTCACCGCTGAGCAGGGCGGCTGACCGTAGTTCGAAAGGCGTGAGGAAATTCCTGCAGAAAGGCCGAGGAGCAGCTCACATCTTGAGATGCTCTGAAACATCTGCCGGTTGGTTCAGATGATGGGGTGACCTCCAGGAGCCGAATACTCAGCTAAGTGATTCGGAGGAGCCTGATGGGCTACGTATCCTAATAACACCGAAATATAATGGGAATTGAACGTCTGACTGCCTTTAATTCATTGGAAAATCCCAGTTGTGTTATATTTATATGAGACTGCACCATGCTTGCAGAGGCACCCAGCAGGCTCTCCATGCGTTCCCTCCCATCCAGAGCTGGCTCGCCGTATTCATACAGGATTATATGCAGAAGAATGAGCTTTGCTGTTGGCAGAGCTTATTCATTTTGGCACTCGGCAAAACCGAGTTTGGTTTAGGCTCCAGCTGTTTTATCTGTGTGAAGGTGCGTGGTGATACGGCCTGGGGGGGTGGGGGCTGGCTGGGAGGGCTCTGCTGCGAGAGGTGGACGTGGGCAAGGTGTGGTGGAGGGGATGCTGTCAGGCCTGGTGGGGATCTCCTTCGCAGCGGTGGGATGGCATCAGCGTGAGTGGAAGTACGGTTTAAGGGGAGTTAGCGGGGTTGTAGTTAGATGGTCTCTACCAGAGGAGCAGAGGTGGAAGGGAGATCCCCGTGTCCCCCGCAGCACAAGGGCTACTCGCCTTCGTGGCCACGTCTCAGTGCCCAGATGGTCCTGGTTGCTGTTGGTCTTTCCCTTGCATTTTAAGTTTCCTTTCCCCAATTCGGAAAAAAATTCCCTCCCTGAGCTAGCTTAAAAATCCTCCACTTTTTCTCTTTGTTTGGTTTTTTTGTTTCTTACACATCGTGTAGCCTGGAGACCGTGAGTGACTGATTCCCAAAGAAAAATATCTCTGTTGCCCAGGCCCATAATTTATAGAATGGCTTTTCTGACCAGTTGTGTTTTCCATTTAATATATTTTCTGTTTTTCAAATCTCCCCCTTCGAAGCGGAAATGCAGCGTTCCTCGGAGCTGGGATGGGGGAACGCTGCTGAGAGCTCAATTTAAAGGTCAGGGGCCTGGGGGACGGGGCGTTCCTTTGCTTTCTGCTCTGAAATGGGCTGAAGACAAAGGTGAAGAAAGAAAGGAGAGGTAAATGCCGAAAGATCATAAACAGCCCTGCGCGCGCAATCGCAGGGCTGCGTCTCACGCTGTACATCACCACGGTGGGCTCGTTAATGCTCGCTCGAAACGTTTCTGAACATCCATTTCCCAAAAATCATCTGTTCTCGTGTACAAAAACAAATGAAGTCAGCTTTGCCGTTTCCCTGCAGTGCTTTCCCCTGGAAGAAGCCAGGAGTGGGGCAGGGGGCCAGCTGACATCCCATGGCAAGGGTTCTCGGGGCACACTCGGCTGTATGTTATATGAATCATGGGCGGCTGGGGGTCGGGTGCCGTGCCGTGTCGTGCCGCTCAACGCCAGCCAGGGCTGCTGTGGAAGGAATGGTCGGAGGAGGGTTGTGGAGCCCCGTGCGTAGCCTGTCGCCATGCTCCCGCTCATGGATGTGGCTCTTCTCCTCTCCGTGCCTGAGGAAAGTGCGTATGGCCAAAAAGATGAATAAAACAGCTCTAAGACTTGCCATCTTGGGTGTCGTTAGTGACCAAGTCAAGCTACTGGAGAGTGGATTTGCTAGTAAATTCAGATGCACCTAACAAAGGGCGCAGAACTCGGGGAATCCTCTTCATTTTGATGGCCTGCTTTTTAATTGGTACCTTTTTTACATGCATTACCGTACCAAGGCATTGCGCAATTTTATGCTAATTAAAACTAAGGCCATCTGGCCCTGTTCGGATGTCTGCATGGGCTTGGATCCCCGTTGCAGGAGAGGGCACTTCCCACCAGACTTGGCCGCGCTCTGCGGCAAAGTACCTTCCTCCTTGGAAAGCTTTACGTGCCTGCGAGAGCCACCGAGCCCCAGGGACAGCAGCCACCAGAGACCTGACTGCAGAAGCATGGCCGAGGTGTGCCTTGAGATGAGGTTTTCCATCTCCCGGCTCTTCCTTCTCAGCCTGTTTCTGCCTCTTTACCTAGCGATGGTGGAATGGCCAGGTTAAGAGTTATAGCCGGGGCTTCGTTTTAGTGTCCCCCAAAAGCCTAAGCAAGGCTCAGCTCTGATAAAGAGACTTAGGTGCTGGCTGGGAGACAGGAATTCGGGCTGGGAAACCATCTTTCCAGCAAAGCTTTCCCAAAGCACCCCGCCACTCAGCCAGAATTCCCCGTTAGTACAGGGGCTGATAGTCCAGTTTCCGCACTGAAGGCTTCCCGTCAGTACTCCTCCTTTGTAGTTGGTAAATAGAACTGATGAAGAAATTCTTTTTTTTTTTTCTCTGTATGAAAAACGTAGAAGAAAGTTGTATTTTTTTCAATCGCTAAGGTTATCTTTTTTTGTAAAGCAAAGTGTTTCGTTGTAATTAAATTAACATTTTCAGATAGAAAAATTGCATTTAAATATTTAAGATGCAGTTGTACGTGCCACCTGGGAGGTATTCTTCAGTATGATGCTGTTTTCCTTTTAAGAGCATCTGCTGTCTCTTCAGTAGCCTAGCTGATGGCGTATTGTGCTAGAACGTGGTTTTCTAGGTTTTTCATAAAAGTTTTGCCTATGGTTCCATAGTCTGCCCTGCTGAAATTCAGCCTAATTCAGTCCCACCCTATCCAGTTGCAACTGCGGATGATCTGTTCGCATTTGTGACACCGAAAAAGCAAAATTGTGGTATCAGACAGCACCGCAGGGAAGTCTGGGGCGTTAACTCTAAACCAGAAGTGGGAAGATGCAAGCTGAATTCATACAATTAAATTTTAAATATCCAAAATATGCATGCTGCATAGTACAGAATTTTATCTTCCTGTAACGACATACATATTAATTTATATTCTTGGAAAAAAACCCCTAAGCCAGAAGGAAAAAAAACCCCAAACAACTAACAAAGGTTGATAGCCAAATCAACCTGTAAACTATGCATATAGTGGAAAATAGACTAATTCTATTGCTTCAAATATTCTTAACAAAATGCTCTCAGACCAAAAGATTTTATTCATATTATTTTATCTTTTATCAGTAGAAGAATGTCCAAAAGAAGTGGCTGTAGTTGGTCACAGAGGGTTTTCCTGACTTGGGATGTTTTTAGATCATCTCCGTGGAGTAGGGACAAATATAAAGATGAAAAAGTTAAAAAAAATAATTAAAAGGGTGGGGGGAGAAAGGGTTTTTGCATGGGATATAGACTAGAGGGCTTGAGTTGAGTCTCTAAGGANGCTATTTCCTGGAGCCTTTTAACTGGTACTTGGTACGTTTCACAATGTACATAGTCGTCTTCCAGTCCATGGAGGGGATCCTTGTGACCGCCGTCGACTGGAAGGCATTTTCTGCATAACGGTGGAGAAACTACTTAATTTTCCATATTCCTTTTACTCTGTTTGTTTGGAACATAGTTTTATTGTGACAAATACAATCTCTTCCTTTCCTTTGATTACGCTGCCGTTCCATTCCCCGTGTCCTGCAGGAGCATCACCACCCTATGGCTTTTCGCCCTTTAAGTCTCTTCTGGAAAGGCCCTTACACCCTCTTAATGTGCTCTCAGTATCTCCGTTTGTTCTCCGCAGTACATCAGCAGCTGAATGGGACGTATGGGGCTTTTTTTTATCCTTCCCCCTCTTCCATTTTTCTCTGTCTCCNGCATGCTGCATAGTACAGAATTTTATCTTCCTGTAACGACATACATATTAATTTATATTCTTGGAAAAAAACCCCTAAGCCAGAAGGAAAAAAAACCCCAAACAACTAACAAAGGTTGATAGCCAAATCAACCTGTAAACTATGCATATAGTGGAAAATAGACTAATTCTATTGCTTCAAATATTCTTACCAAAATGCTCTCAGACCAAAAGATTTTATTCATATTATTTTATCTTTTATCAGTAGAAGAATGTCCAAAAGAAGTGGCTGTAGTTGGTCACAGAGGGTTTTCCTGACTTGGGATGTTTTTAGATCATCTCCGTGGAGTAGGGACAAATATAAAGATGAAAAAGTTAAAAAAAAAATTTAAAAGGGTGGGGGGAGAAAGGGTTTTTGCATGGGATATAGACTAGAGGGCTTGAGTTGAGTCTCTAAGGAATGGGGTAAATCATTTAGTTACGTCGAAGGTGGAAGAGTTACACATTTATAATAACTTCACAGCGACACAGTGTGTTTAAAGAGCCCTCCCCATGAACGGCGGTATCTTGTTCTCGTTCGAGCCTCGCGCCGCGTGTCTCCCGTTACGCTGGAATGAGGGACGAGTCTTCTGACGAGGGTCCTGATGAGCTTTTGGCCCCGACTCAGCCTTGCTGGTCCCTTGCTGGTCCCGGCTCTGGGCTGCCCAGTAGGACGGCCACCCTACTGCTCGCCAACCCCCGTGAGGTCACTGCAGTGGAAATCACGCTGGAAATGGATATAAAACACAGACCCCGAGCCCCGAAGCGACGAGAAAATTGCTGTTAGTGGTGTTAGGACCAAGAATGCGTTGTGGTGGGTCTCTGAATGTCGNTGTTTGGAACATAGTTTTATTGTGACAAATACAATCTCTTCCTTTCCTTTGATTACGCTGCCGTTCCGTTCCCCGTGTCCTGCAGGAGCATCACCACCCTATGGCTTTTCACCTTTTAAGTCTCTTCTGGAAAGGCCCTTACACCCTCTTAATGTGCTCTCAGTATCTCCGTTTGTTCTCCGCAGTACATCAGCAGCTGAATGGGACGTATGGGGCTTTTTTTTATCCTTCCCCCTCTTCCATTTTTCTCTGTCTCCTTTCATTTTTTTTTTTCTTAAAGAGAGGAAAAATAATTCTGGGATTGACTTAATTGGAAAAGGAAACTGAAGCCTATTGATTTAGTAGGAGTCAGAAGCCCAGATGAAGCTAACTCCCTGCCCCTTCTTTTCTGCCGTGAAGTTGTCACTAATACTGTGCTATATTCTTTTTAAATTTAATTTATGAAATATCATTGAAATTTGGAAGGGCTTGCAGTGACTGGAACTCAGCAAGAAGTAGAACTTTATGGCCTCTAACAAGAACAAAAAGGACCAGAAACCCTTCATGTTCTCCCAGCTAACCATAGAAACAGCCTTTTTTTTTTCTTTTAAATAATCTCAAGGAAAAGTTAGCGAAACATAAATTAGAACGACTGCCGCTGATTTATTTTTCTGAATAAAAAGGACATTCAGTAGCAGGTCATTTGTTTTTGTTTTCTTTCAGAAAGTAAATGGAAACATATTCTTACCTCACTTTTCTCACAAGTACAGTAGGTTTCCTAAGCTTGTGTCAAGGTTTTATTGCCAGGAAAAAGTGGTTGAATATTCAGCATTTGTAATGAGGGCATCATCAGACATGGAATACAGCTGTCAAGGCTGGTACATTCATTTTCTAGGCGTAGGGCTGATTTGGTTAACGATCTTCGGGTCTCACTTTGCCGCACCATTAATCCTGAACCATTTTGCACCTATACCCTCCCTTTGCAGGTAATTTTGGAGAAGGCGTATTTCTGAGTAAGAAAGTGCCAAGGCTTGATGAACGTGTGAAGAAATCATGTCGGTTTAGGAGAGAACAGGGAGTTTGGTTTAAATCCAAGCGCTGAACGAGATCCACTGGACCGGACGGGACCGGGGACCGCCAGCTTGGTTCCTGGTCTGTGGCAGTATCAGCTCTTTCAAAGGAAATGCGTGTCAGAAGGTTTTTCTGAGAACTACCAGAAGCACTGAACATTCATCCCTCTGACAAATTACAAAGTCAGTATGATCAAGTGGATTACAAATAGGACTGGAAACTCCTGAGTTCTCATTCTGGCTCTGTCCTTCATTTTCTTCTGTGACCTTAAGCAAATCATTTGAACTTCTCAGAGCCAGATTCATTGCCCCTGTAATTCCATGTGATAGAGTAAATGAGGAAGTGTATGGCCCTATATATCTTAATTTTCCTATCTGTAAACGTGGGTGAATGCTTTTGGTGTGTAATTATTACCCACGGGTTCTGAGATGTTTCAAATCCTTACAGCGCTTTGATGTCAGCAAGCCTATTTGTTGATACATGGGCTATCTATAGGGTAAGAAGTTTTAAAAAAGTTTTAAGCTTTTATCCGAGAGTGGGTGGAAAAACGTTGCATGTGTATTATATATGTTTAATCTTGTTTTCAGCTTTCTTTTAAGTGTAAGAATTTGCCTATCGTTTTTTGTCCAACAATTGCCTGTGTTCTACTGAAGGAGCTAACAACTTCTAAAACTTTGTCTGCCTTGTTAAAAAAAGAAACACAAAAGCTTGGCCTTAATGGTGGAAAGCTCTTAAGAAAGTTGGATTGACTGCAATAGCCTGGTTATCTACACAGCTGTAATCGACGAGTGGTGACGGTGATAAGGGTAATGTCTGTGATGCACTCGCAACGTACTAAGCAAGACTTATTGCAAGCTCGTTTTAATTATTCGCAGCTCTCTTTTCCAGTGAGGAGGTAGTTGGTGTTGATTTGTAGCTAGAAACATCTTGCTGTCATCCGTAGGCTGGTTTGGAGGCACGTATTTGGCTGGGTGTACCTGTAGCGGTAGGTCAGCTCTGGGTGGCAGTTGGGTGGTGGGTGCTGTTGCGGTGCTCCTGCGGCCTTGGGAAACGGAAACAAGGGCTGTCCGAGCACGTGCTGACAGTTGTGCTCACTATGAAACCTGTCTCACTGGGACTGTGTGTATCCCACACTGGCAGTTTCCTTGTGGGAACATAAAACACGCATAGTGTACTGAGTTACCGTGACTTACATTCATGTGCGTGGAAGGAAGAGCCATTGGAAAGCTGTTGAGAAATGTCCTGAACCCCATAGTTCAGAAAAAAACCCACTTCTGAAAAGACGTTGTTATTAAAAAAGGCCAGTAGTTACAGTAAATGTCCTCAGCAGCATGCTGTAGATGCGACTATTAAAGCTTGTGTCGTTAAAGCTCGTTGCTGGAGGTCTGGCGAGCGTGGTCCGGCTGCTCTTCTGGTGGCGATGGCTGGTGCAGGGAGAGGTGGCTTGGGGGGGTGGTTAAGGAGATAGACAGAGTCTCGTGAGACTTTGGTTCTCGCTCAGCCTTCCCGATTAATACGTTGCATGAGAAGTCATTTTTCCTTTCTCTTATCTCTGCCATTTGCCTGGGGCGGGAAGTATCGCAGTGTGCGGTTGCACGGTGCTTACTGCAACGAGGCTTTGATCTCAATTAAACAAACTAGGCAAAGAAATAATAATAACCCATGATTATGCAGTTGACTGTAGCGCTGCTGCAGTGACAGAGGCCATTCCCAAACAATGCTTGTATTGTAAAACAGGCTTACGAGGGTCTTTTTTTTTTTGGTCTCGGAGCACGTGGTCACATTGCTCTGAGATGCGAAACCCATAGTACTGCATTTCCCGCGCTGAAAATCAGAAGTGGAAAAGAGACCTATTAGGTCATTCATTCTGTTGGCTCTTGACAGAATTATTCCCGGTGCCACGCTCTCACCGGAGCCTGGTCCTGTCTAGTTTTGAATAATTCAAGCCCTGGTGCTTCTGCTACCTTTTACTTGGAAAAACCATTTCAGTGTCTAAGAGACCTCCTGGGTAGGAAACTCCGACGCAGTTGAGTCCAGTAACGGCTGTGCGTGATTCCTTCAACCATCCGAACCAGCTCCTCCTCTGTCCTGGGTGCCTGGAGCTCACTAAACCCAGCTCTTCAGTCGCTGTTTTGGCCCAACTCCTTTGTTGTTTAATCTTTTCTTGTGGATCTTCCCCCCTAGGCCCAGAGATTCCCTCATAGCTATCAGGAGTGATCTGGCAAAAAAATACAGAGGGGGACCGGTCTTCATTTACACTAAGTCCTTTTTTATACTTGACTGACTGCGTGAAGGGTCCTTAAAAATGAGCGTATTGTGCTGTTTCTCTAATATCAATTTGTAAAGGGAGTATTTTCTCAAAGGAAACACCATTTCACTAAAATTACAGCTTGCTGGAGTCATGCGTTTATCAACAAATCTCTCCCTTTTTCCCCCCTGGCATGCGCAGTTCCGTTCTTCATTGCTGTAAAAGAAGTTTTAAAGAGAAGAAGGAAAAAATAAAGGGGGGGCTGGGGCGTGTCTTGAAAGCTCAGAGCCCATTAGAACAAATCATCATAAAAATGTTGGGCTTTACTCTTTTTTCCTTTCCTATATTTCATCACGCCGAAGCTCTTTGCAGTCTGGCTCTGGAAGCCGGCAGCAGTTCCTGGTTTTGCCGTGGTGGGGCATCGCCCCCCTGAGCGCGTCCCTGCAGCTCTGTCCCCTCCAGCTGGTGCCGCCCTGGGGGTTTCCTGTGGTCATTTGGAGATGAGACACGGCCAAAGCATTTCTCACATAGTCCTGTGGTGTGTGTACAGGGGACCACACAAGCAAAGTGTTAATGAGCTCAAGCAGTAACCCAAAAAGTTAATAAGGAACAAGTTACCAGTAGGTATGGGAGGTAATAAACACGTGTATTTATAGATTCATAGAATCACCTGGGTTGGAAGGGACCTTCCAGATCATGGAGTCCAACCATCGACCCAACGCTGCCCAAACCACCACTACCCCATGGCCCTCAGCACCGCGTCTGCCCGGCTTTTAAACACCTCCAGGGATGGCGACTCCACCACTGCCCTGGGCAGCCTGTTCCGATGTTTGAAACCTTTTCTCTGTCTGGTTTGAAAGTACATCTTCATCTCTGTGCAGGGCCTTGGGAAGCGCGTGAAACTTCCATCCCAAGCACCGCTTTAATCTAGGGAACTCCTGCTTCAGTTTCTGCTTGATGTATTCCTACATAGTCACCTCTGGACTTTGCTTATGGAGCCGTGGCACAGCAAACCCTCCGGAAGTCCTGCGGTGGAGCCGTGCTGGGCTGGATGAGTATCTTGGCCTCTGTGTGCCCGTGGTTTTTTCCCCCTGGTAAAGCTGTGTCTGTGCCGAAGAGGGCACGGGGCCTCAGCAGTGCAGAGCCACGGCAAAACCTTCCCAGCCGCTCCGTCAGGGCAGGAGCTCAGCGCTTCTCAGTGGTGTGTCCTCCACAGGAGAGAGCAGTAAGTAATGTGGGAGTTTCCTAGTAAGGGCGGCTTTTATAAAGCTTTTACAATACCATTTGTGATTTAGGCGTAATACAGCGAGGTGTAATTAGGCAGAAAGCAGGGCACGGTTTTTAGATACGGTGCTGGAGCAGAGGTTGAGTCCTTTGCCTTTCCAAAGGCTCTCTAGCAATGCTTGAAAAGGATTTGTTTTCCCAGGTACTCCTTTTCCTTCTCAGCCTGGATTCATACTGGACCTTTTGACCGACGTTCCGGTGTAGTGAGGTTCTTACTGGGCATTGTCCTGTGCTGGTCCAGCACACCGCCTCGAGGCGTCCCCGTGCCGCTGGGTTAATGCCGTGTGAAGTGTTACCCCAGAGCCTCCCGCCACAAAGGCTTGTGCAGAACGACAGCGACTGCAAAAAATGTTGCCCTTTAGGGTAGTCACTTACGGCTAAATTGTATGAGAGTCCCCCATCCCATCAGAGCCCCAAAGCAACGAGGTCTGTGTAGATGGGTCAGTCCTCTAGGGTCATGTTATATTTCTGCCTTGAATATTCCAGCTCACTTTCTCATGAACAATTATTCAATGAGTGTTTCTGCTATCAGCGTATTTTGAAAAGTAGCCTAATTGTAGTTTGCCTGGTAGAATCTGAAGAACCAATTCCGTGCCAAAGGGTTTTAGAAGGACCATTGGAGCAATGAATCTCCAGTTAAAGTTTCTAGAGCCAAGTTCTGGTTTCCACCAAGGCAAGGGAAGCTGCAGCTGCGATTTCAGCAGGACGTGGCTGTTGCCCGCAGCAGGTCTCACGTCAGCGCTCTGCCCTCTGACCCTTAAAAAATAAGTCACCTGCTACCCTGCAAGAGTCCAAACAGGGAGAAGTGGAGGCTGGTGAGCACGCTAAAGCCTCGGAGCACCCTCTGGCTGGGGGGAGCAAAGGGGAAGACCCACAGGAGTGCGCTCAGAGCGTGCCGGTGGAGGTGGCTGAACCCTACACCCTGACGTGCACGGGAGTACGCGGAAAATGACGGCTCGGTGATTTGAGTTCAAAACTATGTGGACTTGGAAGCAATGTAATTTTCTTTCATGCATCTTTTATCTGAGAGTTGGCACGTTGCGTTGCGCATAGAAATTAAGAAGATGACTCGGGGCTCTCTTCTGTCGTCACTTACATGGTGTGTAACTCAATATTTTGTTTATTTATGGGAAGAATTCTTTTCTGCAGCTCCGCAAAGATTGTGCGAGAGCAAAGGGAGCATGAGGAAGGAGAGGGCCGGCCCTTTCAGCCCCAAAGTGAGAGCACTGAAAAAATAAAACCTGGCTCCCATGCTGCAGCTGAGTGAAAGCATCTTTCATTTGTGCATTAAAGCCAACGAATCCCTGGCCTCGTCAATCCCAGCCTACCCTCGGCATCAGCCAGCGCGCCAGAAAAGTATGGGCCACAGGAAAATAAACTATGTGTGTAGGAATAACTCTGATCTATCAGAAGCCAATAGCAATTAAAATGTCTCGCTCGTATCTGATGATGGCAACACGTCTCTCCCTCTTGGCTTTAAATAATGTAAAAAAAAAAAAAAAAAAAGAGAGAAGTCTAAGGGTTTGAGTGGGTACAAGAGATAAAACCCATCGGTTTTACACTCCATTTGGACAGCCAAAATGCAGCCGGTGATAGTCCCGAGCTCCGTGACTGCAGTATTTTCGTGATGTTTGGATTATCTTGCTAGAACGTGTCCTTTCCCTTCTGCAGCCGAGAGCGTCTCTCGCTGGCAGGTACATTCCTTTCACGAGGACGAGTTCTGCACCGAAGGTTTTAGGGCAGAAAAGTGTAGTTAAGGATGCCAAAATATTCCAGGTGGTTAGATTCTATTTCTAGGCACAAAGCTGGGCTGGTTAATGGTCTTTGAGTGTCGCTTTGCCAGACTAGTAATGACAGAGGCACTCTGCAATTCCTGCCTTCTTTATGTCATTGCTTATAATCTTGTTTGAGGATTCGGATATAACCCTAGGGGAATAAAGTGCTTTGGCAAGGTAAAAAGGCTAATACGGACAAGTCACAAAATCTCAAGCTGAGAAAGGAACATTGACTCTACAAAGAAAGAAAAATATTTATTTAAGAAAGACGCTGCCTAGAATTTGCTTGTCTGAAAGAAGCTTAGGGAATTTGACGTGACGGGCTTCAAAACTTTCCCAAAAATCAGGACATGGGCAGAACAAGGAAAAAAGGAGTCCCTAATGTCAGTCCCAGTCTACCTGCCCATGCTGCTGCCTTCACTCACAGACCGTCAAGTCATCAGAAAAACATTGTCAGACCCATTTCAGTGTTGTACAAGAAACACGTTTTCATTTCTGACTAATAAACCTTGAGGGGAGGGGTATTTTTTGAAATGAAATAACTAGATTAACCAGGTGTCAGGAGTCCCCTGACAGCCTGAGTGAAAACACCAGCCAACGCTCGTTTTGTGCCAGCCGAAACTGCCAAAGTTCCTGTACGCTTTCACCCGTAAATCTGTGCCATGCTGGCTTGTCCCATGGCAGTGACCATTCCTCCATTAGAGTATTACTCGAATCGTCTCACTTTCTCAGATCACGAGTGTGTGTTACTTCAGTGCTGGCAGTGTATTCGTCATGATGGGGTTCTGGATCATAGAACCATAGAACTGTCAGGGTTGGAAGGGACCTTAAAGCTCATCCAGTTCCCACCCCCTGCCCTGGGCAGGGACACCTCCCACT
>VXBO01011655.1:51058-185924 GCA_013400135.1 Rhinoptilus africanus
TGAGCCTCTCGTCCACCAGCCCCCCCCAGGTTCTTTTCTTTACGGAATGAGATACCCAAGTATCTCATTCCATGAAAAAAATTGGCTTTTATTCTCTGCACCAGTTGTTTGTCCGGATAGGTCTTAATACTAGGTAGGCTCAAAAACCCCAAAAGACAAATCCTACTGAATATTTTTGTCCATGTTGGGTTTATCCTTGCTGGGAGGTGGAAGCTCTCAATACCCTCTCTCTGGGTGAGCCGTGGAAACAAGGATTGATACTGGCCGATGGGGACACAATGTTTTAATTAAAGACAAAAAATCAACTTTGTTACTATCAGGGATGTGTGATTTAGGAGTTTCTTATTGAGCATGGTACCAGGGACACATAGTGCTGACTCTAAGTCTCTTTGCAGCTGGGACACAGGAAAAGTTATTCACGGTGTCTTTGTTTGCCTTTTCCCACCTCTGCCGTGAGATTACTGCTGCTTATCAAGGCCAAGAATACTGACCCATCAGAAAAAGACTTTGAACACGTAATAAAAAGATAGAGAGAATCGAAGTAAGAATCTTGAAAAAAAATTACTGAGCGCAGGGGGGGAAAAAAGTGTTTTCAAGTTATGATTTAACCTTTTAAAATATTTTATCAGTAGTTTTTACTACAGTGTTTCTGCTGAACGTACCCAGTTTAAAATGTTGCTGTATAGAAAGTTCATCAATGTAGCTGTTTAAAAGGATGGAGTGACTGCGGGGCAGCTATTCCTTGACTTGGAAAATCATCAGTGAGTAATTAGACGGCCTCTAATCTCGGGACAGGGCAGTGGGGCACGCTTCTCGGAGGTTCTTGTTGGCCCTAGGTCAGCCAAGGGGCTTTGAGGTGTGTACGGGTGCCAGAAGACGTTTTTCATAAAGGGGTTGAAAGGAGAGGAAAAAGAGAAGATTGCAAAGAAGGTAAATGCCTCTTTTGTGGAATCCAGAGTTGCCTGATGCACGGGAAGGTACAAAGGTGCAGGTAACTCGCTGAAGGTGCCAGAAGGAGCAAAGGGGGGACTTTTTCCAAATTCTGTTGAGGGTTTTAGTCTCTACAGTGATTCAGAGTTGGTTATTGGTCCTCCTGCGGATCCCCAGTAAATAACTGCGTTCACCAGTGCTAATGTAGCTCCTGTGCTCCTAAAAGGCATAGCTCGGTTAATGTCGCTTTGCTGAAACCAAAATCCTTTGCAGAAAAGTGTGGTTTCTTCAGATTATAACTTAGAGTTCTGACATCGCCAGAGTGCCCTTCATCAGTGTTGTTTATTTATTTATTTATTTGAAATTTACCTTTACAGGGAGGAGAGGTTTATAAAGTAGATGGGAATCAGACTTAACCTTTCTAGAATTGTCTAAACAAATTGGTGTGGCTGTTTGGGTGTTTGTTTGGGTGACCAGTTTGTGATCTTACACGAATATTTGTATACTTAATGCTTTCCCTTTTTTAAAAAAAATGGGGGTTTTCTGCACCTTGTGCTTTTCCCAGACTCTTCCCTGATCTCCGTGTTCCCTGCATGCGCGGTGTGTGTGTGTAACAAGTGTTGAGGAGTCTGATACAGAGCGGAAGGACACGATTCCGGGTGTATTTGTTACCTTTCTTGTGATGGTGCTCAGGTTTTGAAACCCGCGTGGTTGCACAGAAGATGCGTATGGTGGCAGAGGTGGCGGCCTTGGCTGCAGTAGGTGCTCACCCCTTCGCTGACAGCCAGCCACCAAGGATTGACCATTTCCTCCAGTTCAACCCAGCAAACGTCAANNNNCCCCCCCCCCCCCCCAGTTTCTGCAGGGACAGTGGAAGAGCTAGTAAGGGAGCTGAAGTCACACCAAGTCCGTATTGACATCCCTATGCCCTCTTAATTTATATTTTATTTCTTCAACCTTTTTTGAAATAGGAAAATATTTTTTAAAATTGCAGTTGGAATGTAAAGCCCTTTCTTCTTTCTTTTAAGCTTTAAAACTCTAAACCTTAGAAGCTAGAATCGGGGTTTGTGTGTACCCTCCTCAAGGGGTGATGCAGTGCGTGGCGATACCATGCGGGTACGTGGCTGAGGTGTGGGGTCCTTTAGGAGCCCACGTTGAGGTCTCTGGGCTGACCTGACTGTGCTGGACAAGCCCAAATGGCCATGAAAAAGCCACCAGGTTTACATGGATCTGACAGTGCATCCCATCACCAGAGGGTCTGGCTCCATCCGTTCAACAAGGGCAAGGGCCGGGTGCTGCCCCTGGGGAGGAATAACCCCCTGCACCAGGACAGGGTGGGGGTGACGTGTTGGAAAGGGGACCTGGGAGTCCTGGTGGACAAGTTGCCCATGATCCAGCACTGTGCCCTTGTGGCCAAGAACGCCAGTGGTCTCCTGGGGGGCATTAAAAAGAGTGTGGCCAGCAGGAGGGAGGTCATCCTCCCCTTCTGCTCTGCCCTGGGAGGGGCACAGCTGGACAGGGAACTGCTGGAGAGGGTCCAACTCCTGGGAACTCCCAGGATGAACAAGAAAAGCATGCAAAAAAAAAAATAATCTGAAAAACTCAGGGGAGATTCCAACATGGTGTTGAAATGGTTCCCCATTGAGCACTGGGTGAAATAACACCTACCAGAGCCGGTACGTGGAGAGGCCAAGTGATGCCCGGTGCAAGGTGCCACAGTGCTGGGGGGATGAGCCTACCGTGCCCCGGGAAGTGTCTCGTGTCCTGCAGGAGATGTGCTGGGCGTGTGGGTTTTCCTGCTCTAGTCGCAGAGAATAGCTCCCGAGGCGCAGCCCTGGGCTTTGCCGCTCCAGCAAAGGCTTTGCGACAAGCAGCAGCTCCCGGGTCGACCTTTGTTAGTAAATAGATTTAATAATATGGAGAAGATTTCACTTAGCATGCCTGCATTCTATAGCTTCCTGGTTTTCTGACATAAACCCCTGGAAACCTGAACTTCTCCTCTTTTTTTTTTTTTTTTTCTGGCTGCAAACTGGAATATTTCAGTGCAAAGCCCAAATGCTTTGATCTGGAAGTGCTGCTAATACATGACGTGGGAAGCTCCGGATGAGCCGCCTCGTGCTCACTTTTATTCCTCCACTGGCAGGACTCGTGAGGACAAGTCCCACGAGACACCCTTATCCAAGCGGGGTGCACCCCGGGAGGTGGGGCTGTCAAACCCCAAAAGGATGTGGGTGCTCAAGGCTGGGAGGCGATGGGTTGGCCCATCCTGAGGTACCCAGGCTCTCTTTCTTGGCAGCTCTGAGGGTAAAACCAGCCCAGCTGAGATCCCTCCCTTAGTCTGCATTCCTCGTCCTGGCTTGTTTGCGCTACCGGGCCTGCACGGGGGCAAGACGGCGCAGGTTAAGCCTCCTAATTGCGGCGGAGAGAAAGTTCTTCAAACAAAGCGAATTACAGTAATGAGATCATTTCTCTTTCTGAAAAAGCTCCTTCGTAGAGAGCCAAACAAGGAGCCTTGGTACCAACACAAGGGCTCCTTTGGGGGAAAGGCAGCGAGACCTCCCGGGGCTTGTTCCAAGCCCTCTCCGGGGCTTGTTTGGGGCTTTCCCCCCAAAGAAAAGTTCACCCAACTCCTCCGATGCTAAAAGCACATTTTTGTATAAGCTCACCAGTGCATTTCTCCACTTTCCACCCTCTCCTCCAGTTTTCACAGCAAAAAAAAAAAAAAAAAATTGCTCCTTTTCTTGTTTATTTATTTGGGGGTTTCTGCGGCTTTGAACGTTACGGGGAATAGTTGCCAAAATAATCCCCTCTGGGCTCTGTGCACACAAAGCGGTTGTAAGTCTGAAGGGCGCGGGCACCCCGGTAGGAAGCAGCGGGGTTGTCTGTTATCAGTCGTAATGCTCATCAAAATTTGGGCAGCGAAGAACATGGCTTGGGTTTTCCAACTCATTTGTCTGCTGTTCCCTGTTTACTCAGGAATCTGGTTTAAAACCCGATGTGGTAATATAATTGACTGAAGAACCATAATGTAACCAGAAAATGAATCAGAAGGAATTATTTTACAAACCCACCGCTTAACTGTGAGCCAGTGGCAATCCGCAGTGGCCCTTTTCATCTGCTTATCTTCATTACGGCATTAGAGATACCGTCTGCGCTGCCAGGCTTTTCCTAACCCCACATTCACAAACACCCGCTCTCTTCTTATTCCTTTTTTGCCTTGAGTGAAACGTCGCTTTCTGCCAATATCTCTGTCTCTTTATCAGAGAAAGTAAACAATAAATCGATGCCAATTCATAAATAAAAGTCTTAGTAATCCTTATGTACCGAAATGGACCTCAGGAGAGGAAGGGGCCAAGTAGGAGAAGGCTCCAATTTTCGTTGTTCCTATGCTTATCTTAACACAGCATCACTCGTATAGCTGAAATTACCTTGATCTATCTCAAAATCTCTCTCTCGACTGTGCGGTCCCACGGCATCTTCTCTGCGGTGAAAACTGCTGGGAGCTGCCTCTGCCAGCCGGCCTTGTAATTCCCGAGTACGGAGGCACGGCTGGTAAAAGACTTTGTTTGGGAAATCTGGACTTTATTGAAAAAGGGCAGAATGTTCATCTTCCAGAAATAATTTTTCCAGCTCTCGCTGTTATTTGTGGTAGCCAGAAGAATACGAAAATACTGGGAAAGGAGATTTAGCGTAGGCAAAGGTGTTCAGTGTGGGTGCTATTTCTTTTTTTTTTCTCTTAAATGGGAAATGTGTGCAGAATGTACATTTTAAATCACAAATTGTTGTGAAAATTGCTACGTTGACTTTATTTCAGGCAAGTGAGTTGAACTTAACTCTGTGTCTAAGTTGAGAGAGTTTTAAATCATCTTCCCGTGCTGCCTGTCGCTGATGGTGTGTTACTCTGGGTGACTCCCCAACACCACGAACAGTGCTAAAGTGCAAATATACCGTCTTTCGAAATCACTTACCTGTTTTCTTTACCCTTAATTGCGTCAGTATTTTCATACCTGTTCTCCTCCTGGCCTGCGCCCCGCGTGGGTCAGGAGCCAGCTGGACGGGTGGGTTGATTACCGCTGTCTTCTCTCTCGTCCTTACAAGAAACCACATCTGAATTTCTTCCCTGCTCACACCATCTCTTGAATTCTGCGGGGAGGCCATTCCAAACGCTTCTAGCGAAATCCACGCAAAATTGGGAAGAAGTCAGGTTTTTAAAATCCAGAATTGATGCTCAACATCCGGCTGCGCCGTTGATGTAAGATTGAGAGCAACTATAAATGCGTCACGGAACAAATAGTTTATCGAGGCTCAATTAGTGGGATTCATCAGTTTGGATAAGCTCAGGGTCTGACTGAGATTTTGATCCAGATTCAGAGGAAGCGTTGCACTAGGAGTCTATCCCCTCCCTTGACAGTACAGTATTTTTATCAGCAAAGGGAATAAGGGAAGAAAATGCTGTGAACCTGAAAAAACGTTGGGTTTTCTTGAGCTGGTCGGAGAAGTACATACCATTTGCTAAGTAGTAAAACCCGTTTGCTCATCTGTTGCCATCTGCCTTTATTACTTCAGCCCGACGGCTCCACACCGCAGCCGCCACTTTATTGCGTGAATTATATCGACTTTAAATCGTGCACTGAACAACTGGGTACTTTATTTAGTCTTTATTTTTAATAGAGGCTGAGGATATCCAGCTCTGCTGTACTGGAAAGGTTATGGGTCCTGTGGATTTAGCGTTTTTCGGTAGATCTTGCTCTGTTTTCCAGATTTTAGGTTCCATAGCTCGTTTGGTTGCCAACGTTACTGTAGGCTTCGTAGTGTAAATCAACGCAGCGCTGTCTTCCCGGGCCTGGAGAGCAACTCAAACAATAGCACCAAGAGGTGTGAATTTTCCCCCTTCATCTTAATAGACTGTTAACTTCAAAGTCTGCTTGTGACCACTTAAAGGCTTAGTGTTAACCTCTCCTGCTGCAGAATGTCCAACAAATGCACTTGCTGTCCAGCCCCAGATGGACATACCAGATGTTCCTTCCACCGGAGTGGGCATTCCAGAGGAAATTGCTGCTGGCGGCGTGGTCCAGCGGCAGGACAGAGGGAAGAGGCTGGGCCAGTCCAGCCCGGGCCAGTAGTGGTATTCGTTTTGAACTGCAGATGCCGGCTTTATAAGCTGTCTCCAACAATTCCTCTTGTGAACTACCACTTCTAACCATTTTTTTTCCAGATTCCACAGGGATGTTACTAAAACTGCTGGGCAATTTATGCTCATCTGCATCCAATATTGAGAACTTTAACAAGTCGTGGAATATTTTCTTGCCCCCCCAGGCAGAGAGGGGATTTTCAGACATATTTTCCTCTCTTTTTCTATAGAAATGAAGACAGACATTGAGTTATATTTGTGCACGGCCATCGATTTAAAACAGATCCAAAAGGACTTTGAAACATGTAGGTAAGAATAAACTTTTCTAAATGATTGCACAAGTACAAATCACGTGCCCTTCGCTCTGTTAGGCTCCCATTTGGCCCTGTCTTACTGTGTAAAGCACGCTTGTATTGCTTGCTCGCCAGGTGCCAAATGAGAGCAAGCTACTTTACCACCTATATATGCCTTAGAGCTAATTTTTATTTATCAAGAAAAATTCTAATTATCATACTGAAAATCGCTGTAGGTTTTCCCCCAAAGCATGGCTTTCTACATTTTCCATCTGCAGCATCCCAGACACTTAGCTATTTCCAGCTTGCTGCTTTTGCCCTCTTCTTCTTATCCATGATCTCAAATTAAGACATGACTGAAAAATTACAGTCTTTCCTGTCTCAGAAATTGGAGGTCCAGTTTATTGCCCTTTTCTGCGCCTTCCTTTTACCTCCGTGACACAGTTTTATTTCTGAGTCTCTGCTTGGCAAAGAGAGAGAATACCGTGTCCCATGCTTTTTTCCCTCAACTTCTCAGTTTTCTCTGGGTATTTATGTTTATGATTCCTTATATATTTTGAGTTTCTAAAATTATTAATATAGCTGGAGAGAGACTTTTTACAGGGGCATGTAGTGATAGGACGAGGGGGAACAATTTTAAACTGGCAGAGGGGAGATTGAGATGAGATCTGAGGAAGAAATCCTTGGCTGTGAGGGGGGTGAGCCCCTGGCCCAGGCTGCCCAGAGAAGCTGTGGCTGCCCCATCCCTGGAGGGGTTCAAGGCCAGGTTGGACGGGGCTTGGAGCAGCCTGGGCTGGTGGGAGGTGTCCCTGCCCAGGGCAGGGGGGACACTGGGGGGGCTTTAAGGTCCCTTCCCACCCAAACCAGTCTGTGATTCTATGGTTCTTTGCCCCCTGGGCATTGGCTAGTCAGTTCCAGCTCCTTGCTGTACAGTCTCATATCTTTAGGGGTCACTTTCTAGCTGGAACTCAGAATCACAGATCCATCATCGCCCTTCATCATCTACCATTTGACTCAGTCCTTGATCTCTCTATGTTCTCACTCCAGATCTCCATACTTACATTTGTCAAAAGTGATGCAGTTTCTCTCTGCAGAACATCTCCATGGTAGGGATATTGGTTGGCATTTACACAACTGAGCTTTGATCCATCCGTACTGTGATCGCTGTAGGGATCTTGTCTCTAGAGGACACTACGGCTTCTCACACCTCCTCTGACTGCAGGAAGTTGCTTTTCTTTGATGCTTACAAAAATCCTAAAGTGTTTATCAACACACTGTGCAACAACATGTAGCAGTGAGCAGTATCATTTCTGGTCTGTACTGACTTTTTGTCTGTGCTCTAACACTAGTCTTCCTAAAATAAGTCAAAGCAAGACTTGGAAACTCTCCTTGGCAAAGTGCAGTGCAGCTGTAGCCCGTGATGAGGACAGCCATGGGGTACAGGATTACAAATGGTACGGTGGTTTCTACGTTGTTCCCTCCGACGTTTTTGTGCTCCGTGCTCCCCGTGGCCCCATGCATGTGGAGAGTAAGGAGATGGTCTTGCAGGAGAGGGATGTGATGGGTCCAGCTGTGGCTGCCCAGAGCTTCCTCTCGCAGCAGTGCCACCCTGGGGGTAGGAGAGCACGCCAGCATCAGGAATGCATGGTTTTAGCCTGGAAAAATTTGAGAGAGTTCACTGGAATCCTGAACTGCTCTCTCTCAGATGCTTGGATAGCCGAGCGTTTCTGGTCCTCTGCCTGGATGGATCCCAAACAAGCACTGTCCAATTGTAATCCTCTTAACACATCTTATTATTTGTGGTAGCTGAAAGGCAAAAAGGTCATAGCCTGATTCTTGTAAAACTGATTTTATCTGCCGGCCTGGCCCTTAATAAATTGTCTCTTGATCTGGAGTCATTTTCAGAGAATACAGAAACCCACCAGGTTCTTCTCACAGCTTCTTCTCTGGCTCCACACATCGCGTCAAAGCCCAGAGAGGGGTGACAGAAAGCGTCAGGTGCGGGGGACCACAGCGGCATTTCCAGCTAGAGCTGCCTTGTATTCCTGAAATTGTTTTCCTAGGAGTTCGGTTGGTTGTGTAATTTCTTCATTCTTTTTTCTTGACGGTTATTATGATCTCTGTTCCGTGTTTATAATAACGTGTGTTTACTAATAGTGTGGTGGCATGCCACTGCCAAACAACTTCTGCTAACAATAAAAAAAAGGGAAAATTGATATTTATGGAGACTTGGGGGCCGGCCGGGCTGTAGCTCTTGATTTTTATTGTAGCTGACTGCAGACTTCTCAGACACGAGAATCTGTATCTCATTGTGGAGAGCTGGTTTCCATTTCGGTCTGGGTCCCATTATTGGAGCTGGGTTTACATTCTGGAAGGTTGGCCATGTGCGGATTCACACAAACAAATACGCAGTTTATGTCTGTAGCTTTCACTTGTGGTATTTCGACCTCCACCTATTTGAAATGTCTTTGGAAGGGGATGAGAGGAACCGCAATGTTCCTCTTCCTAATGGATGGGTATGTTGTATAGCAACAAGCTGTCTAATAAAAACAGTTTGAATTAATTTCCACGCTCTGCTGAGCCCACCAGGGCAAGAACGAGCCGTGTTAGGGAAGAGTATTGCCGAATCGCCACTGCTCGCGCTGCGTATCTCCTGTGGCTACGTGGAGGACCCTGTCTTCAAGGGTGCCACCAGCCCAGCACTCTGCCCCAGCATCACCTACCACTTGGAGATAACTTCATGCCGTCCAGTGAGGTTTTCAGGTTCAGGGTATTTCATGTTTGAAGAGCTTTTGCAGTGGTTCCCAGTTAATGTAAGAGAAAAGATTAATTCCCAGAAAAGCCCTGTGTCTCTGGGAGCAAACCAGTTCCATTTAAGGGAAGGTTTCACCCTGGGTGAGCAGATCTACCTTGATAGAGGCAGGATGCTGGAATCCGAACCGTGCCTGGGAATACTGAGTGCTGGGGTGGGGGCTTCTTTTAAAAAGTGTCTCTAAGCAGAGCTACGTGTCTGTGGACAGTTGACTTCCTTTGGAGGAATACATTATGCCAAGGAGGTGACTTGGCAGAGGTGAAGCGTTTCTAGGCGAGATGCCTGGAGAAAGGCAGTTGTCACCGCCTGCCTCTGAGCTAGGGCTTTTCTGGACACCGCACACAAGGACAAGGGAAGTCATGCTGAAACCAAAGGCATCCTTCTGCCTCTCCCTTCTAGGAGTAGCGTCCGCTTGTCCTCGGGAGACTCCAAGTCTGTTTCCTCAGGTCTTCCCCTGTGACTGCTAACCCAGAGGACTCAGAGAAGAAATGATGACTTGACCTTTTCACTTGACCAAACAGGGTTGTGACAGTGTTTGAGTAAAGGGGACCACCTAGAAAAGTACTTTTTTCTCTGAAGGAAAAAGGCCTTTCTTTAAACCTGGTGGTCACAGGGGGTTTGATTCCTCTCCTGAGCCTCGTACCAGTACCAGCCCGGCGTTACGGCCATCCACGCTGCTGACAAACAGGCTCCGGGAGGACGGATGCTTTCACAGGTCAGCTCTCCGGCTGCAGTGGATTGTCCCTTGCCAGACACGAGGTGCATTTATACCTTCTCCTACCAGTTAATCTGCGTAATTCAAGTAATAAAAAATGATTCTTTTCATGCTAAAGGTTATGCCAATTACATATTATTCGGTTGTGAGTTTGTTACTCGAGTCTCTCGTCATTACAGGGAAGAGAAGAGCGGTACTTCAGAAGCAGTCGGCTGCGCTGCAGTACGGCTGTGTTACAGCGCGTCTTACACACCTGAAAGTTTTAATCAGCTTAATGAATTTAAGCTGTCTTCTTCAGAGCTTAACTGTGCAACTCTGCCGTCTCTAGACAAAGTTCTCTTACGAGAACACGTAAACATCCGCGGTCTGATTTGTCCTTTTCCAGTTCTACGTATTCTTCATTACGTGGGCACAGAGTCTGCACTCCTCGTTCACTTCCCGTACCGTTTCCATTGAATCCCACTGCATAACCACATGGAATAAATGAAATGTGAAGTCTGTCTGTGTTTGGGAAGTTTCCTGGTTTTCTTACCTGGATTCCTAGTTTATATACACGTAAGATACTAACCATATAAATGGTTAGTAAAGGTGAAAATGAAAAAATGAAGATGAAACCCATATATATTGTCGTTTAACGATCCCTTTTTAGTTAGGGAAGAAAATAATGACTCAGGCTCAGAACAAATGAAACTGAACGGTTTACAAAAGGCAGAAAAATGTGTGTCAGAATGAGTTCAGAGGTGACAGTAGCCCTTCATTTAGAACATTATTACGGTGAATTGTTCCTCCTGTGGTCACACTGAACCAAACAACGTTAGCTTTGATTGCCATCCTGTCCTAAGACTTCGGGGAGAGCTCTGCTGGAGGAGCAGGGATGCTTCTGCAGTGTTAAACGCACTGCTCTCTAGGGCCCTGAAATTTGTTTTACTTCTCAAACAAGAGCTTCACATTTGGACCGAATGCAGAATATTTTTATTATTCACATTACATTTGAAGTGCTGTGCAGATCCTTTGGTGACGGTGGAGGGAAGCGTTGGCACATGCGGATCCTGGCACTTTGCTTGTTCCTATTGTATAAACTGATGATAATATGAGCTGCTTTCGAGAAAGCCAGCTTCTTTGGCAGCTAGGTTGGCCATGCCCACCAAAATCTGTTCCGTAGCTGTGTTTATTACCTCTGGATTTTGCCTATATGTCAGATTCCGAGATGTACTGAGCCATCACATGAGAAAATTTTTCTGAGCAGGGATAGTATCTCCCTTCCTTCCCGTTGCCTGCTCCCTCGCTGCTTTATGACCCCTCTTGCTATGAAGTTGTTTTCGTAGTATTCTCACAAGAGGTGTTCCCCTGAGGCCGGGACTCATCTCGTCGTGGCTGTTGGCATCTTCTGCTGGCAGCCCCGGGAGGGGGATGCTCCTACGGACACCCCTCTGCGGCACAGCCACGGAGACGAGGGAGTTAATAGGAGGGACTGGGTGCTGGGTTCGGAAAGAAAAAATTAAAAAATTAGCTTGCTGCTAGTAATTTATTGCACACGGACTGTGTTCTTACTGCAGAACCTCATAAATAATATTTCATTTAAGATTTCCAAGGATGGAGCGAGGAATTTAAGGACCAGACTGAAGGAAACCTATTTGTATCTTCACCGTCTTTAATTCACGCTCTTTGTAAACTAGTTGAAGCTTGTGGGTTCAGGAACTGCTCATAAATACAGCGTATTGAGCTGGTATATGTTTAAAACCACCAATTTTTTTATTACTTTCAGCTTATCTCGAACACCTTTGGACGCCCTGAGGGTTCAGTTTTCAGTAACGTAGGTAACACTTACGCGCGAGGGATGTAAACTAAAGGCAGACAGATTTCTGCTGATGGGAGTTATTGTAGTGGAAGAGTGGTTTACATCCGCTCTCTGGCTCTTGGAGAGTAAAGGACACCAGCTCTGACTCCTGAGCTTTCCTAAAGCGATGGGGTAGATCTTAAGCTGGAAGAGGGCAGGCAATTCAGGTGGAGTCGGGAGAGCCATGGGATTTGTCTCAAGCTCGTCTTCCATGTTCAGTGGTAACCACATTGCGTAATTGTAATAAATTACAATAATTTTCCCCAAGTCAAGTCCATATCTGCTGAGTGATCTCCCTGCCTTTACCTTGACCCGTGAGCTTTTGTTATATTTCCTTTCCCCTCTCCGGCTGAGGAGGGCAGTGCCAGAGCGGCTTTGGTGGGCACCTGGAGTCCAGCCGGGATCAACCCACCACCAGTACCTCAGTGAAGGAGACGCGGAAACTCTCAGGGAGTGGCTTTAGGGGACTGAGAGCTGGGGGCAGCTGGGCTTTCATGGAAGTGTGGCTCTTGTGGAGAGATCACCGGGTATTGGAGAGCATCTGATGCTGTGAGTCTGTTTGTTACATGAGCTTTAATCTGCTGAAGCTGGAAGGGAGGGACTTGAGAGGGAAATAATCCACTTTTCTAAACCTCTTGGAGAAAAAAAATGGAGTTTCATGAGAACCAGAGGCAATGAGATCTTGCGTTGCTGTTGAATAATTCTGTTAAGCCCAGACAAAGCTGATGTGGGAATAAAGAAAACACGAGTTGTTCGATAGGCACAGCTCAGTGTCCCAGGGGCTTGGAGATGGTTGGCTTGGGAAGGAGATCAGGAGTGGCTGGACTGTCCCCAGAGCGCCGCGACGGGGCCGGGGGTTAACTCTGCAGTTAGGGGCAGCAGCGTTTGCTGGGGAGAGACCAGTCTCGCCCATGGAGCTGGTTCTTCCAGGGTGGAGTTGAGGCCCGTTGGACATGAGGGAGTTGTGATTTTTGTTCTTTTCAGTGATTTTTGTTCTCTTTCTAGAGAGCGCACCACCACGAACAAACTCAGTTTACCTCCAGGAGCGAGCTTTTTTTACTTTACTTACCTTTTTCTTGAGCCTTTTACAAATACCCTCATCTCAGTCCAAGTTCTTCAGTGGGTATTTGTACATTCCGGTGGTCAACAGCATCAAGCTACTTTATGTTTTTAAACATGCTTCCTGCAAGAGGATAGCATTGTCTCAGTTTAAAACCAGGAAAATTAATTGCTAAGTTGTCCAAGTTTCTACAGGTTTGTTGTGGCTGAACTTTGGAGCGTCGAGCACGTAGTGGGGTGTGCTGTTGGACCCCAGCTGTCTGATGTGAAACGTTGGATACGCTCAGACACCAAAAGCATACAGAGATTATATGTTTAGTGTCGCAATTTTAATCTGCTGGCAGCAATGGTCAAGATGTTACGGAATTAAAGAAATGGAGCAAATGGAAGCACAAGAGGGGAAAGGGGGCATTTTCTGTTTATTGTTAAGCATGAATTAATGGCTTTTATTAATTCAAAACCTTTCAACCTGAAGTAAACACAAGCGCTTTGCAAACTACAGTCTGCCTCAAGATTATTCTTCGTTGGAGGACATTTCCCTGCAGGAGTGTGGGTGCAGCAGTACGGATGCCATTGAGCTCTCCGCAGGACAATTACTTTGCACATTTCCGGAAGGTCAGCGATGGCACAGATTCAGGCACCGGGTCCTACTTTGTGTTTGTGTTACCTCACATGAAAGCCTGCGTCATACCCGCGGCACTGCGCTTGCTCGCCAGCCAGTTGGAGCAGAAATGACTCAAATGTGGGTCTACCTGTACGGCAGGTCACGTTCGGCCGTGAAAATACAAGACCGGGAGCACCACCTTTTAGCTGGAGACGGCCGTGGTTCCCAGCGGCTCGGGCTGGGAATACCGCTGGAAGGGAACCCGCCGTGAGGATACAGCTGGACATCGCCCGGGCGCCCAAAGTACTGAAGAGGAAACTTCAGCCAAGACGCTCAGTAAAACTCTTTGGGTTTTGTTGTCGCGGGCGTTCTTCATTACCCCAGCTGAGCAGGTGCTGACGTTTTTTCCCTCATCGTCATCAGGAGCGTGGGCTGCCCTTGCTGGGCTGTGAACAACTACTCAGGCCATGTCCGGAAGGAGAGGGTCACCCACAGGACCCATAGGAATGCCGATGGCCTTGACCGCATACCCTGGTGCAGAGACAGCCCCAGGAGTTGGCTGAGGAGATCCCTTTTACAACCCGGTGGGGTCTCGTCTGCTAACGCCGTACAAGCCCATGGTGAGTAACAGCACATTTTATATGTCTCATTGCGGAATATTTTTCTGAGAGGATAGCCGCTCGGATTCATACTATGTTTGAAACATCACATACGTTGGTTAGTTGTGATTAATGCAAATGGTGGGTCATTGCTCCCAGGCTGGATAAAGCATAGTTATTATAACCAACAGAACTGGAAGAAGTCGGCCGTCTTCCCCAGAGGCATCCAGGAAAATGAGGCTAATAACATAAAGTGTGTTGGCTGGAGGAAGGCTGAAAATAAATTTTTGTGGTTTTTTTGCTTTCACACAACGTAATTGCGTGTATGTACATGGCTCTTGTTGGGAAAGCTCTGGATAAACCCCTGTCTGGATGGTTTGTCCGTGTGTCGGAGGCTAGGCTTTGTGAAACCTGGTCTTGCATCTCATGTAGCGTTTTTCATGTGAATATTAAGGCATGAAACTAAGCGATGCTTTTAACGAGCATTTGAGTGAATGTGAGAGTAAACCCCACAGAAGCATAAGCACAATCAAAATGAATTTCTAAGTCAGGGAAAGGGAAGGGGAAGGAGTTACGAATATTTGCAGTTCTTGCCGTGATTGTCAGATGTTCATTTTGATGACATATGTGAAATGTAGTGACAACCTGCGTCTAAATGCATCGAAATTAGTCGGAGAGTGATGGCTAAGTGCCACGCACCGCTCGATTGCAAAACCACCGGTCTGCACATCTGTCTCGCAGCGTGCCGCGGGGAGGAAGGGGAGGAGCTGCCAGCCCTGCAGATGGGTAGCGGGCTTTGCTCTCCCAGCCTGGGCCATGCCCGCGCCATCCTCACTGGAGCGCTGCATTTTTCTCCTAATAATCTACCTGCCTACACGGCGCCGCGGCCTGCGGCAGCACATAGGATGGTTTGCTTGACTCTGAGCAAGCTGGCGTTTTTAAGAGTACCATCTATTCTTAGCTGCCGGGGTTTTTTAAATATCTTTTTTCTCTCTTTTATCATTCCATTACTGGTTCTGCCTCCAAGAGGCTAACTGAATCACAGGGTGGGAAGGGCCCTCTGGAGACCCCCCAGCCCCACCCCCGGCCAGAGCAGGGTCACCCAGAGCAGGGGGCACAGGAACGCCTCCAGGCGGGTTTGGGATGTCTCCAGAGACGGAGACTCCCCCACCTCCCTGGGCAGCCTGGGCCAGGGCTCTGCCACCCTCAAGGGAAAGAAGTTCCTCCTCAGGTTTAGGGGGAACTTCCCGTGCTCAAGTTTGTGCCCGTTCCCTCTTGTCCTGTCCCTGGGCACCACTGGAAAGAGCCTGGCCCCATCCTCCTGACACCCCCCCTGTCAGTATTTACAGGCATTGATAAGGTCCCCCCTCAGCCGCCTCTTTTCTAGACTAAAGAGACCCAAATCCCTCAGCCTTTCTTTATAGGAGAGGTGTTCTATCCCATGGATAGAGCATCCCTGCAGTTGCTGGAGTCTGACGTTATTCGACAGCGTAGCCTCGGTGCTGCTCCACACAGACCGTGTCCTAAGGAACAGGATTAGAGCGTTGCAACACCGTCCGTGCCCTTCCGGAGGCAGGTGGCACCGTCTCTGTTACGAGCCAAGGTCTCTTCTGCCGAGCTCCGCTATCCCTCCTGCACGGTTCCTCTTCATCACTCTTATCCTGACAACCATAACTATTGGTATGTGTGTTTATAGCAGAGCCTCCCATCCAAACCGAAATGAGGATTCCCTTCTGCTGGTCACTGAAAACGTCTGATACACAGAGGAGGGAGACGTGAGAAAAACTAGAGAGGTGGGGGTCGGTCTCTTTGCCCAAGTAAAAAGCGGTAGAACAAGAGGAAACAGCTTCAAGTTGTGCTAGGGGAGGTTTAGATTGGATATTAGGAAGAATTTCTACACAAAAAGGGTTATCAAGCGTTGGAACAGGCTGCCCAGGGCAGTGGGGGAGTCGCCATCCCGGGAGGTATTTAAAAGCCGGGCAGACGCGGTGCTGAGGGACACGGGGTAGTGGTGGGGTTTTATCAGTGTTAGGTTGGATGGTCTGACAGGTCCCTTCCAACCCAGATGATTCTGTGATTCTGTGACTGTTCTGGTGGGCTGTGTTGTGCTGGGACAGCGTTCCCACACCCAGCAGTGACCCTTCGGGAAGCTACAGGTGTAAAGAGTCACGAAGTTACCATCCAAACACATCAAAACTTACCTAATTCTGCCCTGGATAAGGTCATTTTTGTTTATGGATTTCTCTGGAATTAAATTTCCCCTGCCGTTTTCACAGCTAAATGTTACCACGATAGGCACAAACATGGAAAAGGGCGATATTCTCTTGTCTTGAAAAATTCTGACTTGTGTGTTCATGGAAAATGAGTCGAGTCAGCCTAGAAGCATGCTTCCTATTTCCCTACCTCCAAAACATTCCTGGACGAGAGACAGTCATCGCTGCTTCACAGAGAGCTTGTGTCGAAAGCGGTGGCATTCCCCTTGGCAGTGAAAAGGAACTGTAAGGATTGCTTGGGATATTCCGTCTTTTAGTGTAGGTGAGCGCCTTCCTGTTCCACCTAGTGCCTGGGTTGTAGGTGTTGTGTTTTCGTGATGTTGTAGGTCTGATAAGTCAGGTGTTTTTTGGTTTGGTTTTGAGTTTTTGGAGAATCGGGGAGGAACTGACCGGAGGAAGGGCGAAGGAGGCGGGAAACCATTTTGCCTTTCTCAGGGAATGGGCTGGGAACAGGTAATGTACCCAGGGGCTGGGGATGTAGATTGTTAATACTTTCCTGGAAGTTCATGGCATCTTGAAGCTGTGGTAGATAAAGCTCAGCAGCACAAGTTAAAAGGATCAAGAAGAACTTGACTTCAGAGGATCTACTGTCACCTGTGGCCAAGGGGAAACCTCAGAGCTTTCAGCAGCTCTTTCTGTTTGGTATTTTCTGTCTTTCTCAGCAGGAAAAAAGCGTAGCCTTTAAAAGCAAGCTGAATGCTGTGGTAATTTAAATGAGACTTACTCCATGCTCTGTCTTCTGTGACAGGAGCATTACAACCCTTCCAAATGATTTACTGTTAAATACATGGGAAATTTGGAGCCTGTTGCTTTGTACCCACTTCTTATCCGTCTTTAGTCATCCGTGTCTACATCAGTGCCAAAAGGCAAATAGCACGAAAATAGAACTGTGCTTTTATTAATGCAAGTGCTCCCTGAAACTCATGGAAGGGACCCGTTGATTTGTAGCAAACTTAAGAACCCAGGAGCGTTAGAATCCCATCCTGGATCAGTCCAAGAGTCTACCTAGTCCCCGTCTCTAACGGAGAGGGAGTCTTTGATGAGAAAGAAGGTTTGAAGCTTCATTTCTTTTCACAAATAGGCCATTCAGCCAGCTTAAAAATAAAATTAAAAAAATCTCGAAAGATACTTCTAAACTATTGCCTAGTGCTAAAGAAAGCAGGGTGGTGTTTTCCATCAGTCTGCGAGATGTCTAATTGAATTCAGCAGTACTATCTACCTGTCCAAATTAACAGGCATGACAGTTTCCAGCATTGGAGCCTCCAGAAAAGTTCACGCTCCACAACTACAGAGATCATATGATGGCTGGAAGGGGAATTGGGGCTTCTTTACTGTTACTATTTTAGAAGTACCTGGAGAATAGATTTAATAAATGTGAAACATCCCAAAACTTCCCTCTTCCCCCAGACAAAGGGAGCTTGAATCCCCAAGTTTGAAGCCCTGCTATGATTTTACGAGCAGTGCAATGAGGTGAAGTTATTGCTAACAGGAATATATCCTCTTCTAGACGTGCAGTCTCAGCAAGGCAGTGATGGGCACATCGAATCATTTATTTACAAGAGATTGTCTTCTGCTGCCAGATTCTTATGCCGCAGGCATAAAAATACACTTTCCACATGAGCACAGAGGGTGGAGGGTTGAGTTTGCGTGCGCTGGGAGACATGGGGGCACCAGATGATGAAAATCCAAGTAACTCATCGAGGGCTCCAAGTTGGGCAGTGAAGGAACCTGGATTACCATAATGCTTGCTATTTTTGCTTATATTTCTCTGGAACACATACTCAATAACTTCATGGGCTTACTCGAGGCTTACACTCATGGGACCAAGAACCAAACTATTTTCTAAGTCAGCTTCCCTGGTCCTCCATTTCCTGCAAGTTACCTCTAAATCATACAGCTTTGGGCATCCTGAAATAACATTAGACATATCCAGAGAGCCTTTTGGCCCTTCAGGCCTCCTAGACATCTCGGTGAGGGACAGCAGAGGTTATACTTTTTGGAAGGATGACTCCTGTGCTTGCCATGGGCAGAGAATCAACTATTCCGTGAAATAAGCTCCCCTGCAAGCTGGCCAAGCAAAAAAATTGGCTTTAACTATAAAGGTAGCTGGTAGCCTGCCCTTCACTTGGAGGTAAGAGGAGTTGGAGAGCTGCCATTGTAGGAGTGTGCTTCAAAAATAGGGACAGAAATGAGGAAAATGGAGAGAAAATGCCAGTTAAAGAGGCTGTTACAAACGCTTCGGAAGGCTCACCGATGGAAGGCTCAAGTGCTAATACTGAGCAGCAGATCCCATGGCTAACTAACAAAAGGAGGGAGGCTTGGCAGCTAGCTCTGGATAAGAGTTTATTAAGAAACATGCTTTTTAACATTCAGTTACGTCATATTGTTTCCAAAACAGAGAAATTTATCTCTAGGTTTAACAAGCGATTGAATAACATAGACGTATCTGCAGTTTTGCTTCGGAGGGAATTGGGAATTGCTTCGTCAGTCTAATCTCAGGGTTTGCTTCTTTTCGTGCAGCTTCCTGACAGGCTGTGTGCCTCCAGTCACTGCGCAGTTAGATCTGCTGATTACGGAAAACTTTAATTGGTAGATCTCCCGGCATCGGCGTGTGGTCAGTGTCTTCTGCTGAGCTGTACGAGTGGAAGATCTGAGGCGCAGAGCAGGAGGATGGAAGGATGGATGAAATGGTCTTTGGTAGCTCCTTAGAAATGGGGGGGGGGGCAGAGTTTTGTCATTTCCCTTTCTGAGGCTGTGTCTGGTCTGACAGTTTACCCTGGGGCACAGATTCACAGAAAGTCAGTTGCTTTGATCGTTCACATTACCTACATGTTGACTCTCCCTTGGCTTCTCAGCTCCCAGGTTTGGGGACAGCCTGCCGTGGCTGATCCTTAGGGACAAGGCAGTGCGCCAGAAAACCCAACTACTGCCTGATTTAGACACAGCTGTGGCCACGGTGGCTGGGACTGGCTCCTCGGGGTCCCAAGGAAACTGGGATATGTGGAGGGTCTTGCTCTGACCCTCCAAGCAGCGTGGGGACAGGCACCTCGAACCGTCTGCCTCCAGCCTCTTCAGCTTGACACCGCTGAGGTTGTTTGGTGGAGTCTGAGCAGCAGAGGATTTCAGCGCAGGTCTAATCAAAACCATGTCACCGATGGGATTCCCCTGTGCCGTGTATTTGTGAGGTGGGACTTGCGTGGGACCAGCCCTGCTGCCATTTAGCGCCGGCAGGTCCTTGCCAGCGCCTGACAGGGATGAACTTGGTTCATTCCTTCGAACGCTGCCTTTTGAAACAGTACGTGGCCTCTCCTTTTGCATCATAAATACCATCTGGGGGGTTGTTTCACAATAGGCTTCTAGATCCGGTTATCATAAAAATACTTTCTTTAAAGGTCATCATAACTTTTCTGCCTTTTCTTTACCTACAGTTGCGTGTAAGCCTTGGGTTTTTCTCAGCTTTTAGTCATTTTTGTAACTTTAACCTTCCACCTGCCTGGTTTGCTTCAAGGCATGCCTCAAAAGTCCCAGACATAATGACTTTAACAGTATGTCCCTCCTGTAAGTAGCAGTTAGCAGCGGTGAGACACCCAGAGAGCAGGTTTTAATCAGCCTTGACTGAAGACTAAAAATGATTCACTCCTGTCAGCGCTGGGCAGCACAACAAACAGCTCTCCAGCAAATCACTTAAGCAGAAATATGTTGGCATGTTTCTATAGCAACTAAGGAAAAATATTTCACACAAAAGTCCATCTGCTGCAACATAGAGGGAGATCTGGCCAAGGATCCCGTTAGAAATTAATCTTAATTTGCAAATTTTATTTTTGCAAACCTCTTGCAGCCACTGGCACAAAAAGGCAGAACATTAAGTGAGAGGAAAGACAATTGATTTTTCGATAGAGGCTGTCAATTAATCAACGAACCGGTCATTAATTTGGGTGGTGGCGATTGTCTGAGGATGAAAAATCACAGTGCATTTGCGAGGAATTCGTCTTCCTTGCTGTTTACCAATCAGGCTGCATCACACCATCTTGTACTCAGCGTATTTGGAAACACACTCTTATTTTCTCAAAGGAGGCTAGTAGCAAGCATCCAATATTTTTTTTTTTTTTAAAAACCATTTTGGTTTGATTTACTTTTAAAGAGTTACTCAAATTTATTCAACCATATAAAATGCTTTGTAGAAGCCATCAAAGTGAGGAGAGGGGGGGAAAAACCAGTGCGATAATTTGGACTGCGATGCATTTTATTTTATGTGATGTCAACACTTCAAAGCCTATTGGAGCTGTGCTCGGGAGATCTGAAAGGTTTTACGGGGCGCTTGGTGTCTGTGCTACAAACCATCTCCAACTATAGATTCTCTTGCACAATGTTCACATGCTGCTGCCAGTGTTTCCGTTCGTCCTCCCTAGCTGCTTTCTACCTCCCCTTTGGCAGTTTTACAGAGCCCCCAGAAATAAATTTATAAAAACGAATCAAAAAAAGCCAAAAACAAATGAGAACTTTCTTCCAGCTAGGGAGCATGTAGAGCAGTGTCCTAGGAGGTGTTCCAGGTCTCCAGGGGCTGCGTCCAGGGGAAGGGAAGTCCAGGCTGAGTGGGCTCTGTCACCTGGAGCGTTTTCTGAAAGTCTGGAGCTTAAGAGACTTCTGGGAGAAGTGAGATCTTTGTGTCTTATGCCATGTGTCCTTAAGAACATGTCATGATATTCAAACATAGATCGAGAGAGCTGGCAAGCATTGTGATGGTAGAAACACAGAGTTGCCGGCACAGTAGCCATATCGCTCACTCCGTATCACCATTTCTCCTGCCTGGGAGCATCCTTGACAAGGAGGAACAACAGCCTGTTCCATTTTGGGTGAATAACTGCCCGGTCTGAGTGGTGGCGTGTTAAGTCAAGCGTTGAACATGGGAGCAGAGCTGTGTATGAAGGGGATAGGGAACGTGAGAGAATGAAATGTGAGAACTGGAGGACCTTGGACATCTGGAAAGATTGCTTTTTCCCTCTTCATCTCTTCTATGCCTTCACACCCCCTCTCCCTTCAGCTATAACTATTCTTACTAAAGTTCTTCTCCATGGGGCAGGATTGGAGGGGGGAAAAACTTCTCCAAAAAAGTTTAGAATACATTTTTATTTTAAGCAGCAAACAAGTACTTATTTCTAAAAAAAAAACCAACCCATAAACAAACCAAAAAATCAAGATCTTTTTGTTCCTTAATAGACCGAAAAAAAGTGTTGCATCTCGTCCTCAATCTGTTTTCAGATACCTCGCACTGATCAGTTGGAAAACAAGGAAAAAAACTTCCTTAGCAGTAAGAAATGTCCAACCCCAAACTGAAAAACAACTGAATTACTAACATTTTTCATAATCTATTAAAACAAGTTGTTTTCTCTGAGATTTTTTTTGATGCACAATGGTTACTATTATTTATTGAGTTGTTGGAGAAGAAGAGAATTGGGCTCTTTTGCCAAGGATATTGGACTGCCGTCCTCTCCATGGTTGCTGTCTGCTCTTCTGCTCTCAGAAACTGGTAAAATTCTTGATCTCTACCCAATACGTTGACTTTATCTGAAATTTTGATCCAAGACTGTTGGACCTGTTGAGCTTTAACTGAAGTAAACAAGATTTGCAGCTGCAGAGTAAGAAGTATGAAGGAGTCTGCTGAGCATGTTTACTTACAAAAGTGCTGCCGTCTACTGTATTGTAGGGCCATTAGAATAATCAGGGATGAGTGGGTCAGGAAATTTGACTCAACGGCTCCGTGTTGAGCTTTAGAAGAAGGAAGATATCTTCCAAACGCAAACACGTTACAGCATTTCATATGGGTGAAGTTCCAGACTTCCAAGCATTATTTTTGAGTCTGTGTACATTGTGGACAATGAATGGAAGTATTTGAATTTGGTTTGACGTGGTAATAACTGCCATGAAACTCAGCTATCTCCATAGCAGCGCCCAGCCTCACACAGGAGTCTGAATGCCATGAAGCACTTGGCGCATCCAGGGTAGCATTCCCAAGTGAAGAACCGTTTTGCAGAATTCATACTGGGAAGGAAATGAAGAAACTCATTTAGGTTTAAAATGGTCTCAGAATCACGGAATTTCAGCGTTGGAAGGGACCTCTAGAGCTCATCCAGCTCATCCCCTGCTGAAGTGGGATTGCCCAGAGCACATCCCTCAGGGCTGCATCCAGGCGGGGCTTGACAGTCCCCAGAGAAGGGGACTCCACACCCTCCCTGGGCAGCCTGTCCCAGGGCTCTGCCACCCTCACCCCGAAGAAGTTCTTTCTCAGATTCCATCGGAACTTCCCGTCATCCAGCTTGTGCCTGTTACCCCTCGTCCTGTCACTGGGAACCACTGAAAAGAGCCTGGCTCCATCCTCCTCCAACCCACCCTTGAGATACTTGTGAACATCAATCAGGTCTCCCCTCAGCCTTCTCTTCTCCAGGCTGAAGAGTCCCAGCTCTCCCAGCCTTTCCTCGGAAGGGAGATGCTCCAATCCCTCCGTCATCTTTGTTGCCCTTCGCTGGACTCTCTCCATCAGTTCCCTGTCTCTCTTGAACTGGGGAGCCCAGAACTGGACCCAGTATTCCAGCTGTGGCCTCACCAGTGCAGAGCAGAGGGGGAGAATGACCTCCCTTCGGTCATTAATTAATGAGGATCTCCATCCCCATTAGTTCTGTTTAAGTTTGAAAAATCTGAACTTATGTTACAGTTGGGTTTGGAAAAGTTTTATTGAACTTCTTCATACTAAAAGCTTTGTTCAATAGTTCAGATGATGCTCGGATTCTAAATACTTTCTCCATCATTCTTGTTGTCATTGTTCTACGTTATTATTAGTAGTGGTATTCTATTAGTTAAATATATTGGGGTTTATTAGTACGGGGCAATTTTTGGTGGACACAGCAACCACTCTGTGAGCCTTAAATACAGGTTCCCCTTGGATGAAAAGCACTGAACCAGGGTCCACAGGGTGAGCTCCTCCGGGGGTGTGTTTTAGTGTCTGGGACCAGTATGCCGTACTCTTAGTGAAACGAGAAGGCACAGCTCAATTGAAGTAGTACTGGTGTGCACAACCTAGCAGTTTATTCCTCTGCCCATACTAGTTTGTGCTGTAGCAAGCCCAGAAGGTATCGGCAATGACCACAGTTTTGCTGTGCAATTACTTAGGCTATAAATCCAGTCTTCTCCGAAGCCCATCCTAGGTCTGTCTTCACAAAATATAGAGCCTCTCTCCAAATTACCGGTATGTAATGATTAGAATTTGCGCTTTAATACTAAGACTTCGATTGGTGATGGAAATCTTCTGATTTCACATCCCGTGTATTTTGTCAGAGATCTCTGATTTGTTTGAAGTATTCTGTAGGTGATCCTCAGTGGGCTGTTCTTGTGGGTCGCCGGCGGGTTTGATCAAGTCATAGAGCGTTCTGTCCAAGCCTTTGGTGTCGGTTGGTAAGGGACTATCATAAGGACACGCATTTGAGATCCCTTTTTGGCATTATTCATGACACCAAGGTGAGAGATTCCAGGAAGGGCTATACCCCACCTAGAAGCAGGAATGGCCAGAAGTGTCATTAATTTGACACTTCCATGGATTTAGCCTGATTTTGGGAGTAAAAACATCAGATAAGCTTCAATCTTCTACAGTCCACCCATCGCTAGTTCAAGTATCCAGTGTGCAATGTATTGTAATGACACGTGTCAAGTTTTACAGAGGTTTAAAGTTTAAGTCAAACTTTCTTCCGACATAAAATAATATTACAAGACTGGTTTAGGTGAATAGGACATTTTATGGCGCGGTATTATGGGAGCTCAGTAAACTTTTAAAAACTGTTTTCTGAAAACCAGCAGTTTTAAAAAGAAAATAGGAGTCCTGGAGTAGAGGCGCTACAATCTGACACACTTTGTTGCAGCAGCTGCTTCCTTTGTTTATAGCTGTATTTGACTTTTTTTTTCTATTTCGCTTTGCCGTTCTATTTTTACCTTGTCACGACTTTGCCGCAGTTGGCTGGATCTGCCAGCTACAGCTCTGCAGATAGCCTGGCCGCCGCGCGGGGCCCGTCCGTAGGCAAAGTGGGCTCAGGCACCAGCACTGCCTGCGGACCGGCAGCTGGTTTGCACCCAGGGGTTGGGGTAGCTCCATCTTCTCCTGCACTGTAGTTCCCAACAGCTCCCCAGTCTCACCTCGGGGAAGCCGATTGGTAGCATTTCCTGATGACTTGATGGCTCCTGTACCTCATCCATCAAGTAGGATGGCTGGCGGGTTAACGACTGCTGCCCGTGCATAGCCGAGCTGTCTTAAGTAGCGTAGGAAGAAGCCTACCTACATGAGAACATCCTCTTTCTGTCCATCCTGCCTCAGACCAAAGGTCTTTTCTCCAAAGCTGACCATTAGGAAGGCCTGATCCAGCTCATCCAGAGCTGGCATCACCAGTGTGGCAGAAGATCTGCATTTTGGTGCTTGCCTGCCTTACAGATCTCATGAGCTCTGCTTTAGTCTCGCACGACTCTTGAAGACCGAGGTGTTACTAGTTCCGTGTTCCAGCTCAGTGACAGCAGGGCACGGAGCTCAGCGTTTCTGACTTCAGCTTTCCTGCCCATCTTCAAAGGGCATTTCCTTCGTTCAGGTTTGGTGCCAGCGATTCTAACACCGCTGTTTGGTTACAGCTCTGATGCCTTTGCCTTGCACTTTGTAAGGGCTGTGTCCAGTTTTGGGCCCCTCACTACAGGAAAGACACTGAGGGGCTGGAGCGTGTCCAGAGAAGGGCAACGGAGCTGGTGAGGGGTCTGGAGCACAAGTCTGTGAGGAGCGGCTGAGGGAGCTGGGGGGGTTCAGCCTGGAGAGAAGGGGGCCGAGGGGAGACCTTCTCGCCCTCTGCAGCTCCCTGAAAGGAGGGGGGAGCCAGGGGGGGTCGGGCTCTTCTCCCAAGGAACAGGCCATGGGACAAGAGGAAACGGCCTCAAGTTGCACCAGGGGAGGTTTAGGATGGATATTAGGAAAAATTTCTTCACCGAAAGGGTTACCAAGAGTTACCAGGCTGCCCAGGGCAGTGGGGGAGTCGCCATCCCTGGAGGTGTTTAAAAGCCAGGCAGGCGTGGTGCTGAGGGACACGGGTGGTTTGGGCAGCGTTGGGTTAACAGTTGGACTCGGTGATCTTAAAGGTCTCTTCCAACCAACATGTTTCTATGATTCTATGCTATCAGCTAATGTATTTTTGTTACTCACAGCTCTTCTTCCCTCACAGAGATTTCTAAAATAGTGGGTTGTGATCGTTGTACCTCACGTTTCCTATTATCACTTTCCCCATCCTTGATCGTAGTGTTGGCTTTGCAGTGGTCAAAGCACTGGGTAGAAAGCTTGAGTGGCCAACTGCTCAAACGCCTTTCCTGCCCCGAGGGGCTTTGGCAAAGCACATCTTTGTTTGGAAGACAGATCGTGCCGTGGGATTAATATTTGTATATATGACATGTCTGCACATTCAGCCTCTTGTTAGTCATGATTTTGGCTTGGCTAATAGAATTTGCATTGGGTGGATACCAGAGCTGCTCTTGAAGGATAGTTCTGTTTCTTTGGCTTAACATGGAGCAGCCATAGATTTTTATTATTATTATTATTATTATTATAACTCGAGCTTTCTCAAAGTACTTCAGGATTAACATTTTCCATGGTCAGTCTATGATAAATTCAACACCAAAACAAACAAACAAAACGCCAAATAAACTGGCTATATCTGTCATTTTGGAGTTGGTTAGGCTAAATCTTCCTGTAGTGAAGATTGGCATTGTTCCTTTGAGGTGGAAAACCAGCCAGGATGGGGGCACACCAGAAACTGAAAGCTCCAGCAACCCATTCGGTGGGTTCCCAGTGGAAGGGCGGCATCTGCCCGGCTCAGCAGTTCCACAACTGACTTTGGTCAACCCTGTTGGGTGTTGTACCTCTTGGTGGAAACCAGAAAACAGGGATGAAAAAGAATTTTTTCACTAGATCTGGATTATGAGCCCTCAAAAATCCTTCTGGCGTGTTTATCAGTTTATTTCCTTTTAGTTTCTTTGCTTCATCAGTGTCTAAGAATGCTGGAGATGGAGAGACAGAGTGGATTTGGGAGCTGGTTTATCACGTCGTCGTAAATTGGCTTCGAGTGCTGAGAGACACTTGCATGTAATCCTTACACAGAGGATTGGACTGCAAAGATTGGAAAAATCTCCAAATATTTTTGTACATCTACACATCTTTGCTAATCTGTGTGCCCCAAGTGCATCGTGACACAGAAGCACACCAGCTATTTCTGTCTGCCCTTAATATTTTGTGCTTCGTGAACCCTTATTAATTAGGATATTAATATCCATATGTAGTTTTGGAACAGTGCCATGCTGGGAAGGAGCTTTTTCTCACGTGCCGTTATTCTGGTTTTGTTCACTTAACCCCCACTCTGCTGCTGTTTATTACAGCACACGTCGGGTAGGGCTTGGGAAATTAAAATTTTGATGGAGAGAACAGGGCCTTTGGAAGCTTTTACAGTGTGTCCGGTTATTTCTTAAAAGGCTGTAGATGCGAATTTATCATTTCTGGTTTCTGTGTAGCGAATCGTTTGTGAAGAGATTTGCATTTGTACTGCTGTAGTGACATTTATCAGGAGTCTATGCAAATGCCCTTCCTGCCAGCAGTTGTTCATTAAGGGTGCGCCCTGGCATTTGGTGCTTGGTATCTATTGCATGTGACTGATTCCTTAAACAATGCTGGATTTGTTTCTTCTACCTGACTAGAGAAATGAGCTCCTTCAATACTAGAATAACAAAAGGGATTCGTAATATAACCCTTGTTAATGCGGGGAAAATAACTAAATTCGTAAAGAAACATCCCCAGATGGCTGCACTCACCGGTACCTGCAACCTTTCCCAAAAAATATCTGTGAACAATACCTCATTTTTCTTCAGGACACAGATTACGGTGTGAAAATCACTGCTTTTTTTCTGCCTGCGCGCTGCTGGCTGCTGATTAAAGGCACCAATCAAAAGCCAACCTCTGTTCTGTACGTCGGCTTTACAGTCTGCAGAGAATTGCCATCCAAAGCCCAGGGATGCTGTAAGGTTTGCTTCCCAATTCCAGGACCTGAAGTTGTCCCGTAGCTGTTACCTTGACATAAAGACCACTTTGATTGCGTGGATAAACAAGGGTGGCATCCTTTGCAGTCGGTGGAGCTTAGTCAGTACTGAGCAGCTTCTGGAGAATATAAAACTTGTTCAATTTGAATGTCAGTTTGGCATGTCGGAAAGGGAATTAGGTGCCTCTTTGACTTTTAAATGATCTGAAGAGGAATGTATTTGATACAGGTGGTAGGAATTATTCTTGGAGTCCTCAGATATTCCAGGCACACATCTATTTTCATTCCTCATAAACGTATCCCTGGTGAGAGGGGTGGGGACATCAATTAAGAGAAAAGCCATTTTCCACAGTAGCGAAGGATCCGAAAGGAGCGTTCTGCAGATTAAGCAGAACAATCTCCAGAGGTTTTGCCAAACAAATTTTTCAGATTTCTCCAGGATTCTAGTCGTGGCCTGTGATCGGAAACACTTGCCAAGAATTCAGCAGAAAGAGGAAAAATACCCCAACTCTGAAGTTTTGAAGAGGGAGGTGGTTTGTGGGTTTCATGGGATTGCATCAGAAGTCTGATCTTCCCGGCAAAAGATATTCTCTTTGCAAACAATGAATCCCTTAAAACCACAAGTGCCATGAAGTCAAGCAGCATGTGGTTTGGATACGAGTAGGCCAATTTGTCAACTCTGTTTCATTCAAAGAGAAGGAAATAATGAGTGGAAAAACATTGAGATTAAAAAAAAAAAACCACCACCACACCTCGGGATACTTGCTACAGATTGATCCTCCCAAAGCAGAATATAACCTTGGATTTACTTAATGGAACTCCCCTGTATTTGTGCTTAAACGGTGCTGCTGGGTGATCTGAATAATACATATTTATAATGTATGGTTATTTTTTGACTGGCACAGGGAGTGTTATTCTAGGTAATACAGTATTTTGTGGGAATTTCAATTGTGCTTTAGGATCCAGTCTAAATATTGTGATGAATTTCTAGCAGATAATCTCAATAGACAACCGCTGTCTACGGGGTGGAACTGCCCTTGTGCATCTCGGAGTGACTGCGCTCGGCTGCCGGCGTTTACATCCCAGAGACAGGGCTGAGGGTTTGCAGGCATCTGTCCCAGTATCACCAATCATTCTCATTGGTCCCAGTATATAAAGTTATTCTTTAAGGCAAAGCTTTGTTTCTTCCCTTATTGTTGCTAAACAAGCCAAATGCCCCCCTTTTCTCAACAGCAGTATTAAAAGCATTTGGAAAAGTATTTGCTGCTTTTACTTATTTCAGTTTTAGCTTCTTTGACTTTTGGGAGACAAAAGATGGGAATATTTAAATATTCCAATCTACAGAGAAAAGCATGGCCCCATCTAGGTGGTACTTCCTACAGAACAGGCGTGTGAAATCTTGGCTTCCCGAATTTATGGAGATAACAAGAAAATTCAGGTATACCGTAAGGATTTTGTGGAAGGTGCACTCAAAGGAAAAACAGAATTTCTCAGTGGCTGCACTAAGATTGAACAAGGAAAATAGGGTTTTTAAAAAAACATTATTTATTTTTTAATCTAAAAATAAACTCTGCAGTGCAAGTCATATTACTCTGCATGTACCACGGTGATGATTTCAGTCTGGAAGTTCATTTTGCTCCCTGTGAAACTCGAAAGTCCTTGCTGAAAAGTCAAACTTCCCATAGCTAAGCAAAGCCATCGCGAAGGTGAGCATCACACTGCAGTTTCTGCTTCCAGTTGCTTCAACTCATGCCATTCCTCTTTCTTGTGGTTTAATCTTTGCTAGTGGTTGCCAGTTTGATTTCAAAACGTTTTAGTCTTGGTATAAGCAGCAGGCAATCTCCACCCGCATCTTCATCTTTATCTTTAAGAAATTCCATGAAACTTGTAGCAACAGCTTTCAGAATCTGCAGAGAGCTTAATTAGCACCAGGGGAGAAAATTGGAACAGATTTTAAGCAATCTTTTTGTTGAGGGTTTGCTCACATTGAGTCTCTTCTCGGTGCACACCGGCTCCACTTGACCCATGGTACTGTGTGGTCCCAGCTAACAGCTCAACGGCGTGGGCTCTGGCCAAGCTCATGTCCGGCGCCGCCAGTTCGCCTGTAGGGACGTCACCTTTGGAAGAGAGCCTTTCCTAAAGCCACTGGTTTCGGCTCCAGGTTTGTTAGAGACAAATCAAAACAGAAACTCCATCCTTAACAAGCCAATATGTCAAAGATATCGGGGATATCTGTGAGGGGGGTGAGCCCCTGGCCCAGGCTGCCCAGAGAAGCTGTGGCTGCCCCATCCCTGGAGGGGTTCAAGGCCAGGTTGGACGGGGCTTGGAGCAGCCTGGGCTGGTGGGAGGCGTCCCTGCCCAGGGCAGGGGGGGCACTGGATGATCTCTAAGGTCCTTTCCAACCCAAGCCATTCTGTGATTCTGTGATATGGTCCCTGGATTTAATTTTCCCTGGAAAGAAGCAAACTGAGATCTCAGCTTATGACTGAAGATAAATCTACAAACTATTCTCCTTCCCTGTTTTAAAATAGTGAAAAAGGGGTTGATGACAAGAGAATAGTGAGTATCACTGACTAACACAAAATTGCACCCAAAATCTTTTTCCTCTTTAATAAAATAACTAAAGAAAACAAATACATAACCATTAAGTATCAGGCTAGATGGTAACTTTCATGCCAGCATTGGCTTGTTCCCACTGGGTTGCTCCAAATGTCTGGGGCCCCCGCAGTTTGAATTTGGTGCAAACTCCCACGCGGGTTGGCTTTTTGACTGATTTACTGAAGAGCAGGTCTGGGAAGTTAGAGCTAAAAAGTTTGGTTTGCCAGCGATGGACTGCGATAAATGTTTGTGCTCTACGTATCGGACACGGAGAGAGGACATGTAGCCATCGGTCCCCGGGGCTTGGAAAGCCAGGACAGAATTCGTGCTGGTTATAAAAATTAACTATTGAGCTCCTGTGAAAATCCAGTACAGGAGCAGAAAGGGATGTAGCCCAATTGCTCTGTATCTAATGTTTGTGTTATTTAGTTCCAACTTAAACAATATCCCACCCAGTCGCTGAGCAGCCCAGAGAGCATGGTGATGGCTCAGGGCAGGGTAACCAGAGGTCGTCAGACATCAGGTCAGTGGCAGATGGGAGATGAAGACAAGCAAAATGTGGAGAGTTCGGTGGTTTATATACCAATGTGGGCGTAGGCCAAAGGTACAGGAGAAAAGTGGCAAGTTGCCTTATCTTTGGGTTGCCCTACTAAATGCTTGCTTGCAGTCTAGTGACAGTCAGCAAAATGACCACAGAGGAGTTTCCTCAACGTTGTGTTTTTGTGTAGCGCTTCTCCTATCCGTGAGGTTGTCGGCAGAAGTGGGCGTTTGCTGTTTTTCCTTTTATCCCTTCAGTGAAACTCCAAAATCAAAGCGCTGCTCTCACCTGTGCGGTACCAGAACCTCCAGCTGAGGGTACGGCCAAAGAGCCTCAACTCGAACAACAGGCGACGGGCACCCTTGGGTAGGGCTTAGGTGGGAATAGGGGAGGATAAAGAACAAACAAAGAAACAACCAGCCTGGCACTGAGATCCCAGGCTGTGCTGGGAACACAAATAGTTAGAAAAACTATATACTTCATTATCAACTGGGCAATTTGGTCTGCAGCAGCTGAGACAATAACAGAGAGAAAACCTTTGGGGCTGCTGGTTGTCTCTGAGAGGAGCTGCACAGCAGACACCGCCACCCATTTGGCTGGTGTTGAAAAAAGGCATGTGTTTTCAGAATGTGGAAAATTTGTTTGGGAAACAGTGATCCTAATAAAATGGCCAAATATGACTATGTTACTGAAATCTTAGGTTACCTACCACACCAGGTTTCTTTTTAGGGAATGGTGTGTCCTCCCTTTCTCCAGGCCGTGATTCATGGAGGCTGAACTTCTGCCTTGAATCCTACTCTCTTTCCATATTTCCAGTCCCTTTTTTAACTCGTACTCCTTCCTTCCCACACCTGTTTCCAGAACCAGGCTTTATCCCAGCGGAGCCAGAGGCATCCGGTTGACTAAAATTATGCTTATGAGCAAGCTCAAATTGAACAGACAGGATCCGTCCTTTTTTCCACAGGGTGTAAGTCATGTCTAGTAAGGACATGACTCTGAGCTCGAGTTTGTTCAGAAGATAAAAGGGATGGGCCCAGCCCAGTTAAACTTGAGATGGCTCGAGAAGTGTCTGAGCCACATCCCTGTAACTCGTGCGGTAGGATAAGTCAGCAGAGTGCATAATATCCTTCACCCAGGCACCTGCAAGTGCTTTGTTTGGAGTCCAGCAATCCCAAACGCCGCTCTCAGATAGCTGGGTTTCATCCCTTTCCCTTTTCACAAAGAGAAATTTGGGTTGGCTCGCTCTTTAATTTAAACCATTTGCCTGTTACAGCTGCTTTTACAGGCAGAAAATCTCGGGTTTCACAAGACTTCTTAAATCACAGTTACCTGGTGGAAGCACACGGGCAGCAGACGCGTGGTCCGTTGCCGTCCGTAGCACGTCTGTGGATCCGCTGGTTGTCTCCGTTCTGTCCAGTGTCAGGTATCTCATTTGTATTCTTCTCACACATACTGCTCTGATTTATTTCTTAGTCAAAGTTTCTTTTCAGAAGCTGAGTAGAGAAGCCCAACACGACAAAGACCTTAACAAAACCCAAATTATTATCTACAAATGAGATTGTGGCCTTGAAAGAACTGTGTGTTACCGTAGAGTTAGCAAATGGTGGGCTGCCTACAGAGCTCACGTGGATGAACAGAGCAACAGGGACAGGCTTCATTTCCTTTCCTTTCGCCAGTTGTGTGTGAACTGCTGATTTAGAATCACAGAACGGGTTGGGTTGGAAGGGACCTTAAAGCCCCCCCAGTGCCCCCCCTGCCCTGGGCAGGGATACCTCCCACCAGCCCAGGCTGCTCCAAGCCCCGTCCAACCTGGCCTTGAACCCCTCCAGGGATGGGGCAGCCACAGCTTCTCTGGGCAACCTGGGACAGGGGCTCACCTTATATTTCTTGCCTATATTTAGTCTAAATCTCACCTCTTTTAGTTTAAAGCCATTACCCCTTGTCCTGTTGCAACAGACCCTGCTAAAAACCTTGTCCCCATCTTTCCTGCAGGCCCCCTTTAAGCACTGAAAGGCCACTCTAAGGTCTCTCCGGAGCCTTCTCTTCTCCAGGCTGAACACCCCCAACTGTCTTCGCAGGAGAGGTGTCCCGTCCCTCTGGCCATTTCTGTGGCCTCCTCTGGACCTGCTCCAACAAGGACAAGACTTGGGCTGTCATTTGTCATTAAGCACCTTTTGTTCCTTCTCTGTTCTGTGCGGGTGATTCCCACAGTCACAAAATCGGTTTGTGGGGTTTTTGTCTTACAGTAATGCTCAAGAGTTCTGAGGTGTTGTACATACCCTTACGGTGAAGACCTTATAATCCAAATAGACAAGACAATTCTCTTTATTCCATTTACGTAATGTGTAGGCACCATGAATGTGCAACTTGTTGAAAGGAGGCGGTGACCGAGCCAGAAGAAACCCCAGGTGTTGTGCCTTCCAAGCCGGCTCTTCACTCACACCCTTCCCTCCCAGAGCATGTTTTGTTTCCATCCCTTCCCAGTTTTCAGCGCAGAAAGATAATAAAGGGTGGGATTCACCTCTCCTCACTTTAGAAATCTGAAAGTTAAGATGCTAGTCTGAGCGAGTTGTCTGATTTCCCTCCAGAGCTGGCACCTCCAGGAGATACGTGGGATAAATCACCTTCTGCGGGGCACTGACTGCTGTCTGTGCCTACCAACAGAACTGAAGGGACGAGCTCAAACCCCATGTCTGGCTGCTAGGTCGTGAGGCCAGGGACAGACAAAACCCACCACGGACAAAAAAGGCAGGTGGGAGTTGTCTGTCCATTCCCAGAAGAGCTGCTGGAGTGGGATGGTTTGGGGGGTGCTATCCAGAGGGGTGCCCTCTGCCAGCCGAGCTGGTGAGCTCTCATCGCCTCTCAGGGACCAGCCCAGGCGTCGCACCCATTGCCGTTTCATCAGAAGTGACCTTTCATCTGGCACCTTGCCCTCGCCTGTTTTCCCAGTGAAGGGGGTTTTCATGTAGGCTTCACCTGCGTACCCAAAGCTCCCGTATTTGTAACCCAGCACTTCTCATGTACCGAATTCAGGTGGGTGGGTTTGTAGTGCATGAGAAGAGAGCACAAATAAACACGAAACCTCCCCTACGTCCATAACTGGTTTATAGTAAAGTGATGGTTGCCACTAGATTTGGTTGGGGGTTTTTGTGTTGTTTTTTTTTAAACTGTGAAACCAGGGAGCATGTTTAGGATGAAACAGGGAGAAGGCATTTTTCAACAGTTTCAGAATGGAGCCAGGGAGGCTCTGACGCAAACCAGAAAAAGTAAAGAATTCCCCAAAGTGGGTGCAGTGTAAGATGACGTCTGATGGCGTGGCTGGCACTTCAGCAGCAAAACGTCTGGTTTGCACTGACCTCCGAACCAATACGGAGCAATTTGTGTGAAAGGAGAAGCGGTTGTTGAACGGTTTCTCGAATTATCAAATATCTTGTGTATCTTTTATTTCCGTATGAGACATTAATACGGGATTGTACATTAGGAAAAGCTTGTTCTATGTGAATCCCCTTTTTTATACTTTCCTATCAGTTCCTGCTATTTGCTGATTCTGAAACGAGCGTGGGCTGGGCTGACTTCCAGGCTTGAACCAGGATGGCCCTCCTTATTTTCTGTCTATTTTCTTCTGGCCTCTTAATTTTTCCGTGACAGCTAATGATAGAAAATAAACCCCACAACGCTTCCTATTCCAACCCTTGACAACCATTCAAGGAGTCTCTTATTTTAAACTCTTGAGTGTAATGTTTGTAATGCAGCTTCACCAGTCCGGTGTTACGGGTGGATGACAGTATTTACAATTTATTTCCTTTAGCAGTACTTCAGGCCAGTTACTCAATGATCTACTTTGTAAGAGCAAGACTCCTTAGGAACATAACATTTGAGAGTTCATAGGTGTCAATAAGCGTCTCTCTGTTGGCTTAGCTTAGGTTTGGTGAAAACCCAAGGGTTGACATGTTGGGTGGCAACTGAGACTAAGACAAGCAGGGCAGTGAAAGCTGTAAAAGTAGAGAACAGTCAGCCAAACTCTGTTCTCTGTCTTAGAAGAGTGATAAACATGCTAATTGTTGAAAGGTGTATTTTCCAACGTACAGACTCTCTGTAATTTATCTTTTGGGTTTGGAGGGGACAGTAGATTTTTTTTTTTAGTTTTTTAGTACAGTTAGAATGCACACTTTCTATTTTGTAAATATTTCTGAATGCCTACTCCTGCGCAGTTACTGTCACCAAAACCTGGCACTTGAGCAAACCAGCAGAATTTAAAAGATGCTACTTAGTAATTAATCTTTCCGTAAAACATTTTAAAATATCCTTTTCATTTTGTACTGACTAGAACAGGAATATTGAGATACGTCTATTTTACGGAGCCAGACTGCAATGGATGTTGTTCTGTCTGCAGTGTCGGTTTGGAGTAACTCATCCCATTTCAGTTGATACATTGTCTGCGTAGGAGATCGGAGGATGGGACACACAAGCTCCAAAATTCGTAGGGCTGTAATACTTGTGATGCGACTTACAGTGCTTTTTCCAAGTAGGTACGTGCTGGGTCTTGGGTTGATGTAATTTATTCAGTTCTACATTAGTTACGTGACCGGGTCTTGGGTTGATGTAATTTATTCAGTTCTACATGAATTACGTGACCAATTGCAGCAGTGAGTCCAGCCCTTGCGGTCCCATCTCAGCCACCTCACGGTGAAGGTCCGTTCTCGCCGTTTTCTCGTTTAAATCACAAGTTGGTTTAGCGCAGTGCTTGCTGGAAGGACCTTGCACAAGTTCTTTGGGCAGAGGCTCCATGTCAAGCAGGCTGGCACCCAGCCTACGCGGCGGGCGGCACACGCTGCTGGGAAGAGCGTTCCCTTTAGCAGCGGAGTCATGACCTGTGTCCAAGAGGAGAGCATGGCGATGACCGTTTGATGGAGGTACACCAGAGAAGAGAGAACGGGCTTACACATAGAAACGTTGTCGAAGGTGGGACTGGGTGACAGCAGTGGGAAGGAGAGGCGCTAAAGACAGCGGAGAAGGGAGCTTATCTTATGGGAAGGGCAACAGTTTACAGCCATCGGGTAAGTGACTGAAAGGAGAGTGGAGTGACTGATAAAACGCAGCGAGCTTGTGGTGTTGGCAAATAGCCAGCCAAATACATGAGAGATGTAGAAATAGGAGATTGGACAGACGATGCAAGACCACTGGAGAAGGGGTAGAAATCAGACACATCAAAGTGATAGCTGAATCCCCGAGATTTATCAGTGATAAGCACCTGATTTACAAATTGCATCCATTTAGTTGCTTGTAAAATGTTAACTCCAGCTAAGCGTAAAGTCCCCTATCCAGCTCCCCTATCAATTGTTTGCTGTTTTCTGGGAATCATATTTTTCTACTATATTTCCCTCTAGACAGGTTATATTTTACATCAGCCATATGCTCCAAGTTAGGAGTGGTCTGAAAGAACTGTTGATAATTTGTGGAGTTGCAAGAAAAGTTTCGAGCAGTTAAAATCCTGACTTTCATATGATTCACCTCTGACTTAAGTGCATAAGGTTGCTTTATTTTCTAGAGTTGAAATATCGAAAGATAAAGTACACAGAAATACTGTCGAGAGAGTAAAAATCCCTCATGCAAATTATTTATATACAGGAGACTTCTATCAAGCAGTGATGCATTCTCATGTGAAAAGCTTTATTTTCTTGGGTCTTCACATCTTAGTTGGGAATGAAGTGACTCAGCGACAAAAATTGTTCAACAGAACTTATTGCTAAGGGGTGCCCATTTGAGCAATTCTTCACAAACATACAGTCAGATCTTCCCTCTTCCTCCGATTATACACCCTGGGAGGGGAGATTATAAAGACTAAGGAAAAAAACAAACGGATCTCACCGCAAAGACTTAATTCCCCTGAAGCCAAGATTTTACCCTTTGTGTATTGACACTGGAAGATTATTTGCGGTGTTTAATGCTAAGAAGATTCAAATAAAACCGATCCAGCCTTTTTTTTTTCCCACTCAGAAAAATAAACTAGAAAAAGAACAGAGAAGGAAGACATATTCGGCCTATTTTAAAGAACTCTGCTAGGCAGTTTTATGAAGGTTGGGTTTAAGCATCAAAACATCAAAGTCCCACAGTCAGATGAAAACTTAGGAGAAGAGTAAAGACCAAGGATTTGAAAATTAATTCGCTAAAATGACATTCATGATCATCCGTTGGATGGTGACGTTTTTGTCATGAGTATTTTTGAGCACACTTTGGGTGTAGCATGTTTTCATCCGAGAAAAAAGAGAATCTACTGCTGGATAAGCAGTCAAGAGCATGTGTATGATCTATGAAAATCTTCTGGAGGTGCCTCTGTCACCTCCTAAAGGGATTCAGCGCGCAGTCAGCAGTAGTATCTTTATTTCCCAACAACATATCTGTATCTCCTCTCAGTTAGCAGTCCCAGTGCATCAGTTAACTGTTGCAATAAGGCGATCAGTTGACAATTGCTAAATATTTTCTGTCTTCTCTTCCCCGAGAACATCCTGCTTTACTTTCATGTCCAAAGCTACTGAGATAGTTTGCCAACTCTGAGCTCAGTAGTAAAATAAAAAAAGGTATTTGATCCACTTGACATTCACCAATAACTTGGTTTTTCCCCTTTGTTGCTTTCCTGTTAGATGTGAAGAGGTGATTGCTTTTAAATTTAAAAGTTATATATTAGAGAATATGGCTGGTGTTTAATTTGTTCTAAATATTCCCGCTTGGAGCACAACAGACAAGAGATGTCTGTGCAAGCTGTGGAGAGAATGCTACAAACAGAAAACGAAGCAGACTGTTTTGTCCAAGTACCAGTGCTGCCAGCTGACCTGGATAAAACCAAGGCAGAGTTTGGCTCAGTTTTACATTCGATGGCAGCTGCAGAGGCTGGGCATCGCTCAGATTGTTGCCTGAACTCAGGACAAGGGAGATGGAATTCAATAAGGGCAAGTGTCNAGGAAGTTCCCCCTAAACCTGAGGAGGAACTTCTTTCCCTTGAGGGTGGCAGAGCCCTGGCCCAGGCTGCCCAGGGAGGTGGGGGAGTCTCCGTCTCTGGAGACATCCCAAACCCGCCTGGAGGCGTTCCTGTGCCCCCTGCTCTGGGTGACCCTGCTCTGGCCGGGGGTGGGACTGGGGGATCTCTAGAGGTCCCTTACCACCCCAGCCAGTCTGTGATTCTGTGATTTGTTTTTGAGAGCGCCTAAAATTTTGCGTCCTAGGCCGAGCTGATGTCATTTGGCACTTGCGTAGTCTTCCCTGCTCATAGCTGTATGGATCACTAATCAGAAGCTGAAAAGTTTACCGCCAGATTTCAGCCCAGAAAGGATGTTGAAAAGGTCAAATTGCAGCGATCCTTGTTTTATTGACATTTCCATTATGTTTGTCATAAGCAAGGTATCAGGAATGTACAGCTTGTGTCAGGGAACATCCTTAAATACTGGTGAATAAATGCTGAAAGGTGCTTCAAGCCAGAGATGCTGTTAGGCACTGCTAAGTACGATTTTCTTTTACTTTCAGTTAAAAGTCTGATTATTTCCTTTTCCCAAGCAAAAGGTCAATATAAAGTAGTCAGACATTCATACTAATACATTAATACTACTATTGTATTTCATTGTTGCCATGGTTTTCTGTGTGTAAATGATGATAAAGCGAGCACTTACATAGAGAAAAAAGCAGTTAATCACTAGGTAGGAGGCAGGCACCGCTCAAAAGTTCCCCTGGTGTAGGTAGTATTTCTTACTTAAAAGCAAGTTTTATTTGGCTTGCGTGTGTGCAGAGCTCTGTCTTTATAAACTTTTAATCTCAGAGCTGTCAAACCTCCTTTGACCTGGAGTTTTACAGTAAATGGAGAGAAAAAAACAATGAGGAGGACGCTCCCTTGTAGAAAAGCAACTCCGTAGGGAAGGGAGTTCAAGGTGAAAATCTTGCAGGGATAGAAACTGTATAATGTGGGACTTTTCTGGAACATTCCTGAATCTCTACAGCCAAAGACTTGAGAAGATAATAAACTGTTGGAGATCCAGGATCTTCCAGGAAACTCCTGAGGTGGCCTCTGTAGTGCGGAAGGAAAGGACAGGAGAAAGTGGAGCTGTTCTGGAGCCATGGCAGCGCCAAGCTCATCACACCAGTGAGCAATTCGTGTCCCGTTCTTTAAGTAAAGCAGGTCATCGCAACATTTTTTATTTAAGCTCTTCTCATCCTCTGCACGTGATTGGGATGTAAGTGAAACAGACCTGGCTTGGTCTCCCAGCCTTGTCCTGCGGCCGCGTTCCCCAGCCTGTGTCCCTGCCGGCAGGGACTCCCTGTGCTGCTCCCACCCTCACTGCTGGGTCTCAAGCACCTCCAATTTCCACCCCCACCTTAGCGTTCAGTACAAATGGGGTGGTTTTTCTGGCTTTAACAGCAGCTTCGCGTGTGTTCAACACGCACACAGCCTCGTTAAGCCCTGCAGGCCGCCGACATCCCTGCTAAGACGCAAAAGAGAGCTCGCTGGTAATTTTGGTTTTGTTTGTCACCCTCCTCAAGCATTTAGCTCCCAACTTACGTTTAAATATACATAAATGCAGCTCTGTAATGCAGGAATGAATCATTTTCTGTGCCACACCTTTGGAGTGGTTGAAGGAATGCAGATGTCAGGCAGCCGGTGGAGGTGTCAGCAGAGTGGTTTGTAAGGTTTTGAGGGTACCTTGTGTTTCCTTCTGAGACTGAGAAGCAACATACTGATAGTCATGACAAGTCTTCGAGTCTGTCTCTGGTTCAGGTGATGTCTAACTTTCGCATTTTAAAGGTTTTTTTTTATTTTGAATGAGGGGAGAATTAATAGTCGATAGACATTAAGCAGCAATGGGCATTAATAATCAATGGCATGATATGTGAACCTGGACTTGGAACTTGACCGTTCTCCCACTGTTACAGAGGTCAAGATTCAACATTTAAGGGATGGGAAATCTTTTATGTGACAGCACGAGGTGCTTAAGGCATCTCTTTCATTCAAGACTTTAACTTCAAAGTGTTAGCCGTACTCCATGTGACTAGCAGTGGCCAAAGCCTTAATCTCTGGGTACTGTGTTACTGTGTCCTCTCTAAATCTATTTATATTTTTTGGCCTCCATACAGCTCTCTGGAACGTCCACAGTTTAATTACATTTGCAGACAAACAAACAAATAGACCTTCCTTATGTTTCTTTTAAGCATGTCAGCTGATGCAGTCTTGCTTTACAGAGGAAATAACCTCGCATGGATCCTCACCTCACACAAGTAGCTCGAATCCCGGGAGACACCAGGAGCTGGTTGCTGGTAAGACCCATTAGCAGAAGCCATTTAAAAAGAAAAGAAACAAACCCTCATCTGCTTATTTCAATTTCTAAGGCTCAGAGGTTGGATTTTTCCTCGGGAAAACATTCAGTGATCCTGCTCTTGCTGCACCTTCCGCTTCTGACAACTGCCACGGAGTAGGTGGTAAAAAATGGTACCGTAAATGTTCGGGAAAGTTCCTGAAAGAGGAACCAACCCTTGAACTTCTTAGAAAGGTGATCAGGGAACTTCTGACACATGTGACGCAGGGGGAGGCCACCGCAGCAGGGAAGAGAGGGGACAATGTGCAGCAGTAGTCTATTTAGAGAACATGGTTGCTTTTCTCTCTTCCTGATATATTTGCAAGTATCTCTTGATTTCCATAAACTATTTGGCAGATACATTCTTGGATTAATCCAGGTGGATTATTCATGAATATCTTTGCTATGTTGTTTCGTGGTGGTTGGCCAGGTTAGTCACACGTAGTCCTTCCTGCGGCGTGGTCAGAGGAGTGTACTCCTGCTTATAAGAGCAATCTGGTGTACGCAATTTAAAATTCCTTTTCCGTGAATGCTCCTGTGTATGATTTTGAAATAAGCTTTTTATATGCATCTTTGCCAGTAAAACTCACTCGCTTTGATGTTGACGGAAAACAAATGCAGAAAGGTTTAAATGGTTTCCTTTGTCACGTAGAATCGCTGTTGGTGACGGCGTACTTTAGCATTATTAGCCCAACTTTACTTCATCCTGAGCAGCGAACCGTGTTCAGACGTGCAGTTGGGATCAGGTTTTTCAGTATTTCTTTCTATTATAGACAAAACATGGAAAAGAGCTAGATGGTTGGTGAGACACTGTACTATCGGTATTACCCTTGTACAGAGGATGCACCACAGTGTCAAGAGCAGCACGGACGGACTGACGGATGGAGAGATGGACGCTTCTCAGGGGATACGCCAGGGAAGGTCAGGAAGGGTTTAGGACTCCGGCGCTACTGAGATGTCACTGAAGATGCGCTCTGCCGCTTTTGACCTGGAACAGCAGAATTCGCAGCTGCTTCCCAGGCTAAATCAGGCCATTTTAGACAGAAGAATAAGATGGAGAAAATACATCTGTGAAAAGAAGCAAATTAAGAAAGTGATAAAACTGCAGCTGTTCTTTTTAGATAAGAACATACTCGTCATCCCGTGTTTTCATGTCACAGCCACACGTCCTTATGTGCCTAATCTGCTCCTGGATTTATAGTCAATAGTTGAGAGCTGGAATACGGTTTATCTTTTGCTTTTGGGTGCCTGTGAAAAATACATTCGGTGCACCCTTACCAGCTCTGCCTGGTCCCAAGACTGTAAAGTATTCAGATTGAGGTATATTCACAAATTGTCTTTTTTCATATATATATATTTAATTTCAGCCTTAAGTAAGTGAGTATATGTGGTAGATAGAGAAGAGGCGTGAAGGGTGGTAAGGGGAAGAGTAGCTTTGGTTTTGGGAAACAGTCACCACCCCACATTTTTGGAGCAGGCAGGAACCCAGATAACCAGCATTTGAACAGTTTTGAAAATCCATTCCTGCTTATTTCCGGACTAGATAATGGGCAAAGATCAGAAAGCTGCCAAAAGGTGGCAGGGAGGGATATAGAGCAAGAGGATTTAGGCAAAGTGCCCCAAAACACACGTCTCTTGTCTAGATGAATAATGCGTTAAGTGCTAAAGGCAAATTGGAGAGTGTGAGTTAGATAAGAAGGACTATTTGTTAGGACATACGATTTTTACAGTCTTTAAAATCCTGTATTGAAAAAAAAAACCAGTTCTGACTAGACGGGATGTGCTAAGAAATAAAAATTTATGGTGAACCTCAGAGATGAGGAAGGAGAAAGCCCGTGCGTGGCAGCATGAGTCAAGTGAGTACAAAAAGAGGAAAGGACGGGAAATAAAAACTGTTTTGAACAAAACGTGCGAGAAGGAGCTTCAGAAATGCTGTGCGGGGGGGGTGAGGGTCAACGAGGAGAAATGCCGGGCAGAGGAACATGTCTGCAGGCTAAGCCTTGAGCTTACACAGCCTGAATGGCCACGGTCAGGGTGTCAGGAGGGGGTGAATCTACCCTCGGCTCCTGTAACTGAGTGATAGCTAGAAGGACCCAAGCGATAGTGAGGAAGGAAGTTCAGCGCAGCCATTCAGGCAGTGTTATTTAGTTTTTTCTCTGCTTTTGTAGAGGTATTTTCAAGTTTTCAACCAAGAATGCAATCTTTGCTCTCGCGAGGATAAATTCTCCTTGGTTTTCACCCTAAGCACGTTCAGTATTTGAAATGATACCGGGTTGAAGCTGCCTAAGTAATACCAAAATGACCGTGCAGCTCAGGTTTCCCTAAAAGCACTGGACAAGGAGGGGGCTGGAGATCCCAGGCAGGAGCCGTGCTGGGGTTTCCTGAGAAGCTGGACCTGCTTGTTTGGGGGGTGATATCCCACGGGCTGGATCCTTTGGTCAGGGACCAAGTGTCAGAGAAGCCACATTTTCACATATCCTGAAATCTTTGAGGCTGTAGCTTGAATTGCTGTCAACTTTTGGAAATTTGGTTGCAAGTGGCTTTTGGGGAAAGCTGCGGACTGTAGGAAACCATAGGCACGTCCTCTCCGTCCCGCTGAATCCTGTCTGGATAGCCAGGTGTTTCACAGGACCACAAAACGAGGGAAGGAATGATTCTTCTTTACTGCTGGAGAAACCTCTGTAGCCTGAAGTGTGAGACCCCAGATCTCACGCTGCAATCTAGGTGAAGATCCTTTACCTCTTCCCGTTTCCTCGATCCCTCTTTGTGTCACTCTTCTTCTGCAAAAAGGACGCTGCTACTGTGTGTTCCTCTGCTTCTCCCAGAGGTGGTGTTAAATTTGCCATCCTTTCTCCGGCCTAGACGCAGCAGTGAGAGGCGTCATCCTTCCCAGTTGCCTCCTCCACCGGCAGACCTGAGGAGCCAAATTAAAAAGGAAGGAAAGCGGAGCGGCTCAGGTGGGACACCTGCCCGTGGTGGCGCCGGAGCAGAAGAGATGGGAGGTGTGGAAGCCGACTTCCCGGGGGAGCACGGTCCGTGCCTAATGGAGTAACAATGAAATCGATGATTCCTAGGGAGATCAAACTCACTTTGAACGCCTGAAAAGGACCCCACTATGCATTTTAATGTGGGAGGACCGGACCCGCAGCTATTTTCTCTCTTTTTTTCTACAAAAAAGAAAAAAAAAATTGACAAGCTGGTGGCAGATTTCAAGTTTCCAACTCAGGAATAAATTGAGGCGACTGTTTTGTTAGCATGCCATATTTCCAGTTCCTAAAACATGTGCGGTCTATACCAGGGCTAAAGATCCCTCGCCACCCCGATCCCAGTTCTCAGCGTGGGTCCGGGGGCACCCCCGTGTGTGCAGAGCTGCTGGGGGCCAGGGCAAGCCTTTGATAGGGCGGGTGGGACCCCCACAGCCTCCGTGAGCCGCGTCCTCCCGCTCGGTTCACAGGCGCGAGGGATGGGCCGGGTTTGCTTGGAAGTTCAAGCTCAATGAACTGCGACTCTGGAGAACAATTCCCCCGGCTGCCGCCGCCGTCCTGGGAAGCCCTCTGAAGCTCTCCTTCCTAAGAAACCCCCCACCCTCTCCCCTGCCTCCCTCCCTTAATACGTTCACAAGTTTTCCTGACAAAAGAGCAGTTACAACCTGACGGAGACAACTCACAAAGAGAGTGGGGATGACCCCTAGGAGAGGTTTACACGACTCAACACATGGCCAGTCACCGACAAAGCCAGCCCCGCTCCCATTTGATCGCAGAAGAGCCTCCCAGACTGGCATGCTTGACCAAAAACGGGCCGGGTGAGTCATTCGTCTGGCGGCTCTGTGATTCATGAGCCTCCAGGAGGAAGGGAGGAGGGAGGCGAGTGCTTTTCAGAGCTGGAGTTTAATGCGAGAGAAGCACATTCCCCCAAAAGCAGATGCTTGACTGTGTCCAATTGGTGGGTGAATGCCCACACAAAGCCAGGGCAGGAGCCCCGGTGTGACGCACGGCGAGGCTCCCGAGGCGAGCCGCGCCGCGGGCTGCACCTTTCCCAAGTCCGTGGTTTGGAAGATCTCGAGTGTATAAACAGGAATAGTGCCTTACGTCTTATCCTTGTGTGCTCCGGCTGTTCTGGCTCCGGGATTTCCCCAGGAACATCCCACTCGGGTGTGCTTTGGAGCTGATATCGAGGGTTTGACCTAATATTCAGGTTAAAAACCTCAGATGACTTTGACCAGCTAAAATTAAGCTTCTGATCCGCACTAATAATTTGGGCACCCTCTTGCCTATGAAGCAAGCATATCCACGGGCAAGTGGCGCATCCCTGGAGGTGTTCACAGTAGGCAGGATGAACCCTCCACTGCAGGCACCTCTCGCTCCGTGTCCTGTGGAGGAGCTGCCTTGATGAACCACCTCGCCCTTGGGTGGGAATGGTCAGACGAGGGGAATCCAGCCCTGGGCATCCATGAGGACCTTTCCCTTGGTGCCGTCTCCATGCCTCAGGGCCAGCTGCGGCGTGCTCCCTCTGCTTCCCACCGCCATACCTCTCCGAGGGATTATGTTACTGCTTCAGACATATGGGTCAAAACGCTAAATTATTTAGCAGCCGCTGCCAGATGGATTTTAAAACAATTAACAAGTGCTAAAAATAGGCAGCGTGCTCTCTCTCTCTCTCTCTCTCTCTCATGGATTTTGCCAAAAACCGTCTGTTTGCTGTTCGTTCACCAGCAGTTTGTGCCTCGAGTGGCTGCTGGGGTGTCTTCAGCGGTGTCTGGGCCTTGGAGCATGTTTTCCCCTGGGCTCACGGCACAGCATGGCTGTCCTGGGCAGGGGGTTGAAGTGCCCTGGTGTTATTTTTTTTGCATTACTGGTGTTTTTATCGCGATTCTGGGTGACAGGCATGCTCCATCAGCCGCCTTCGATGGCTGGGTTTCGCTGTCCCGCACTCGCCCCGGGGTGATGATGGCAGGAGCCGTTAAAGCCCTGGCATCAAAGGAGCTGTGGGGCTTAACTCTCTTGGGAGCACCAAAATCACTTTGAAGGACTCAGGTTTTAGCTCTTCCCTTCCGTGGTGTGGCAGACACGGCCTGGGATGGCGAAGCTTGCGCCTGGAGGTGGGCTGAGGGCTCCAGTTTGCACGGGGCCGCCCACAGCCATCAGGGTTATCCGTATCGTCCTGCCTTCCTACGGGAAGAAGAACATGTCCGGAGGACATTGTCACTCACACCCGTGTAATAGACTCAAACCAAAATCAACCGCAAGCTTGAGGGCTGTGATTAAAGTTGGTGAGCTGGGGCCGAAATAAATCCAAGCCACTGGGCAGTTTGTTGGTGAGGACATTCCCTCTAAGGATTTTGCTGTTGGAGACATGTTGGGATGTGCAGCTCAGTGCCTTCCCAATCTCACCGCTCCCTGGCGTCAAGGCGAGAGCATCCTCTGGCCACGGTTCAGGGTTCCACCATCAGAGCCTGGCTCACGGGCGCGACTTTGGCCGGCGGCCGTTTGTTTATCTCTGTGGCACAGGATGTGCTTTGCCCAGAGTCAAAGGGAGCGCTTGTTTCTCTTTTTTTGAGCTTGTGATCAGCCATAAAAACGGGTACTTTGCATTTAGCCGCAGGTTTACGAGCCTCCGCTGCCAGCCTGGCTCTCACGCTTCGCTTGGTGGGACTCGCAGCCCTCCGCCAGCTCGGGGGAGCAGCGCAGATGATGGAGCACGTTTAACTGAGTTTCTGTTTCTAAAAAATGTTACACTAGGCAGAGGTTTTGGACCTGAATGAAAGTGGTGGATCTAATTTTAGACAGTACCTATGAATGAAACTTGAAACGAGCTGTTCAGGAAATACCTTCCTCTGCACCGGTGCCAGGGAGAGTATGTGATTTAATGCTAAATTAACCAGGGCTTGTGAACAGGTTACTGCGACAGTATTTTTTCCTACTTTCAACTAAATTATTTTTTAAAAAAAGAAGTCTTAATTTCTACTTATATCTCCGTGTCCTTCTCCAAAAGCTGCAGATCTTTCACCTCCAGGGAGTGAGGACCTTCTCTGCCTCAGTGCCGTGTGTCACCTTTCGATGGACGTTTGTCACCGCGGCCCCACGCTGCTGAGCTCTTTGCTTCACTCTGGTGCCTGGGGGGGGCCAAAAGTGAACGGCACGTTGGAGAGGATTTAGAGCAAACTACGAGCCTGTCCCAGGGCTCTTGCCCGGATGAGCAGCCACCTTGGCTCTCAAGAGGCCGGATATCTTTCAGTTATGCTTTGTGATATATTGTCCAAACATTCTTTTTTTCACAACAAAGACAGAAGAGAAAATTGCCCGTGCAGACCACACTTTTTGTCATGTCCGTAATGCGGGACCCTGGACATCTAAGGCTTTAGCTGAGAGAGAAATCAGCAAAACAGCTCTGCACGTTCCTTGCGCAGTCTTTGCAAACGGGCACCGAGTTATAGGCACCTTTCTGAATAAACCGACTATGGGCAGTAATAGATGCGGTAAAAACAGGAAAAATTGATTGTTAACAATGGGGTATCAGGAGGGATAAACCACACCATAGAATCACAGAGTCACAGGGTTGGCAGGGCCCTCTGGACATCCCCCAGTCCCACCCCCTGCCNGGTATTATAAGCCAACTGCTCCTGTCTAACCCTTAACATGATTCTCAGCCATCAGCAATAGAAGCTTTAGTTAGTAAAATACAGAAACATTTTGTAAGGGTTTTTTTTTTTTTTCTTTATCTGAATAACCTGTGTCTTGCTGTTGGGGCTCTGGGGCTGTTGATCTCTGTTGGTTCAACAATGCAAACTTTGCCTGGCAGATGGTTCACGCTGGATAAAAAGTTAGATTCGGACTTAAAGAAATCTCAGCCAAGATGTTCATAGTCTATAATACAGCAGATAAAAGACACTTTTATTTAATGAAAAGGTAATAGGTTGCCTCTGAACTTCCTCATTAAGCTACCTGAGTAATCTGTTTGAACTAATTCCAGTAGGATCTCTTGATTTCCAAAGGCTTCAGGACCGGCAGCCCAGATTGGGGAGAGGAAACAGCATGAGAATGGGAATGTAGAGTTTCAGACTGGCCTTCAACAGGTGTCTTTTGCCTCATATCTCATGGCAGCATGAAAGTTGCAGAAAAGAGACATCAAAACTCTTGTTAATTGACTGCTCGACAATCGCAGGTCTCTCCCACTGACCGGAGACTTTCATTTAGGCTATTTTCATGCTGTCTGGCTGAAGCAAGCAAGCAGCACTGTGCAGGCAGCTCGCTGTTTCCCACAGAGCTCCTGGGATGATGCTCCAAGTCCATCAGGCACCGGCGCCGTCTCCAGGCTGTGGGACTGCCGGCTGCCGGCACACCTCGCCTCCTGGGGTACTCTCCCCTGAGCTTTGCTGCCTGAAAGCACTCCTGCTAACCACGGGTAGCTCGGGGATGTTTGGGGATATCTAAAAATGATTTATCTCTGCCTACTTTTGCTCTTTCTGAGCCCTCGCTGCGGTCACTCTGCAGGGCTGGCTGTCACGGGTGCCAGCTCGGGCCATGGGTGGGCTTAACGTTACAGCCGGGAGAGGCTCCGGAGAGGAATCCCAGCCACCCCTCTGCTCTGCCGTTGTGATGGACATGGCCGTGCCAGGGCTTCGGGCGGATGTTCAGCTAGATGAATGTTTTCAGCAGTGGGGACAGTCTTGGATACTTCTGTCTCTGGAGGTAAGACAGGGCCACAGAAGAGAAAAATGACGCGGGTCAGGTCTCTGAGCTGAGTCAGTGTGAATTCCACGAAGCCGTGTTGATTTATACCATGAGAGGAACTAATGCGCTCAGGGACCATCAAATGAAAAGCACAGTATAAAAAATGCGTGTGGCGATGATGATTACATTTCCAAAGGGCTCTGCTCGTCTGCTTGTGCCCTTTTTGTTTTCCAGCATCCTTTTGGCTTTGTGTCTCATCCCTCAGTCATGATCTGTTTTATATGTCAGTAAATCTTCATGGCAAAGCTATAGTACACCTGATTACAGTACAGATAGGAAAGAGAGGGGTCGGATATGTCGCTTGTATTTATAGGTAGTAAACGCCTGGCTATCCTATATTTGTGCTAGATTTATTGCTCTGAGCCTTTTCTGAACATACACATGGAAAGCTGCGTTGCCAGGACAATTCAGGCCCGTTTAAAAAGATGATGGGGTTGTAGATGTATCCAAAAAGACTTTTCCCTCGATTTGCAAGGAATATATGGTGACCCAAAGAACTGGCTGAGTGGGAAGGAGGGAACTTGCCCGGCCAAGTAACTCACGTTCAACCTTGGATCTGTGTCAGCTGCATAAAAGGAGATTGGGTAGTTTCTGAGGTTATGAAATACGTAGATATTTGCACAAAAACTTGGTTCTGGTGAAGGCACAGGAGGTTCTGGATTAATGTCAGTGGAGTGAGGGTTTCACCTGGGTTCTTCCCTTCTGCTGCCCAGGCCAGATGCGTATTGCAAAAGCCGTTTCTTGTCTAAGCACCTAATCCTGCGAGTGGTTAAGCAGCTCTTCGGAAAAGTTGACCTTGCTTCACCCCCAAATATAAAAAAGGCATTGAAAGCATTCAGCCCTTCGTAGCTGTTAGCAAATTTATCAGACTGGACCCAGTTACTTCACTGAAGACATGTCAAACTCTGAGTTTTAAACTGGGGGTTTCAAAGGACGTTTGGAGAGGCGTGTATCAGTAATGTCCGGACTCAATGGGAATGACGTGCATCCCTTCAGTTCCGTTGAGAACCTTATCTCTGCACTTTTCTGATGTTAACTAAAACCTAACTGTACATCTTGGGATTTGCTTATAACTACTGGCTACCTGTAAAATCCACAACTGCCATCAGCCATTACTTCTCTGTCCCTTCCATAATAAAATTCTGGGAAGTAACACCTTTTAACAACAAGCAAACCTGCCTTAAGAAGACAAAAGTCTTGCGCTAGAAGTCCAACTTTCCACTGGCAGCACTTCTGGTTCATACTGGAAATTCTAAATATCTGATTAAACATTTCTGGAATTTCTGGGAATACATCGAGATGCTGCATGGGCTAGTTCTTCATCAAGTTTTCAACAAAATAGCTTCTGTTGGAGCTTAAAGGAGCCCCTCCAAATAATCCATCTCTCTAATTTCTTAATGTGGCTCCTTACGTTTCCTAAACTGGCTCCTTAAATGACTTATGTTCTCCTTTGCAAAATGCATAGACACAAATAAACCGCATATATGAGAAAGGAATGTTCCTCCGTCCCACAAAACAAATTAAATACATTGATCCAAAATCAGCCCTGGGGTAACTCCTGCGAATTCAGACGAAACGCATGAATTGAGTTTATTAAAGCCGCATTTCTGATACGGATTGGAAATAGCAGTCGAATGAGGTTTTGCAATAGTAAAATGATTGTTTATTAGTGATGAGTGAATCCCAAAACGTCTGGCATGTGTGTTGATCTTAGAAAAAGAACTGAAAAAGTTTGAAATCCGATCGGGTCTCTCTGAATCCGTATGTCAGCAAAACTGCCTTGAAGTAAGTCTGAGTCAGGGTTCCCGCTCAGACATACTTCTGAAACGTCCAGATGTATAAGGTTGGATATAGTCATATCTCAGCAAGCGCTAAGAAATTAGGGATGGTGAATTGAACTGGTAAATAAACAAGAACGAACTCGTTCCTAAAATTTATAGGATTGTGATCTTTTGGAGATAGTTGCACAAATCCCTCGACCATGCCAAAGCTGCAGAAGGGAATACAAAAGCAGGGAAAACAAAATTAGTTCCCATTTCAGACTTAATAAATAAACAATGCAAGTCGTTTCCAAACTTTTGTTTTGTTTTCCTCTTAAACACTCTGTCAAACCACAAGTAGTTTTTCGGAGTAGCATGATTTTATTTAGATTTTTGTAGAAAATGTGGGGGATAGATAGTCTCCTGACGTGCTGGGCCACAGCATTTCTCCTGTAGAGCAGGAAGCCAGGGATCCTCTTGATACGATCCGTGACCAGACAGTGTTCTTACAGCTCTGACCTCTTAATTTCAGCTCCTCAATTGGTCTTAACATGGAAGGACTTGCAGGTATGGCTCAGAGAGGACATCTGTAGATGCAGCTCCCTTGCCCTGCTCGGCCAGAGGAGGTGGCCCAGGAGAGGACAGGGTACCGCGTGGTTGCATCCTGGACGGGGTTGGTTCCTTAGAGGCTGCTCCATCCCTTCGGCGGGGAATTGAGGGAAGAGAGTCCCTTTCCCTTCAAGCACCCAAGTGGCCGCTCTTTGCAGACGCCGTTGACTCCGTGAGGCCCGATGCTGGCAGAGCAAACGGCTCACGGGTCCCCACCTGCCCGCCTCACACGGGGGTGCGGGGCCCTTGGAGCCCCCGGCTCACAGTGGTGTCCCCTCACCGCCCCCCTGGTGGCAGCGGGTTCATCGGGTGGCTTACACTTGTCATCGGAACAAAAACACTGCACGACCTGGCAAGTCCTCAGTTCCAGCAGCCGAGAGCTGTGTCCAGTGTAGCTAAGTCCCCCTGCAAAAATAAATCTCTGGGACACCCAGTGAGCTGCAGTAATAATCCCGCCGCAGCTTAGTTCCTGTAGGGATCGGTTTTATGGCAGCATGGGAGAAGAGACTACCTGATTTACAGGAGCTGGTTTTCATCTCCGTTGTCTCTGGTTCTGTGGTTCAACAGCTGCGGCTCAGTGTCCCCATATCCAGTAGGATCCATCTTTGTGTTGCTTTCAGCAAGTTCCTGGAAGGACCTTTATATCAAATTTTTTAAGGCTGTAGAATCTTGAAATGCGCACTCATCTTTCTTCACTGTTTTCGCCAGCAGATGCCCATGTGGTCACGGTGGTACTTGCAGAAGCGTTTTGTTGGGAAGAACCTCATACGACCTTGCGATGGGAGCAGGAGGGAGAGAGAAGCTCAGGAGATGGGTGCTGTGCGTGCTGCAGGTGTACGGAAGGGATGGCTCGGTGAGGAAGACCCCATTGAAGCATCAGAGGACCTGCCGTGTGTCTCTGCTGCCACAGGTACCCTGTGAAACCTAAATCAAGTGTGCTGCTATTTCACATGTCTCCTGTTTGTGCCTCCCAAGGATGCTGTAAGGGGAAATGCAGGAAAGGAGGGTTTGGGGAATGCTTGGGTGTTTGGTGATTCTGGCCCTTCCTCAAACAGCCGTAGGAGAAGCTGCGAGTCTGATAGGTGTAACTGTGCAGTGGCCGCTCTAGCACTGCTTTAAGGGGAGGATTTTTGGGGGACCCCCAGCTCTCGGAAGTGCTGCTTTCAACTTAAAACCAGACTTCTCTTAGATACGTTGAAGAGTCCTTTTCTAAAAATTTCAGGTACTTAATTAGAGGCCTTGGACAAATAATAACATTAAGGAAGAATGTCTAAATATGATTCCATGAAATTACAACTTCTGGTGACCTTTCAGCAGCGTGCAGCACTCTGCATGTCCTCTCCTAACAGCCTGTGGTTGGTGTCACGGAGCATCCTCGAAGCTATCACCAACCCAGACACGCCAGGTCCTCTGAGATCAGGACTCACCAGACCCTTCTATAGTCTTGTCTGAGACTTAGCCCAATAAACTGCATGGATTATTATTATTTTTGTATGTTTAGATAAAACAAAGCCCCACCCTTCCAGTCTGGAGCAATCTTATCACTGTAAAGGTGCTAGCAGGCTCTTTTTGTGCTCTGGTCATGAGAGGATCTTCCCTGGCCATCCGAAGAGGCATCTGTGTTCCTAGAGCTAAGCAAGGACAGCTAGTGATCTTCTGGAATAAGTCTTAAAATGTATTACCTCAAGGGAATACTGATCTTTTGATTCAAGGCAATTTTGAGCCTCGGGGACATTTTGAGCCTCAGGAGGAAAAGCACATAGCTAAAGAATTCTGATAAAAACAATGATTTCCAGCAGTGGGAACAGGAGCGCAAAGTCTTAGCTGAATCCCAGCCCAGAGAGCTGTACGAGCACCCTGCGGGGTTTTCCAGTGGACGAAATCAAGGGATGTTCAAGCTTAGCACGGGGATGTATAGCTAGGCGCAGTTTTTCTTTTTTCATACGCCTCTTTCTCCAGAACTGGGAATTATGCTTAAGTTTTTGCTTTGTAGGAGACAAATCCAGTCTTTACTTCTGTCTTCCTTTAGCCTGAAAGGAAGTCAAGTTCAAAGTTACTCTGCTGCCAGTCTGTAAAGCAGGTCCCTTCTGGCGTGCCTCCACCAGAATCCAAAATGTAAGGTATTCGGGAGGCAAAAAGGGGCTTCTCTGAGGAGCTGGGTGAGTCAGTTTGCAGGCTGGAGTCATGGTCTTCCCGTGACGAGCATTAGTCAGAGTGTTCCTGGCACGTGGCAGGACAGTGGAGAGAGTGCCTGGACCCGGAGGGTCTCCTGCGAGTTCGATGGCTCCCGCCATCCCTTCTGGAGGTGGCTGCGGTTCAGCGGCGTGCAAACCGATCCCTCGGCAGAGGTCACGGAGCCCTTCTCCTCTGCCGAGCGGGAGCTGGGGTCCGGTGGGCTAAAAAAGCTCTCCGCAAGCATCCGTTATTATTCTCGATCAGGAGAAACTATATATAGATCCTTTCAGGCTGGAGAGAGTCGCGTTACCCGGCGGACAACAGAAAGTACAGATTTATCAGAATTAAATGGAAGTCGAGAGAACATACTGTCTACGGCAACAAGGCGGTTCAGACAGCTCTGCAGCAGCCTAAACACATGACAGACTCAGGCAGCTCCCAGCGCTGCCAACACAACTGCTCGCCGGGTCTGCCAAGAAGCCAGATGCTGCTGCTGGAAAAAATATCTTCCAGAGTTTGGCATCAAGATCCTGTGATTACCATCCAAATGGGAGGAGATGGAGTGGTAGAATGTGAGTTTAGTATTTAGCACCCCAGAACTGTGCAGCAGCCTTTGAAGGCAGAGGAAAAAAGTTCAAGCAAAATATTTTTGCTAAAAATACGTTCGGAGAAATGAACTTTTTTTTTTTTTTTCCTTTTTTTTAAATAGCAGAAAACCAAACTATTATTAAAACAACGCAAAATATTTGATGTCCGTATCAATTAAATGAGCAAAACCAAAGAGGATTGTGGATTCTTTACTTGGGTAAATTTTGTTAAGGAATAGTTTTATAAAGGTCAGAGCATGAGCTCTTTGTCTCTCGCGCTGTTGCTAATGGAAAGTTCCACTGCAGATAGCATCACAGCGACTCCCCTACCCAAGACAAATAGAGATGGGTCGGAGCATTCCCGCGAAGTTTGGGAAGGCTGGAATTTAGATCCAAAGTCTGCAGCTAGAGCCCTTCTCTCCTTGACAAAACAGAGGCCAAATCCCTAAATCCAAACTGACCCTGGGTGCGGGGGAAAGTTGAGCCCCAAACCACCGGCGCCCGGTTCCAAATCTTACAGCTTAAACCCGTGTTTGAAGGTAAAGCAATAGAGGGATGGGCCCTTTCCTAAAGGGGTTTGTGGCTGCTCCTGAACCTCCTCCTCCTTTCTAACAACTGTGGCCGATGCTTTGACAATCTGTGTGACTCTAAAAGGACTTGGAGCCCCTTCTCTTGGGTGAGGTGTCTCGCCAGCCTGCCTGCCCCGCCGAGGCTCCCCCGTGGACGTGGGGCGTACGAGTGCTCGGCACGTTGACAAAGGCAGGCGAGGAACCCCCTGCTCCCCTGGCTGCCGCGCTCACCTCTCCTCCCCGGTCTTCCATTGCTAAACGTGTGCTGGTTCTGCTCCAAGACTGGGAATCCAATTATTGTGGTAATAGTAGTAATAGTAATAATAACAACCCAAGCGGGAGCTCAGAAACTTACATCTGGAAAGTTAAGACGCGGAGGCTGTTTTGTTTTACGTCTATTTGTTGCTTATTTTTATGGCAGTTCTGTATTTCAACAAATACAGTCTCCTTGCCTGTTATAACATAGCGGAAAAGCGTAAACAAAGCCGTTCATCATCATCTCCCGGACTCTGCTTTCTGGGCATGTCAGATCGTTGTGGAGGGGAGGTGGGCAGAGAAGCAGAGAGCATCCGTTCCCTCACTTGGGAACTGCCCGTCAGAGCCTTTTCCTTCGGAGAGGTTTGTAGAAGGGAGGAGGACCCCGTGGCAAACCCCTGTGTGTCCTGGAAGGCTCATGCCTCTTCTGGGCACCGCCTGAGCCCCAGCCAGCCTGGACGGGGATGGTTGTCTCCTTGGAGGCCACAAAGATCCCAGGTAACTGCTCACCTAGTGCGCTTTTCCAGTAACTTTTGACACAGCTGACCGCATGAGCTGATAAATTCGAGTTAATTCTACAGCGACTGGATGAGATAATCCAAAATTGCCCCACTTCTCCTTTAAGGTCACTAATTACTCACCCGTGCATGGCTGATGTTTCAGTCCTCACCAGATTCTGTTTGGATATTGCTCTTTCATAAGGCTGTTTGACTTGGGAAGGGGGAAGCGGGGGTGTTTCCAGGCAAAATGACAGCAAGGCGCTGACACACAGCTCTGGTGTCCATCCCGGAGACTGGAACAAATCTGCTTCCCCAGCCCTCGGTCAGGCGGGGAGCTTTGGTGGGAATGAGCTCTGAGAGTTTGATCAACATAAGATGACGGAGACCGTTGCTTTTAAAAAAAACAGCGAATGTGGGTGGCATCTTATCTCGGGGACCCACCTCCACTCGCCCGCACATGCTGTGGTTCGGGTATGGTGTTGGCCCTGGTGGTGGTGACAGCCCCAGGTGGACGCAGTATCCAGACATGCCTTTTTACTTTACGCAGGAAAGAAATTTTTATCCAATTCATAGATAGGATTTTTTTCTCTGACACACAGCATTGCAAACTATAATTTAATATATGTCTCTGCATTATCACTTCTCTAGATTTCCCCTGTCATTCGACTGCGTGCGTTCGGAGGCACGTGTGCCCTCCCAAGCTCAGGATCGGGTTTCTAGCTTTAACTCCTGCCTTCCGTAAATGTTGTTTCAGTATCGTCAGTAGTAGCTCTGTTTCTGCTCTTTCAGAATCCGTAATGAATTAAAATAATTTGTTCTTCGGATCATCTTCCTCCTTGATGGTGGTGGTATTCAATTGATCCACTTAACAAAGGCTCCCGGAGCTCCCAACATTATGAAGCCTCTCCTCAAATCACGAATTTTGACCTGGGGTTCAAGTGAAATGGTACATAATGCTATTCTGGCATCCAGTTTGTATACCAGCCACTGGAAATGTAATTTGCTTGTGTTTCACAAGGAAGGCTTAAGCTGTTAGGATACTTTAAAGAAATGGCCAGGTTTTCTAATACTTTGAAAAGATTTTCAGTTGAACTTTGGGAAAGAAAAGACGGGGGAATGAGCCTTTGCAACGATTAACTGGCCACCTGCCTCTCTAAGGAGAGCCCTCCATGGCCACTCCTGGAGGATGCCGTGCTCTCTATGCCTTTTCCAGCCGTGCGGGACATCTGGATACCGTATGTGAGACTTTCTGTCGGTGCCTGCAGGTGTTGAAGAATCTTAGCTGTAAATGTACTTGTCTACAGTCTCTTGCATTAAGAGGCAAGATGTCTCTTGAAATAACTGCTGAAATTAAGATGCTGTAAGATTTGGGTAGTTTAAGTGTTAGTATATTCTGGCCACTTTGAAGAGGTGCCATAGCCAAACTCTTTCCTGGTCGGTGTTTTAACATCAGTCTGTAGATGACGAGTGTCTTAGAGACCTAGGTTTTGGGCTGTCTTTGCCCGCTCACATCTTCATGCGTTACCTTCTAGCAGAGACTGTGAATCTGTGGACAAGGTTGAGCTACTGTGAGATTAACTTAGGTGTTAACCATCAGCATCTCAGCTACTCCTCAGTCTTTGCCCGTGCTTGCTCTTCCCCTGGAGGAAAAGTACCTGAGCTTTTGTTCTTAGAGAAACAGGCAGCTATAAGGTGCTGTGAATTGAATTTACACAATGGTGTAGATTGAGTTTATCTCACTGTAAATTCTCTACGTACCCACACCCCGTGCAAGATTTCATACCTGGATGGATCCTCCAGACTACGCAGGGGACATGAAGGGAAAAGCTATGTATGATTCACGATACGGGACTTTTATCCTCAGAGTTGGCTGATTTAACCTCTTCCCATCAGTTTAGTTGGAGCAACCAGCCTATTGCACAATAAGCCAAGCCAGCACTAGTTTTAAAACATGTGAGATCTAGGATACTTTGAATCAGGAATCACAGGTTTAAATCGTGTATCTCAGCTTCAGACAACAGCAGCAAGTCAAAGTTTGGCCTTCTGAGCAGAAAGGTAATACAGCACATATCTGAAAAAATGTGCAAAAACCAAATGAAGCAACAGTTAGAGCTAAACCTAGACACCCCCTTCACCAGCTGAGAAGAATGTCTTTTCTGGGGAGCACTGCAAAGACGTTGGATGGCTGCCTGTCTTGTCTGCTGCGGGAAGGAAGGAACCTCTGTTGAGGGGGTGGCCAGTCCCTTGGAGTCTAACTGCATGCAGCTTTCTCCTCCAGGGATGGCTCGGACATGATGCCCTCCCAAAGTCTGTGTTAGCCTTGGGAAACGTACGTGGTCCAACTTCAAAATCTTGAGTTTAATTCATAGTAGAATAGCCCATTCCACTCATTGCAGCCATGGTTTATTAGATATGATGTTACAGACAAGAACTGATTTCGGGAGCTGTTGGTTACCTCCTCGTGTTAGTATGTTGGTGTTTGGTTGTCTAGAGAAATACCTGAAGCTCACCTTCCTCGCATGATCTATTTCTTGTATTTCTGTCTGAGGAAAATACCTTTATTTTATCTGTATCTGGAACTGACTTAGTTTGGTTTCTGAATATCGTACGGAGACATAATCTGCTTGGGCTGCGAAACATAAGCCTTTAAAGTACACATACCAAGCACTTAAGGCAGTTATAGTGTCCTCTTTTCCTGGGCAGCAGGACTCTACTCATTAGGTGCAAGTCACCTAGGCTGAAAAGCCGCTGGTCGTTCCCTCAGGTCATCGGCTTCACTCCGGCAGCTCCAATTACCTTAGCAGAATAGTATCACCCGTAACAACCTAAGTAAATCAGGAAGTCACCGAACAAGGGAAGTAATTACAGCTTCTTTCAGTACTGAAAAAGCAACCTGTTCTTTTACGACCCATCAAAACCATGTGTTTGCCTTTAGTGGTTAAAATAAAGGGTGTGCAATTTGGGAATAATCCAGCTATGAAGTTTCCTTAGTAATTGGCAAGTCCTGAAAGGTTTTCGCTTCTGCAATTTAAAGGTGGTGAGCATGAGATTAATTTAATTTTCTTTTAGATTAGCCTTTAAGGGACACTACAAAACCAAAGAATGACATTTTTACATGGTGAACCCACGTTTCACCCATTTGACGTAAAAATTATTTGGTTAACTACCTTTAAATTTCATTTATGATGGGATTTAGTTGTGCTGTAAACCAGAAGGTCAGTCACTGTAGCTGTATCAAACATTCAGAATTCGAAAAATATTTACCACTTTCCGAAAAAGGTCTAGCGTGTTACTCAGCCCTAATAGTAGTACTATCAGTTTACGCAACTCGCTCTTGTTTTTCAGTCTTCATTTCAACACACCCATTCGTTTGATTCAGATTCAGCTGATTCTAGGCGAAAAAGTATTTGCTTGCAATAAGTCTAGATGCGTTTTTATAAAGCATTTTTCAAATGTTCGGGGTAGAGGCACATGTCCTTCGTTTGACGGTGGGTACTTCTGCAAATCTGAGCGTGAACATCTCTTCCTTTTTGAAAGAAAAAGTCAGATCACAGACGGTCCTTAGCTCCGTGCTTCGGCTGAGCATATGACTAATCTGGCTGAAATCAGTGGGATGACTCAAAATGCTTAACATTATGTGCATCCCTGCCCCAGGGCCAAGACACAGGACGTTTAATGCTGGGGGAACGTTTTTCGCCTAAATTACAGTTAATTCACTCTTTTCTCTAGAAGTCTCTGTAAGAAAGAAGAATAACAAATATATTAGAATGTTGCTCCTGACCTCTGGGTAGGGAGAGAGTCTAAAGATTACATTTCAATTTGTATTTAAAAATCCAGTCATTAGATTATCATGTTAGATTGTTCTGCATTTATTCAATATTTGCGTGTCAAATTTTCCGTGTCCTGTTCTATCACGTCATTTACTTGACAAAAGTCGCCTGGTTTTTTCTGTCATTGAACTATCTACAAATCTTTGCCTGTTTCTTAGGTGTCTTTGTTGCTGATGAAGCAAGTGGCTGTATCTCCAGTAGACTGTGACCAAGCACTGAACCGTGAAGGCTTGATCCCAAGGTGAGGCAGTTGGTGTTCCTGAGAATGAACTAAAACCTGAGTGCGTGCCTCCGTGCTTAGCCCTCTGTGAGGGCTAGAGCTGCGCTTTCCCAACAAATCATCCTTCACTTTCCAATACGCTGGAATATTTCCTACTGCTGGAAAATTTGCAATGTGTTACGTATTTTTCAGTTGCCGCTAAGATGTTTTGAGTTCTGTCTTCTAAACTGGGCACAAAGGTCTTCCTGAAATAAGAGCATGGGCAGCATCTGCTTGGAGCAGCAATACCGGCTCCTAATGAAAATTGGGAGAGAAAAGGAAAATGATAGCGCCCTTTGTTGCCGAGCTGTTTCCGAAGGCTCCGCAAACCTCTCTGCACCCCACACGCTCCGCTCTGCCGGGGTTTTCCCAGACCCGCTGTACGTTCACTGATTCATCCTCTCCATTGCCGAGACACCTAAACATTTCCAAAGGAAGGCGAGAAACCAGGTCAGCAGAGTGGAAGTAACCAAGGAAAAAAAACATATATTCTTGTATTGGGAGAAAAGTCAGAAAAAAAATAATGAAAGCAGTAAAACGGGATTAAAGAAAAAAGAAAAGAAAACAGCCACGGAGTGGGTTTGCAAACCGACATCTGACAGCTGTAGCGTGTTCGGTGTCTGACATCCCAACGGCTCAATGAGAAGAGCAAAGCTGATGGCACAGGCTCTGAAAATCCCACGCCCAAACTATTTTTGAGCTACTAAAATACAACCACGCTCTGATTACGTTTGGCCCTTCAAACTGCTGGGGAGCAGGCTGACTTGTGACACGAGCTAAGGTGCCACGAAAAAGATGTCAGAGCATTCTCTGGTAGAAAGCAGAAAGTAAAGGTAGAAAGTGGGTGTCCTCCCTGTTGTGTGCTGGTCCCTCGACAGCCTGAACGGAGGCCACCACTCCAGCCCTGCGTCCCCAGGCTGGTCTGCGGGACTTTCACGGGAATATCTGCAGTTCTACATAGACCAACCTCACCAGCAGAAACCTACTGGACTCACGATGAGGAAGAATTTCCTCTTCGTTGCTTCCCATTAGCTCATACCTTTGACCCTTTCCCTCTTCCTTTCCAGATTTTGTTTTTCAAAGTACCTGCCCCCACAGCTGGTGGTGTGTGGCTCACACGCTGACAGCCATGGGTTCCTCATCTCAAAATGTGGACATTTCAGGCCAAAAATGTTTCAGACCGAACTCCACAAGCATTTGTGGGCTCCTTCAGGCCAGCGCTAACAGCCTGCACCGAGTCACCACGAACACGGCTAGCTGATCCTGCCACCAGCATCCCGTCGGACTCAGGCGATCGCAGCCACGGCAAACAAACTGCACGCAGATGGATTTCACTCTCATTTTTGCAGCCCAAGCCAACTGGGAATGTAAACCGCACTGACCAAGGAAAGTTGGGGAAACTGCCAGTGAATGCAGAAAAAAGAAGAGGAAGGAAGATGTGGAAAGCAGGAGGTAAGAAAATGAACTCTTATTTATTTAATAGCATGTTGATTTGGGTCAGGCCTCGCAAAGCAGTCAAATGTCTACGGAAGTGACCTTCCCTTTGGTAGAGAATAAGAGCACGGATCAGTCTTCCAGTCTCTGGGTGGGGATTAGCTGAATTAATTGTTTGGCAGAGACACCAGGTGGGTACAAAAATTAAAAGTCACCTATCGGGGCCATTTTGGGGGGTTGGTTCAACCCGCTGTAGGGTATGGTGCTGGTGAGGAAATCACGATTCACGTCTGGATTCAGATGTGGAAGGAAAACACAAACATCCAAAATGCCTTTCCCCCAGATTTTAAGCGTGTTCAGACCCAAGGGCTGGCTTTGACTCTCTGAAGTCTATGACTTAGTCCTCTAGAGGGCATGGTTACACTGATTATATATTTAATAATTAACTAGTATTACCTTGACTATCTGTTCACTTTTACTGGTGTAAATCAGGAGTCAATGAACTGACAAAGGTAGAGTTTCATTGTCTTTAGGCCTTGTTGTAAGATTTTCCTTTTTATCGCTCTTCTTGAGGTGGCTGATCCTGTCTGTACGAGCCAGAAGGTTTGGGTTTGATCACTGGGGAAGCTTTCCAAGAGGTAGCTGTAATTCTTTCCCTGCTACCGAAATCCAGTGCGAAAATCAGTGGATCTGTTTTTCACGTGTATTTATGCTCCTGCCCTGGTTAAACCCAGCATCCCTTGGTAGCAGACTGGGCTGGGTCATCTGAATAGTAGCACAGTATGGGGCTAGTGGCCGTCCTTCTCAGAAAGCGTGGCAGCTCCAGACACTAGATGGCAATTATTTGTGTTTGGGCAATCTGGTGGTTCAACTCGTTCAGCCAAATTTCAAAGTTAACAAAACTCTGCCGGTGTAAATACGAGCACCATCTGTCTTACTGCATGTGTTTCCCTGGTGTGCAAACACAGCAGAGGTTGGAATCCGGGACCTCATAACACAAAGGAAGATGCTGCACTAGATGATCCAAAAATCCACCTCCTCCACTGAGGCAGCACAAACTGCGCAAAGCCCTTTTAATCTGGGAGTCATGTCTTTATAGAGCTTACACAAGGTTCACTTGTCTGTAATGCAAACACCTGCATTTTATTCAGTTTTACAATATTTAAATCCCCTTATAAAATAAACGGCTACTTGCTGGAACGTTACCCATGCCGTATGTCCAAGATCTGATGAATTCAAAAGCTATTTTTTAAGATGCATTGGAGAAGGAGGACTGGAAGCAGCCATCAGCTAGTGTTACAAATAGAGAAGTATCAGGCTGTTTTTTGTGGCTTCCTTCAGCTTCTGAGTACATTCCACAAGCATAACATGTTAAGATTTCTTTCTCGGGTCATTCATAGTGCCAGACCAACACCTAGGAACTGAGAAGCACATTAATCTGCACTAATTTGTTATCATCACTGAGCCGTGCCGCACAGGATCCCTTTACTTCTCTGTCTTAGTTACTCTTGGAAATCATCCTCAGCCATCCCATCCTCCTTCTCCTGGACCGTGATGATTATGGTCTTACATTTTCTCAATTTGCTTGCAAAAAAAATATCCACATTGCCTTTTTTTGAGGTCTTTCTCATGGTTGAGGATATTCTTAACTAGTTTAAAAGATACCTACTGACTGCGGGTGAACCACATTCCTTGGGTTGAATCTCTGCTTCCCATTTCAACATGGAGCGTACAAGGGCTGGGCTGCCCTTCCCTTGGGCCAGCACTGCTCACAAACATTGGCCAAAGCCAATATGGTTTGATGCCTCACACAGCTTTGTCGTTAATGGGTTTGCCTGAAGAATACGGTCCAGAGACCGTCTAGTCTCAGAAATTTGATGCTGACCTGATGATCTGACCTTTCTCTGAAGATGGATTAAGGTGTTCTGAGTGATATCGTGGGACTCTTTTCTTACTGCCAAAAAGCTCTAGGCCAGGTGAAATGGCCAAAATAGCAATTGCTCCTGAAAATTCAGGCTGGATTTTTATGCACAAGAAAACACCTCTTCATAGCTTAGTTTCTAATTAAGATTTGACTTTAATGGAGGCATCCAGTGAAACTTTTGTTCTCCGTTTTACGATGAGAGGCAGGTAAAGCTCTCCTTCAAAACAAAAAAAAAAAAAAGATGTCATTTTCAGTTCTCCCTTTTGTCTTCATTTTCATCAAACACTTGGATTTGATAGCAACGAAGATTTCCTGCGAGAGCTAAGTTAGTCTAAATCTTCACTTGATTCCTTTGTGCTCATCCATCCATACCCACTTGCTGTGCCTGATCTTATTTCGGGAGTTTTGGGGACGGATGTGTTCTGGGTTTAGATCAGCAGGTCCCTGGCCTTAGACATCTCAGTTCTGTTACGAAAAATGACAATACAAAACAGTTAGCCAAGCCAAGTCTGAAGCCGCAGTGACGTGGCCAGAGGTACTCCGATTCGCCCGTTTACAGCAGATCCGGATATGTCGGCATTATGCTGTCTGCGGCGTAGACATCCCTTGACACCGCCGTGGGACGGACGTACTTGCGTAATTTTTTGCAGCATGAAGGCCATGAGAGAGGAAGGAGGGGATTGGAACAGGGTTCTGTTGGCTTCGACGCTGGACGTGCCGTCTCAGATCATTGTTACTGAACCGTTTCATTCTAATTCATCCCTATCAACCATTTTTAGGTCTTTTCAGCATTTTGCTCTTGCCATCATGCTGAAGAAGGCTTTGGCCGTGCTTCATTATGCTTGGCTGGTGTCAGCGAAGGAGTGAGTGACACCGTTATCCAAGTCTATCTCTCCACCGCAACGCAGACAGCCAAGCACTGTTGGCCCCAATGGATATTGCTCAGCAGATCTTTGTCAGGCTTGTTCAAACAAGATACGTTACCGCTGACCTACCAGCTAAAAGTTCATGCCTCTGACTCCGGGTTACTTCTTGTCTTGGTGTCATTTGTTCATTGAAATAATTAGTTATTGTAAGATTATCACATTAAGAGGGGGTTTTTTGTTTGTTTGTTTTAAGAAGAACGGCATTCTTCGCACTATCAGATGCTGGGTAGGTAGTTTATTCTTTTGCTTTCTGTTCCAGTGTGGGTTTGGGTTCATGAAAATGAGAGAATCTAAGGCTCGAACAGAGCCAGCTGCTTTACAAACCTCCCCGAGCCTTTGCCAATTTAATTCATTGCTGGCTAATGCAGCTCAGGCTTCTTTTAAGTGAAAGGTGCCAATCATGCAGAATTATACGGTGGTTTTGAACAAAGCCAACTCACCTGTTTGCTGGAGACTTGAATCAGACCACCAAACGCATTTTCACTTACTCCTAGAAATGCGCCAAACCCACAGAGTCCAGATCCAAATCTGGCTTCAGGCTCTCACGCTCTGATTCTGATGGACTCTGTGGCCTCTTTACTTAAAACACCACGAGCATATCAAAGAGTAACTTCGGGTTAGGCCTCCGAGGCGTGACAGAACATCCAGTCCTGGTTCAGAGCCACCACAGGGTATGGCCTAATGAACTTGTTCACTCCCTGGACAAACAAATCTACAGATCTGATTTTCTGATCTACTTTTGATGCCTTCTGGACTTTTACTTTCCTTTTCCTCGGTTCCCAGATCCATACAAGATCCTAGATCGGTTCAAGCATTGCACATCAAAACTGGTGGTGGTCCATCTTATTTTCACAGTGTTTTCTTTACGCGTTAGAGCAGCATGCGTTTTGGATCTGGCATCTGAAACACCTCGTTTTCTTCATATTTCTTGACTGAATTCAGGGGAGCTGGCTGTGCTGGGACCGCAAGGAGGAAGGTTAAGTTTCATCAAGCCGTTTTTCAAAGCAAACTTAAGAACTAGCACTTGCTATGAGGGCTGATGCGCAGGGCTGTGCATCTCACTTGCACCCTCTCGATCTCAGGTTCAAATCTAACAGAATGAACAAAATTCTTCATCTTTCCAAGATGGAAGCACTGCACACCGTCCAGTCTACTGCGTTAAATTATTTCATGGGACATCTTGGGAGTCAAGGTCCTGTTGTTGTTGTAGAAATACCATAAGAGAACGTAGAGCTTTTCACAAGGGGGTTTGTCTTTGGGTCTGCAGTCTAAAGGTTGTCATGATCCATCAGAAAGTATTGGTGCCCAGACACCCAGCATAGCGTTGGGGGATGGTAGCCATCCTGTAAAAGATTAATTTCTGGAGTGTGTCTTCACCACCCCAGCAGCTCTGGGGAGGGCTGTGCGTGGAGCTTCCCCGCGAGCGGAGGTTGGGCGTGTGGATATAGGTCTGTGCAACTGTAGTGTTTCCGACTTGAAATTATTATTACTATGTTTTCAAATTTCCTTTCAAGTGCCTAATTACCAACAGCCAAACCAAAATAGCTTGAAGCCCCAAGTCTCTCTGTCCATCCACAGCCTAGCAGCATTGCCAGGCCATGTTCTGTTACATGACTTAGTACAAATTATTTTCTACCCCTTCAGTGTGCTTCTAGTTTTAAATAATACTTTTTCTTTTCATTCTGTTTTTGCTTCTTTCTCCTTCAGCGACTTTACCTCTGTGGAGTCCCTTACCATCACAGATCAAGGGCTAATTTTTTCAGGTCAGTTTGCAGGAATTTAGGTAAATAAGTGGGTATTCCCATAAATCATGCATTTTCAGAGGTCAGTGAGAGTGCATATATTTCCATTGCCTCTGGAGAGATTTTTAACCTGAGCTTCTTGATAAATCAATTAAATTTCCTTTTGCCGACAAAAGCGAGAGTAGCGCTGTTTGCCGACTGGTTGCGTGCACAGTTGCCGTGGGACTTTGAGAATGTGGCTGCCTTAATTACCTTCCCCAAAGGTCCATCCTGAAAGCCTTGACTTGACCAAATTCCCACCGACTTCAGGGGCAGCTTGAGCTGGGGAAGGAGAGCAAGAGCCAAGACCAGCAGGAAGGAGGTTGGTGGACATGGTGTGCGCTCGGTGGAGCAGCAGGAGGGTTGGCTCCCAGCATAGGTGCTTCTCTGCTGCTCCAGTTCCCCAGTGCTTCCATCAGCAGAGCCGTGCCCGGTCTCCTTCAGCCCTAAGGCAGGCACAAGGGCACCACTCCCCTCCCAGCCGTTCCCCGCTGCGAAACACGACTCACTCTCATGAGAGGAGAAACTCTTTTTGCATGAAATGGAAAGGACCTGAGTGCAGAATAAGGACGGAGAGTGTGGAGCAAGGCATGCCGTCTCCAAAAGGAGTTAAAAAAAAACCCCAAACAGATGTAGAAACAGGTGTTCAGGATGTGTCGTTCCCACCTTACATCCCTGTCCAAGCTAATCCACATTTGAGGACACAAAATACTGCAAGCATTCCTCCTTCTCCCAATACAACTGCATTCATTCTTCCATCCCACAGCTTTCAGCACCAGGCGTATTCCATCCACACAGAGCATAGCTTGCATACCTCCCCGACCACAAACACACAGCCTGCTCGTAGTCTTCCATGCTTGCAAGTGCAGAGCGAGTGGAGGATATTATACTTCACTTAGATATTGGGTGTTGCTCCAAGGTATGTGTGTTCAGCAGGAGATCCTCTTCATCTTTGCATGTTCTTCTCAGTCTCAAAAGTCCCGGCTATACTGAACTGCTTCCTTTTCTTTAAAAATAATCTGTGAAATCAAGGGAGAAGCTGTTGAGTAAGCACTTGTTTCAGTTAGAATCAGAATTGTCAGGGTTGGAAGGGACCTTAAAGCTCATCTCGTCCCAACCCCCTGCCCTGGGCAGGGACATCTCCCACTGGATCAGGTTGCTCACAGCCCCATCCAGACTGGCCTTAAAAACTCCCAGGGATGGGGCTCCCACCCCCTCTCTGGGCAACCTGGGCCAGTGTCTCACCACCCTCATGGGGAAGAACTTCTTCCCAACGGCCATTCTGAATCCACCCATCTCTAGTTTTGATCCATTCCCCCTCGTCCTACCATTACCCGACATCCTAAAAAGTCCCTCCCCAGCTTTCTTGTCGGCCCNATTATCGCCTTCTGATGGAAAAAGACTGTCTGATCCCATGTAGATCTGGCCCACAAGTGGCTGTACTCACCAAATTAGAGTTCTACTGAGACAAAAGGCAAATCCTGGTGTTCCGTGCTGTAGGTCAACTGATAGGTTTGGGCTCCTAATCCTGATCAGAGTGTTTAGAATGAAAACGAGGAATAATTCAAACTAATAATGGTAAGGCGTGGCTATGGTTTGGTCGGTTCCTGGCAGTTGGACACATCAGCGTGTATTGCAGCATAATTATGTATGGTTAATTCTCTGTGGTCTCAAGATATTGAAAAGTAGTTCTCAAAAGGACGTGCCAGGTGAGGAATTGTAGCCTTCACAGCGTTGAGAGAGGTAGAAAGTTCACTAGCACCCTAGGACTATCCCTTTCTTGTCATGGTATCATTAGTACCTGTACTAAAGTCTGCAGGAAAAGGCTATGAGATGGCCAGTGCCTCTTCTAACACCGTACCTCTGCACGGCAGCGGCAGTATTGCCACCAACCTTCAAAATATCCAAGGCTCTTCTTGCCTACTTGCTCCTGGCTGCAGCACTACTAGGATTTGGGGCATTTATGGCTATAGAATATCCCAGAAAAGCCATCTGGGGGCCCAGGCCCCATGGGAATGCTGTCTGACAGTTGTGCCAGGACTTTTTGCTTGTTTATAAGATGCAGCATTTGCCGTCAGCCACTTTCAATTCCTACCTAATCAAGGAAATGGGGAGGAGGGACAACATTTTACCTGTTGCCTTCAGGTCTTTTTACCTCTCTCTGCCCATCCAGGTCACCTTTCTTTCGCTCACGCCTGGGGATCTGCATAGGTGTCAGATTATTTCAAGTAACATTGCTGATGTAATGACGAGATGAAAAATAAATTCAGGAAATGTAGGTTTAAAGGTTACAACCTAATGGGAATTCAGGAGATCAGAAAATTGCACTGATGGTACAAAGCCTTAAATGTCTGCAAGTCTGGAACTACTCAAATTCAGCCTCGAGTCCCCTTATTCTGCGCTGAGAGGTGAGACGTTTGTACCTTGCTGGATGGGATAGTGAGGAAAATGACGTTTCTACTCTGAGACACGTTTCTGGAATTCTGCATGCCGTACCAGCAGCTCCTTGACAAGGGATGGGAGAGTTCTGCTGCAGTCCCACACCTCCGTCGTGCTCCCTCTCCAAGAGGCTCATCTGCAACTCTCACTTTAGTCTTCACCAGGTCTGAGGGGATGAAAAGTAAAAAGGAGGAAAAAGAATTAACTTGGTGTCTGTGGAAATCCTACTCCTGAGGTTGCCCCAGCTGCCAGACGTGGAAGTGGGTGGCGGTGGCAGCGGGGCTGCGAGTTTTGGACTTGAGGGGTTTTTTAATTCTCATTGAGTGATATTTTGCAGGAAAGCTCTGAAGCATTTCACACATCGTCCAAACCTCCTCGCCCGTTCTCTTGGCATCCAGCACGGCTGTTGAGGGGTCTAAAGCTGGGCTGGAAATCTGCGGCCAGGGAGTCTCACCATTAATTCTACCAATTTCGCCCTGCAGATCTGACCTCTTTAAGAGTGATTTGATGTTTCTTTAAGCAACACCCCGTCTCTATGAAGAAATGCCAACAGAGGAGAAGTTTCAAGCTTGCTATTTTTATTTAAGCTGTTGGAACAGTATGGACATAATGTAAGTAGCTGGACCGGCCAACAGGGTGTCTGTCAGTCAGTGACTCAGTCTTCAGATCAGACAGATGCAAGCCCATATAAACAGGTTCAGCCCAAAACTCATGATAATAAATAATTTATTTTCGTCCATTTCAAAACACCAGATACAGTAAAGTGAGTGTTTTCTTTGGAAGCAGGCGTTGCTGGTCGGCTGTATTTGCTTCCCGCACCAGCAATAACATGTTCTGGAGGAGTGGAGGGAGACTCCGACCACCATTCTGCCAAATCCTACTAGGTTCTTGGTTGAAGTCTTAAGAAATCCCTCTGAAATAAATTAATGCACCGTTTCAAGGTACATGGTGGCGTCAGGTTTGCACTCCATCACCGGGAGCACTGGAGGGATCGAGTCGGCCAGGTGGGCATCTGGATAAAGCTGACTTTTAAGGTATTTTTTTCTCAGCATCGTGGGATTGCTGAGTCACGGGCAGCACATGGAAAATGCCCCAGGACACTTAAAGATGATTTTAGATCATGCGAACTGCCACATAAAGCTAGGAAAAGAAATATGTGGCAAAACACTCAGATGAGATGCAGAAACATGGACGCTTGACAGGGAATACTCTTATGGACACTGTCCTTCATCCAGAGTCCTCTGTTGGACCCAGGTGCCACTCTTCTTGCAAAGAAGAGTGAAACTAACCAGGGACGAGGTTTCCAAATATTTCAAATGCTCTGTGTAAATTGTATTTAGAAGAGAATTCATCAGTAAGCTGGATACGATCTTGCCAGGAGAAAGGAAGAATAAAGCATGCAGTATCATAAGCAGCATATTCCAAGGTTAAGTGGTCTCTCTGTCTTCATACCCATGCACCTAACTTTGAGGACAAACAGTCCTCAGCCAAGATCTCTGTTCAACGTGGTCGTCTTGGAAGACTTACAAATAGATATTTACTTTTAATATCCTCTAGCTGGACATGTGTTGTGTTCGCCTGATCAAGGAGAGAATACAAACGGCTTTTCTCGCTCGGCTCCCAGGGTAACTTGGCCTGTTGCATCTTCGGATGGAAACCTGGGGTCACGCACACCCGTGCTTGCAGCACCCCTGTTCGCATATTTGCGTCTATAGATTGAGACGCTGGTCTGTCTCCCTTTACAGGTGACATGTGGTGAGTTAACTAGTAAGAAGTGAAAAGCTTTTTGTAGCTGCAAACTCTGTAAGTCAGAGCTGCTCATGTGTTCCTTAGCGGTAGCAATAAAGGTCCATCAGGTTGATAAGCATAGAGGTGACTTGTCTCCCCTGTATGGCCTGCAATTATTTGTGAAAATAGCCTTATAGAGCCGATGGGTAAGAAGGGAGGGCCTTTTAATAGTCATCACTCCCTCGGGTACAACTACACTTGCAACACCTGCCCCGGCCAGTGAGCCCCGCTGCCAACTAAAACACCTCTCTTCAGAAGGATAACTAATACTTTAGAATAACTATTAGAATAGCTAATACTTCTTTGAAAAGTGGAGGATTAGGTTCATACATCCCAGAATAAAGCACCCCAAACGGTTTTGTTTGAGGCGTTTGGAAGAGGTGGAGCAGATTGCTTTCACGTAAGGTCCTTCATCGGCGGGACGGGAGGGCACTTGCAGGTTGGGGCACTGAAAAATAAATAGCAAAGCAGGCACAAGCCCTGACAGATACCCTTCCACGCCGGGCTCTCGGGCTGGAGGCTCCGAGCTATCAAATACTTTGTCAGTCTCAGCGAGCTGGTAAATAAAGAAAAGGTTCTTGCGCATAAATCTTTGGAGCTGATGCTCACAAAGAGTGCTTTCAGCCTGAGCTCCTGCTTCAGTACCCGACGGCTCGGGGAGAGCACACTGAGTCTTATTGACCCATCCAGCAGCAGTTTATGACAGGCACCGTCTCATCTCAAGGGTCTGACATCTACGTGCATCGTTGTCCAATTCGCAGATTTTTGCATCTAAAAGTTTAATAAGCTCTTCATTTGATTTCTTAATGTTTTTCACAGAAGTGGACGTTTTTCCTGGCAGAGCAGGGGCTGTGAGCTCTTTTATCTGCACCCTGTAAAGGGCTGGGATGTCTCTTTGAGCTTGGCCAATAATTTGAAAGTAATCCAGATTTTGTTTTTCCTGCAGGTTTAAATGAAAAGTGAATGTTTTAAGTGGAGGAGTAAGAGGTACATTGAATTTGGAAATAGGACCACAGCAGCAGCAGAGCTGTGGAAAAATTCAAGGAGTTATTAAGATTTTTAAAACTCAATTGTTTAGAAATTAGGCACACAGCTTAAAAAAGGACGTTTTGGCAAAGCTGGGTGAGTTACCCTTCCCATCATATATTACATTAAACCGCTGCCATATGTCCGGTCTTAGCCGGCCAGGAGTATCCCCTGGTTACCTCAAAACCCACGGAATGACCACAGCATTTCCAGCTGTTGCTCATCAGCACTAGAAGAAGATTTGGTGCTTGATTCGAAATTACTGGAGGCAAAGGTGAACTTCAGCCATTCACACCGTTTGGGAGGAGGTCTGAGTCCTCGGACAAGGAGACCGCTGAAGGAGATGGTCTTTCTCTCCCATGGTACCGCAAGGATCCTGAGCTAAGCAGCTCTGAGTTTCTTAAGGCTGAGCTGCTTCTCTCACGCTGGAGGAACAGAAGAACATCTGGTCTTAGCTACTGTTTTTCAACTGGATCATCTTGTGCCTCACTAAAATGAATGAGAAACACATGCAAGCTATATTTTCAAAAAGTTGTATTTCATTGATGCAACTAAAGTAGTGATTTTCACATGCAATTAGATACACAGATGTAGACAAGCAACAATTTACACACACACTACACTTCCAATGAGGCCCTGCGTACATTCCCATATGCTTTACACATGCGGAATATGCACATGGCGAGAAGGCATGGGAAAGTATTTACATGTGCAATCGTATCTTCCCACAGCAATGCCTGGGAATTAGAAAGGACTAACTTAGACAATATTTTGGATGTAAAAATCTGATGACACTTTCAATTCTGTTCTGCAGGGCCCGCTATAAATAATGCTAATTATTAATTATGATCTGCCTACAACAGCACTTCAGCAGGCACTTCGCAGATAGGCCAGAGACTGGGAGCTCAAATCACCCACGTGTTATTCCATTTTCTAGACGTGTTTTGGAATAGACATCGCTGTCCAAAGCCCTTTAGAAGCGGAGTGTATGCAGACGTCTCCGAGACAGTGATGAAGAGTCAAAAACTGAAGAACAATGTAGTACAACCAAACCAAAACGTTCAGGAGATACAGGTCAAGATCATAAAAAAAGATTATTTTTTGTTCTTTTTTACTGATACCACATCTTGAGTCCTTTTTGAAAAACTGTGGGAATGTTTTCTTTACTAAAAAGGTAAAAAACAAAGTACTGTTTTCCGTAAAAAGCTGCTTCCTAGGAAGCAGAGTGAACCTTTGGGAGAAGGCGAGTGGCTGGGGACTTGCTTGGCCCTTGGCAGTGTGTGCTCTCCGCGAGGCCCCGTGGGCTACTTGTTGGCTCCCTGAGCCTTAGGTCTCCAGGTGATAGGAAGGGGATATTAGCCTTTTCTTCCTGCAACATGTTGAAGATAAAGGCAGGGTGGGGTGAAGGTTGGGCAGTGGTTGATAATGTGATAATAGGAGCCATCCATGGGAAAATGCACTCCTAAGAAAATGCGGTTTGTCTTTTTGTTACTCAGTGCAAATAATTTGCTCTTTCAAAAACAAATTGTCCTGATCTAGGACAGATCTCTGAGGACCACTGAAAAAGACCCAAGCTCTAATGACATCACTTTCTTCTTTTTTTTCCAAAAAGCTCAGCATATGCTGATAGTGAATGTCTTCCATGGACATTGAAGCCGGTACAGTGAACTTGCTCGTTCTACCGTAAGTAGTGCTGGCTGGAGCAGCCCTGAAGGAAAGGGCCTGGGGGGGGCTGGTGGATGAGGGGCTCAACACGAGCCCTCCGTGGGCACTCGCAGCCCAGAAACCACCCGTGTCCTGGGCTGCACCCAGAGCAGCGTGGGCAGCAGGGCCAGGGAGGGGATTCTCCCCCTCTGCTCCGCTCTCCTGAGACCCCACCTGGAGTCCTGCCTCCAGCTCTGGAGCCCCTGCTACAGGAAAGAGATGGACGTGCTGGAACGTGTCCAGAGAAGGGCCACGAGGATGCTCTGAGGGCTGGAGCACCTCTGCTACACAGACAGGCTGAGGGAGCTGGGGTTGTTCAGCCTGGAGAAAAGAAGGCTCCCAGGAAACCTTATTGTGGCCGACCAGGATCTGAAGGGGGCCGACAAGGAAGCTGGGGAGGGACTTTTTAGGATGTCGGGTAATGGTAGGACTGGGGGCAATGGATTAAAACTAGAGATGGGTGGATTCAGAATGGCCGTTGGGAAGAAGTTCTTCCCCATGAGGGTGGTGAGACACTGGCCCAGGTTGCCCAGAGAGGGGGTGGGAGCCCCATCCCTGGGAGTTTTTAAGGCCAGGCTGGATGGGGCTGTGAGCAACCTGATCCAGTGGGAGGTGTCCCTGCCCAGGGCAGGGGGTGGGAACTGGGTGAGCTTTAAGGTCCCTTCCAACCCAAACCATTCTATGAGTCTATGATGATCTTCTCAAAGCTGGGTGAAGGAAGTGACATGGAATGGCCTGGAGAAGGCCCTTGGACAAGAGCCAGCAAAAAGCCGTAGGAGAGGTCAGGGATGGGTGAGGACAGGCTTCTGGGGGAGAGGGATGGGCAGGCAGGGGCTGGGGGACAAGCTTGGCTGGGGGATGCAGGGTCACGAGGAGGCACGTGAGTTCCCAACAGCTGAAGGCTTAGATGTGAGAGTCCTTACACCCAAACTTACCTGCTCGAATCCTGGCAGAGAGCTCGCAACAGGCTTCTGCTCATTTTCAAAACAGATCTTTATGTGACCCCTTCGGTCCTTGTTTCTATTAACAGGCCAAACAAGTTCTAGGTGCCAACGTACTGAAGAAGTGGAAAAGTTAGTTTATAGAAGGGAAAAAAGGGGAAGGAAAAGAAAAACAAAACCCGAGTTATTTCCACAATGTTTGCATTCCCATGTCTTAACCACAGTATTCCCAGCACGAGGATTTTTATGGCGCATCTGAAAACCAACCACAATGCAAAAGAAACTGCAAAGTTCTTAAGGAAAGCAAAGCTGAGAGGGAGATGTGGGGAGGGGAGATCTGTAGAATAACTGTTATTTGGAGGTTTTTAGTTCCCTTTTAGCAGGTTGAAATCGCAGGACATGACCAAAGGGACCTGGGAGTCCTGGGGGACAACAGGATGGCCATGAGCCAGCGATGGGCCCTGGTGGCCAAGAAGGCCAGTGGCATCCTGGGGGGCATCAAGCAGAGTGTGGCCAGTGGGTGGGGGGAGGTCATCCTCCCCCNATACAGGTAAGTGCAGCCCCCTTGCCCCCCAGTTAAAGCAGAGGGAGTCCCAGTGCTGTGGGTGTTACGCAGGCGGGGACGGGGGAATGTCGGGGACTGGAAGGTGTCCTGTGCTGTACCTGGTGGTGGGTCGTAGCTGGAGAGAGCTGTACCTCTGGAATTACATAGGATGTGCAGGTGTGGAGCATCACCCATGCGTTTTACTGGACTAAGTATGTTTAAGAGGCGGAAGGGATTAGAGCATTTAGTTGCTGTAAAGGTTGCGGCAGCACCTACCTACTCATCACCCACACAAAATTCTTCCGTATTAATAGCATATATCCATCGCACAGCCTGGTTTATCTGCCGTAAATAAATCGCATTAGGGTGTCATGGCTTGGTCATAACCCACTGCATACCCAGTGACTGGAGAGACTGGATTTGAACATGACCTCAGCCGCTAGGTTATGGTCTGACCTGTGAGGGGTGCGAGACCTGAAGTCACGTTCCTGCTAGTGAGAAAACCGCTCCTGTCCCTTGCCGGGTGAACTGCCCTGGGGTCGCAGCGTGGAGCAGCGCACGCCGGCGTCGGGCTGCTACGAAGCGTGAGAGCTGTCTCTGCAGCCATTCCTTGAATAATACCAGTCCTGTTTGTAAATACCTGATAGCCCACCTTCAAAGAGTCTGGCACCAAGAAAATGGGTTGAGATTAGGAAACATAGCACAGATACCTGCAGAGAAGACCCCTAGCCCGTTTGGCTCCTCGCAGGCTGGACTCCTGGCTGGCTGCGGGTAAGTCCAGCCAAGGGTCCAGTGAACCAGCCACTGTGCCCAGGGTGGACTCCTCTAACCCAGCGTTGTGCCGAAAGGTAGCCAAGTGCGATGAAGGATTTTCTAAGCGACTCTTATTTGTATTCAAGGGTTGAGACTTTCTGGGAAAATTTCCCAAATTAAATGGAAAACGAATTCCTTTAAGCCGCCTAAGCATGACTGACATGACAAATGGTGAGGTGCTACCTGGAGCCATCGCCGCCTGTCCTCTCTGCTCGCTGTGCTCGGCTCAGCACCTCCTCTTCCTAAAATCACTGGGGTTATTGTCTGCCTCTGAAACCTCTGCCTGAGCCACGGACCAGAGACACACGCTCAGCTGGCTGGAAACAGCATCATTTTCTCAAAACCAGTCAGGAGGTAGCAGGGTGCATCAGGCCGCTGTGTTCTGGTGAGTTTTTCTGTGGCTTTTTTTATTGCGTTACACAGGTTTTCGTGTCGGGACTCCAGTGGGTTTGGGTCTCACAGCAAGCCTCGCTGCAGCGAGCAGAACATGGATGCGAGCGCTCTGCACCGCGCTCTGACACAGAATCAATACGATTTTTGTTAGGTTACTGTCAGCCCGGCTTCTGTAAAGATCGCAGATCTGCTGGCTGAGACGTTGTGTGTCTCCAGCGTAGGAGACAGTCATGGCCGAAAAGGCAGGCAAAACTATGATCCCAACGTAAGGGAAGAGAGCAGAGCCCTGGAAATAACAGATTTTCAAGAAAGAATAGCTCCTACAATTGTGACTAGCTCACGTGTTCCCTGGGCATTGAATTAATGTAACCAGGCTTTCAGAAGCGCATCCTGAACCTCCCAGATTTGAATTTTTCTGCTGTAACAAGGGGGAATTTCACAGATCCGTCCTTTCCACCAGCGTCGCTATGTCCCTATTCGCCCTGACGCTGCATTGCGTCTGTAGGACATCTGGATGTCAGGTGGCCTGCCGAAAGCCGGGGGGTGTATTTTGGGATATGTAGTGTGACCAAGAACCTGGCTTATCCATTTCCAGGGTAAACAGTCCCTGCATGCACGTTGGAGCAGCGCAGTGCGTGCACCGCAAGGCTAGTGCATCTCGGGTATTGCAGGCTCAAAGCCGATGTGCCAGACAGCACATTTGCACTTTGCGCTCACGTTTCCATCCCAGGCACGTGTGGCTAACCGCACACATGCTTCGGGAGTGCGCATCCCGATTCCCTCTGGGATTCCCTGCTAAGAAATAGGGCAGCTCTGACCTCCCGTTTCACGTCTCGTGATGCTGCGAGGCACCACAGCTCCGCAGCTTCCCCTTCGGGTGAGGGCGGTCCTCCCTCTGCCGTCGCCGCTGCTGGGGAGCCGCCTTTGAAAATAGTCAGTGCGACAGCCAGTACCACCGTATATATCCCTGCAGGCTCTTTTCCACCACAGCATCCTCTCCAGACACAGTGACAGCAGTAGCCACTGGGCTAACGAACCATTGCCAGTGCCCCAAGCAGATGCCAGGAGCCACTTCCCAGCAGTGGGTCCATCCCGTGTGATGGAGCTCCTTTGCTCTCCGAGGGTTTTGTCAGCACCTCGGTATTATTAAAGTGTTGGTTTTAAAGTCAATTTCCTTTTCTTTTCTTTGTAGTTTATAGAGTGTTGCTGAAGACCTTCTCCCAGGCTGCAGTGAGGATCAGTTCCAGGTTTGCAGTCATATCAACAGTAGGTTCATGATTTATTTCTGAGGTACCTGTGTAATTACCCATACCCCACGCTCCCCTCCCATTCACACGGAGTTTCCCTGTAGCTAATGAGCCTTCCCAGCGAGGAGGAGGAGGAGGAGGAGGAGGACTGGTTCACTAAACCCCCGTGCGAATGAATGAGCTTCTAAAGTGAATCCAGCCTCTGCAAAAACAATGTGTCCCAAAAGCTGTCGGGCCTTATTGTAAATATAAATGGCTCAGCTTTCTTAAACTGAATATTTTTGCCAACAGCATCATGTTGATACTCTTTTTTTTCCACTATTTCTGTTTTGGTCAAAGTGTTGATGGATTTGTTTTGCCATTATAGCTTCTGTCATCTACACCGGCACGTTGCCTACACAAGGCGAGGCTCGGCCAGTGGTGCAGAGCTTCCAGCCCCAAAAGATACTCCTGAGTATTTGGATATCTGAATCCAACACGTGCTGACCCTGGGGAACGCTCGGAGCAGTGATTATGTTTCAAAGTTATGAAGTGCTGCCTTTGGTATCAAGTTTACGTATCTTTGCCCGCAATGATGGGATGAGCTTCATCAACCTAAACCCAGTTTTGGGTGTCTTTGTGGGGTTACGGTTTTGCACCAGCTGCGTGGATCTGGGCATACCTGTGATGCAAAGCAGAGCTTCTCAGGGTACCTGCAGGAGGTGCGAGGGACCATTTGGTAGCCCGTTAGAGCAGCCAGCTGGTCGCCAGCCCCATTTGTACCAACTAGCCCAGCGTGGGGCTGGAAGACAAATCCGGCAAGTGGACGGTGCCGGCTGGTGACCCAGGTGCCGGCCGGTGGCCAGCCCGCCTGCAGAGCAGCCCGGGGCAGCCTTTGAACTCTGTCTGAAGCGAGCTGCGCGTTGGCCCCCAACGTAAATGAGAGCAGCCTGGAGACTGTTATAAATTACAGGAGTGCCGTAGCCCCGGAGGCAGGCACACATCTGGCCCGGCTCCCAGCGGGGGAGCGGGGCTGGAGGTACTGCCTTGGCTCTGTCTCACAGTCGGACTTCCCTTTGCTGGGGTGATCTTCTCAGGGCTGCTTGTGCCGGGGTTGGGCTATCCGAGCCGGGAAGTCCTTTCCATCTTTGCTTTTCTGGAAATACTAATCCTGCTGTGAAGTGTTGTCTGGCTCCGTGGCTGGGCTCAGCCCGCTGACCAGCCCTTCCCTCCCCGTCCCCAGCAGCTCTCTTCTGGGCTCCTTGGCGAGGACCTGCCCCAACGCTGGCTCCTTTTCTGCCCGGGGTGTGGATCAAAACCAGCAGAAACGCCTCCAGCTGAGCCCCAGGGGCGAGCTGAGTTCAGACACCCTCTGCGGATGGCGTCCAACCTTTGTGCTGGATTGCAGGGATGATGTAGCGAAGATGCTCAGCGTGGGCAGAGGTCACCCAAACTAACATCCCTGTGCAACCTTGCGCCCTGCCTGCACGGCTCTGAGGAAGGATCAGGGCCTTTTATGTTTCAGCCGTCTAGACCTGAGGTACTGTTCTACATCTGCTACTGTCTTCTCAGTTTAAAAGATTTTAAGCTTTTACATTTTCCTCTAATCACTTGGAAATGAGTTTTTGAAAAGGCAACCAGGAAAAAAACCCACCACACCAGTGCAAACTACTCCCGAGCCCTGATAATGTCGCGTTTCCCTGAAATGGGGCATAAACAAAGCAGACGGCAGTTCCGGAAGGTAATGAATTCTCACATTGATGCAAACCACTTAGTTCACTTATCTGCAGGTAATTTAGCTCCTCTTGAGGATGAAAAGCCTTTCAGGCGCACTTCTGCTCGCGCAGTTGAGGTGGAGAAGGAGGAGCGTGGGCCGGTGTGATGGGCAGAGGGCCGTGCTTGGCAGCCTGGGTGCTCACCCTCGCTGAGCGCTGGCTCTGGTTTCCCCTACGAATTAACCAGTAATCAGTAATCAGCCTTGATGTTGGCTTTCTGCACAGGTGGAAAGTTCATCTTTTCATTTCACTGCCCCCGAGTATCCCGAAACTCTTCAACTGGCAGAAAAATGACATGGAAAAGAAATGGACAGGATTGATTTTGCTGCATATTCAGATAAATTAGTATGATTTCAGATATGTAAGTTAACGTATCTCCTTTTACAAGCGTAATTCCTAACATCAGATATGAGGTTTGGAGCGTTAATGTTTGGGATTTGGAAAAAATTAGGCCTACTGATGGAGTCTTGTCAATCTGACAACCTGGTTCACCTCCCGCATCGGTCCCTCGTCTCTGATGCTTTAGAGATGCTGCTCTAAAAGCCCCTTGTCTCAAAAACCAGGGCATTTCCAGGAAAAGGAAGAGTGTTCAGTTTTTTACTTCCTCAGCCTACTCAAGTGGGGAATAGGATTGTTCCCACAAAGGCTGAGCCACTGCCCATTGGGCTCCGCTCTCTGCCATGGATTTGGGAAGACCGAAGATACTAATTATAGCAACAAAACTTTTGTTGAAATGCTTAAATATTTGCAAGACCACTTTAAAAATACTGTACAAAGGAAGCGTTTTCAGAGACAACACATACTAAATGGACAATAGTAACGATGAAGTAGTAGCGCTGACAGAGATACTGAAAATTTCAGAGTTTTGGGGATAATTTCTAAAAAAATGAGGTTTTCCAGGTGAAAACCTGCTTTTATTCTGCCACTTCGCCGGGTGCCTGGTAGCAGTTGGAAGTTGGGAACTAGATGCTCCCATTGCTCTGCAAAACACAACGTGTTTTGATAGTAAAATGTCATCTCCCAATTCTCCCCACCCATCTCCCAATTCTCCTCACCCATCTCCCAGTTAGTTTGGTTTTTTCCCCTAGAATTAAGGCCTTTAGATGAAAAAGGAACGTTTTGAGGAATTCCGACAGTTACCACAAAAGACTGAAAAATCGATTATGGACTATATCCATAACTTTTATTGTGGATGTGAGATAAATACCGGCTGTCTGTGGCACCTGTGTGGCATATGGCCCCGTGGTGTCCCCTCGGTGGTGGAGGGCTGCGTGAGGAGTTGCCAGGCCACGCTTACTTTGTCTTTCTTCTGCCATCTTAACGATCTCTTCAACTCATTTATTTGATTGCCTGTTTAGGGCTGAGCGAAGCTCCCAGGAAATCTCGGACGATTCAGCTGACCTCAGCAGTGCTGGCCTAGGAGAGCAAAACTCGTCTGTTTGTATCTGCGGTGGGATGTTCCGGAGTCCCCCGGATGAAAGGTGCTACGGAGGTACGGAAAAATTTAATTTCTTTTTAAGTGCAGGGGGTGCATGGGAGGGGGAGGAGGCCTGTGCATGGCTATGTCAGCCTGGGGAGTACAAAGTGCCTTCCCATATGGTCAGTTTTTAGGATTTCTCCTGTTTCGAATCTGCATAAACGGCCCACTCAAGGAGGCCCAACTATTAAAAACAGCTGACAACGAAAAAGGGGGAGGTGAACGCCAAGCAAGCAGCAAGTAAACTATGTAACTGAGCTGACAGATGGCAAATTAATGTTGTCAAATAGAAAGAAGTACATAAAGCTAAGGAGCACTATGACCAGATTGCTTTCTTGCACATGAAGTCTTTAATCATATGGATATCCTTGCTATTTTTACTCTAATGAGATTGGGAAAGAAAAATAAGACGGAGGCATCAAATTAAAGACGAATTTGCTTTGAATCCACAAGAAACTGAAGCTTTTGCAGAAACAAGGCAAATTATTTGCCAGGCAAAATTAGTGTCACAGATGAACTTGTTTGTGCTTCTGAATTTTGACGTGTTTATTTTATTGGTAATATTGCTGTAGCGAAAGAGCGTAATAGGCACTGTAGGTAAGCGGTCAAAGGAAGTCAAGTGAAAACTGATGTTCGCGGAGCTTTTCGCCCTTAGGCAAAGGCAAAATAAAACCCAACCCACCCAAACCCTGCCATCTACTCATTGGTAAAAGGAAACAAAAAAAGAAAAAAACCATTTCTGCTGTTAAGACTCAACTTGATGAAATGCCAATGGGCCAAGTACACCGACATAAAATAACTGTTTGCCCATCGTGAGTTTTATACTGGGGATACCAATTTGCTTTGTTCCATGTGTTTCTTTAATGGTGAGCATGAGGATGTCTTTTAATCAGGAGGTTAATGTGGGCTCTGACAACGATTAAGGTATTCACACCTCTGATTAAAGGGAGAATCGGCCTGCATCTGAGCAAGGAGCTTGGTAAACAAATACATCAATCATGGGAAAATATCCCCCAGCATGTGTGTGGTCAGAGAAAGCCAGCCAAGGCAGTTAAAAGGAAGCAATTTTCCACAGTGCTTGGAGGTAGGTAATATAAAATAATCCATAATTAAGTTTAATCATGGTTTATCAGACCTTTCTAGGACTGTGAGCATTGTGGTTAATGTTTAACATATTACGTTTGCTCAAAGCTTTCTCCGATGCCATTTCATTGATACTACGAGCCCGTTTTATTTGGAAGTGGCAGATGTGGCAGCTCTGTCGGGAGGCCAGATTCCTTCCTGATACAACTCAGGATAGCTCCAGCAAGCTCCGATATTATGTGGACTAGATCCTCTGCTAATAAAAAATGGATTTGCTCAGTAGAGCCAATGGAGCAATCCAATTCACACCTAAGAGCCTGGCCCAGCTCTTGCGCTGTTGCTGTCTCGTGGCCAGATCCAAGACCTTAAGTCCTTCTGTTGGCTTAAGCTAGAAGCTGCTTCAACCCAAGGAGAGTTGTTCTTTTACTAGAAGGGGAAAATAGTGCCCGCAGCTAGTAAAGAAGCATGTACCCTTCTCTTCTTGCCTGCATCAAGCAAGGAACAGCCTCTGAGGGGTCGGACCTGGGTTGAGCTGGGAGTGCAGAAGGTGAAATGGTTGTTGGTGGCCAGGGCTGTTTGCTGTAACTAAAGAAGTCTGCTGTCCCCCGACCCATGCAGCCTCTGGGTTTACAAAATGGATTTACATTAGCAGAGTGGGAAGACATCTCGTTGCCGCAAGTGACCTTCCCATCACTGTATTTTTTCTAAGTCTCACGGGAAGTAGACAGGCTGTAATTTCAGGCTGTCCTGAAGTAGGCAAGTTGTCCTTTTGTGAAACCGATGCCGGGTAAATACAGAAGCGCAAGAGGAAAATGGTGTTCAGCCCCTGTGGCTTCAGACTGACCCAGTTGTAGGTGGTCACCAGCTGAACCAGGGGATGGTATCCCAAGCCCTCCAGAAGCAGGACTTCAGCTCTAGGCGTGAGGTGCCGTAAATGAGATACCTGCCAAGAGGAGGAGACAGCAGCGATGGTGAGAAGAGAAGCTCGTCGCTGAGCACCAGCACCAGCGTTAGCAGCTTTACACACTTCGTTAAATACAGTCTCAAAGATTTTTTTTTCTCTAAAGGGAGTGATTTACCCAACTTTCACATACTAACATTTTTTTTGCAGTGCGCAGCCAGCGGCAGCAGCAAGTCACAAAGCAATCCAAGTCACAAATTCACCCCTTTGAACAGTATATTTTAGCAGAAACATTAAAAAAATTGGAGGCTGACATGGGAGGATCTGGTAAGCCATCCTAACCCGATCGCTACAGTCAATGCTGGGAGAAAGCTGGTTTACCTCACTTTTGCACCATTAACGTGTAACATCTCGAGCAGTAACCCTGGGATCTCAAAAGCTTTTAGTAAATCAGTTTCTTCAAGAATGATATATTCAGATGACACCATTCAGGATTAACGGATCTATATCTACAGAAATATATACAATCTGGTAAGCCATGCTAATGGGCTAAATGCTAAAATCTCAATCGGACCCTAACGAGGGTCATTTTAGTGGCCTGTGACCACTGGGACTTCTTAGGAACGTGCCTTCTTTTTCCCCAAAATGTCAAACTTCTTGTGTACCTCTTAAAGAGAATATTTTATGATGAGTAATCCCAGGGTTGGTCTTGCTTTTCAGAACTGCTGCTATATATTATAACTGTATAACGTTTACTTCAGTCTAACGCTGCAGATCTTTTTTCTTAGTGTCTCAGCATTTAACTAAAGCTGAACAAAGTTTTGCAGGCAGAGATTTTTGTTTCCCATTTCAGAAAGAAATCCAGTTTGGAGCTAAGTGGGAACTTTTCATTAATCAAAACATGCCATTTTAATCCTGTCAAAATAAATGCTCTTCTGTACTGAGATGACATTTACGTAATTTCATTTATGATCTTCAAAATCAAAAAAACCACCATCCTGATTTTAAAAAAAAAGTACAACTGACTGAAATACAAAATATCTGATCTTAACTTTGATGAGGAAGTTGGAGAAAATGTTCTGGTGAGGGGTTGCGGTTTGAACCATCGTTGTCTGCTTTGGCGGTTCGTTGGGGGGCTGAAGAACGGGTTGCTCGCAGAGCTCCCCCTCTTTAACTAGCTGAGAGAATATCTGTTGACTCTTTTTCAAAACCTGCCCTCGTGGCTTTGTGTTTCAATGCTGTTTCCCAGTTTTTCGTCCAGGCCATCATATTTTCCAGGTCCCTTTGAATTCAGGCACATCTGGACTTCGGCAAACCTCCTTCATTTATTTTCGCTCTGGCCTCGCTGAGCCGTGCCAGGGTTTCTGTGGGCGGCTGCGTGGTTTGCAGGCGCCGCGGCCACGCGTGCCAAGAGTCCTCCGCATCCCCCCAAGGCTTGTGACTCCCTGCGGCACTCGGGGATCGACTCCCGATCCGCTATCACCGCGTTTCCACCAAAAATCCCCCCCCTTCATCCCGCGAGCGGAGGCAGGATTGCTGAGAGCGGGGAGGACAGGATGGAGAGGCAGACCCCCGGGTCTGGGAGAGGCAGGCTCTCTCCTTAGGTGTGGAGTTAATGCAAGCGCTTTGTTTAAGCGTGTCCTAGCTCAGCTGTCTCATTTTAGGCATGTGCTTAAGCAGTTTTGTGAATCGAGGCTTTAGGTTTTTCGGGCCGGGACTGCTCTCCCTGCAGTGCTGGGGTCTAGCACAGAGGGAAATCAGGTTTTGTTCAGGCTTTAAAGATTGATCGTGAGCCAAGTACCAATAAGTAATTTGCAAGCAGCAGGAAAATCAGTGTAGTCCCTCAGCTGGCCCCAGGGTGCCTCGAGTTTTAAGGACCGAGGGCTGTAGGGAAACCCCTTTATCCCAAAAGACGAGGCCTGGAGGGAATAGCAGCCGTCACCTCTCCCACTTGACCCTGGCACGGGATGGACCTGTGCCCGCCCGGCAGAGCGGCTGACGTCTCCCTGCTTGGCCACGGCTTTGGGCTCAGCTCTTCTATAAAAACAACAGCTAATAAGTGGTGTTTGCTCTTTCTTTGGCGTGGGGGTTTAACCCCAGCAGCACTAAGCGCCACGCAGCCGCTCGCTCGCTCCCCTCCAGTCAAATGGGGGAGAGAGTTGGAACAGCAAAAGTGAGAAAACTCGTGGGTTGAGAGAAAAACAGTTTAATAAGTAAAGCAAAAGCTGTGCATGGAAGCAAAGCAAAACAAGGAATTCATTCTCTGCTTCCCATCGAGAGGCAGGTGTTCAGCCATCCCCAGGAAAGCCAGGCTCCATCACGCGTAACGGTGACTTGGGAAGACAAATGCCATCATTCCGACCATCCTTCCTTCTTCTTCCCCAGCTTTATATACCAAGAACAACAACATATGGCATGGAATAGCCCTTCGGCCAGTTGGGATCAGCCATCCCGTCTGTGTCCCCTCCCAGCTTCTGGGGTGCCCACCGCCAGTATAAGAAGCTGAAAAGTCCTTGACAGTTTAGCAACAACTGAAATATTAGTGTGTTATCCACAGTATTCTCATCCTAAATCCAAAACACAGCACCATACCAGCTGCTAGTAAGAAAATTAACTCTATCCCAGCCCAAACCAGGACATTTGGCAAAAGGAAGAAAAACGACAAAGAAAACACCTACAATAGATTATTATTTTTTATCGTGGTTGGATGGGAGCTGAAGGTCTATCACAAAGAAGCTTCTTTGGCTTTGATTTGACACTAGGTTTCAGTCGGTCCAATGGAATTTTAATGCTAAGGCCAAATATAACATCAAATAATGAAAAACTTCAATGGTAAACATTAACACAAACAGGCATCGAGTATATTAAACATCTTTCAGAATGCAACAGGCCAAATCTGCAAATTGGGAACAGGTCCCTGAGCTGGCACACTATAAAAGCAGGCTTCAGTTTGCCATCTCCGGGACCTGTCGATGGAATACAGTGTATATCTGAGTTAGACTCCATTACGTGTTTAGGTTAAACTCTGTGTCGCATTGATTCGGCTATTTGTTTTGGCTACGAGGAGCCGATGTTCAAACATGGGTGCCTTAGATGGGATGTCCGTAGCCCAAACCTGCACTGAGGGGACTCATTCTGTACGTCTGGCTACCGAGGCCAGCAGCTGAGCCCAAGCCTTGCGAAGCCGATGTTGAAGAAGGGGCCAAATTTTTCAAAGTTCGGGGCCAGCAGTGTGTGTTTGGGGTTTTTTCAAACTGCAAAATCCCCTGCAGCGAGTCCCTTTTGGGCCACACCTAAATAAACTCAGAAAGTACCACATCTCAAGTGCTATCCAGCCGAAATGCATTAATTTGTTTCTCTTTGGCTGCTTAGGGTTTAAGCGATTGCTACCGTGCATCAAGGTTGTGGTGATGATGACCAAAAAGCATCAGATGGGGGTTCGGCTGTCCTGTTTTGGGGAACACTATGTGGTTTTGGGTGACTCCCAACGTTGGAGAAAAGCTCTGGATTGAGGAGTGGTGCTTCTGCTTTTCCCAGTAAGTAAATAATAAATAATGTACTAAATATGGCCCGTCAATGAAATAATTTCTTAGCTGTAGAACCACTTCATGCGTGAACCCCCCCATAGCATGCAAAGGCACATACGTGTCGCCTGAGCATTATATCCTTCTGCAGGCAGCTGGGCTCTATCCCAAATGCCAGCTTCCAGCGGGGTTGTTTTCCCCACTTTGATTTATAATTACTGATCACATGGGAGGATGGAGAGGAAAGGCCCGAGTTGGTTTTGGTTTGGTTTTTTTTTTTTTTTTTTGTTCCTCATTTAATAATTTAATTTTTATTCTGATCTTCAAATCCCAATAGCATCATGTGAAGTAGAGAAACTCGGCAGGGGAGGGGGGAGGAGGGATAGAGGAGGGAGCCAGGGCTTTCTATTTCCATATGGTGAGCCTCTCCTCCTCGCCATCACAGCTTGTCATCTGTCTTCTTTTAAACTTCAGATCCCCTGTAAAAATCTTCCCAGCAAAGAATGGGCCATAAATGTGACACAAAGACAGTCCAAGTGAAGACATTACCCTGGGGTAATGGTGAAGCATGATTTCATTAGAGGATTTCTGTACATGCGGGCATGGGCGCAAGAATAACTCGAGCCGCGGGAACCGTGTATTTCTGCAGCGGGGCACAGTGGTGGGAGTGATATTAATGTTCTGGGGAGATAAGGCTGTATATTGCCCTTTCATTTACTCGTCAGGCAAAATGATAGGTGCCTTTCTCGTAGTCTAAATTGTGGCCAGATTAAATGACCGCCTTGATTTACCTGCTTTTAAAATGAATAATCATTGTGGCACAGCGGAGCTACCAGCCCCACAGCATCACCCTGCCAGGGACCCCTCCGTGTTCACATCCCACCCGCAGAAGGAAGGAAATTATCCTAGTTCAGAGACTTTCTGTAAAGTTACAATGCCGTCATCTCTGCTCTGCCCTCGTGAGACCCCCCCTGCAGTGCTGTGTCCAGCTCTGGAGCCCTCANTACAGCCATGGGAGAACAGAACCACATGTTGCACCCGATTTTTCTGGTACCCAAGTGCTGCTCACGTGCAACGCTTCTGAGCATCTTTCTTTATCGAGTTGCTTCATGCAAACTGTACTTAAAAAAATAAAGTTAATAGTTTATAATCTAATTCAGTGTAATGCAAGCACTTCTGTAGCTGGTTTTCATGCACACCCCACGCCATGGGTCATTCGCTGTGGGTGCATGGAGGGAACTGGGGGCACAGCGTTCCCTACAGCTCATTTGTGGTGAAAACTCTGGGCATCATCGAAACAGAATGATTTTTGCAGAAAGGTCTTGTTTTCCTCCAGTGGCTGAGAAGGGTCCGCTCTTGCAGAAATGGTTTGCGGTGATGGTGGGGCAGCGGTGCTGTGGGGCAGGTGGGGTAGCGGAAGGGGAGTTGGGGAGCATTGAGGGGGTGTGTGGCCAGAGAGGCTCCCGGGGGGCAAGCAAGGCTGTGCCACAAACCACCCCTGGGCATCCCACACCTGGGGTCCGTCTGCACAGCACCTTCTGGGACCTGGGAGTCCTGGTGGACAATGGGACGGCCATGAGCCAGCGATGGGCCCTGGTGGCCAAGAAGGCCAGTGGCATCCTGGGGGGCATCAAGCAGAGTGTGGCCAGCGGGTGGGGGGAGGTCATCCTCCCCCTCTGCTCTGCCCTGGGGAGGGCACATCTGGAGTGCTGGGTCCAGTGCTGGGCTCCCCGGGTCAAGAAGGACAGGGAACTGCTGGAGAGGGGACAGCAAAGGGACACCAAGATGCTGAGGGGATGGAACAGCTCTCCTATGGAGAAAGGCTGAGGGATTTGGGTCTCTTTAGTCTGGAAGAGAGACGGCTGAGGGGGGACCTTATCAATGCCTATAAATACTGACAGGGTGGGTGTCAGGAGGATGGGGCCAGGCTCTTCTCAGTGGTGCCCAGGGACAGGACAAGAGGGAACGGGCACAAACTTGAGCACGGGAAGTTCCCCCTAAACCTGAGGAGGAACTTCTTTCCCTTGAGGGTGGCAGAGCCCTGGCCCAGGCTGCCCAGGGAGGTGGGGGAGTCTCCGTCTCTGGAGACATCCCAAACCCGCCTGGAGGCGTTCCTGTGCCCCCTGCTCTGGGTGACCCTGCTCTGGCAGGGGGTGGGACTGGGGGATCTCCAGAGGGCCCTGCCAACCCTGTGATTTTATGATTCTGTCTCTGTGAGGAGGTGAATAGGTTCGTTGAAATGTGTGTGGGAACTCCTGACTTGGGCCAAGGCGTGATTCTGATTTTAGCTCTGCGATAGACGGCTGGAGATCCCAGTGTACCAAAACACGACTTTGTGTCCTGCGGAAGACTCCAGACCAGAGCCATTACTTCTTTCCCTCCTTGTCCCATAGGCGTGTTGCAGAGAAGACCCAGCAGCAGAAGGTGCAGCAGAGCGCTGCCGTGGTGCAGAAACAGCTCGGCGAGGACTGGGGCGGAGGTGGCTCAGTCCCTCCAGGTAAGGTGGTGTGGATACAAAAGCTCCTGTTGGGAGCCTCAGCCACGCAGCCCTTCACCTACCGCTGCTCCTGCCCTCCCAGCCCTCCCCGGGACCGCACGGCCCCTTTAGCAGGTGCCTCTTTTTCCTTCCCTTCCCACCTGCGCAGGCTGAGGTGGGGACATCAGGTCCCTTCAGCACCCGCCGCGGGCAAACCCAGCTCTTCTTCCTCGCCGGGACTGCCCTGGACCAACAGAAATTGTCCCGGGAACAAAGTGACCGGCTGGACCGGCCCCGGCGCTTGGTCTCTGCCAGCGTTTCCCGATGTTACTGCTCTGTTCCGATGAAACATTATACAGAAAGATACAGGCAAAGCATTATGCTCACAGCCTTTGCCAACAAGTTATGTTTTAATGTAATTTAACTGTAATCTCAGAGTGTTTTTGTTAGCTATAATTAGTAAAATATGTCTGTTTTCTGTGTTCCTTGAAGACGTCTGAACTCCTGCCAGTTCCCTATAGTTTTCCTGACATGCAGTGTAACAAGCAGACCACCAAAATGTATTTACCAATAACTGTTTATTTACATTCCATGAAATCTAATAACATTTGCTGCCTTCATTCGGGATAAATGCTGGCCAAAGTGTAAAGCATAAAAAAATAAACACTGCCTTAATTTCTAACCCAGTCCACCGAATATTTTATTTTTGCTCAATTTGCCCTGCCTGTTAGCATTTTGGCGTTCTGCTGCTTGGAAGTTGGGGGGAAAAAATTAAAAAGAGTTGAAAAAGTTCTGTAACGTATCTTCCTGTTCAGTCCAAAACCTTGCAGGGGTTTCCTGGACATTTCATTTTTCATTTCTAAAGTCTGCACGAGGCTGGTATTTCATGTCTTTGTTTTCAGCTCTCGCAAGCTTTTGAAACCGTATTGCAGAGAAATTGTCCAGGGCACTGAACGGCGACGGCGGTTGGTGTTGCACCGGTGCCAGCGTAAAACACTTCTCCTTCTCCCAGAGTCACTGGCTAAGCCGGTGTAAAAATAATCAGAATTAGGTCTGTATCTTGTTACTAACCAAATCTGCTCTCGTTCAAGAAAGTGTAACTGAGGGCAGAATTGTCATCTCAAATCTTAAACAGGTTCCTCTCCTCCTGGATCTGGTTTTGTTTATATGAGTAGATGCTTTTCTCAAAGCCCGGAAAATTCAGATGGCGGAGGGAGGAGAGGTCACATACGACGGCTGTGGGCGGTATCCGCCGCTGGCAGAATCTGATGCAACCCCGTTAGTGTCAGCGCCGTGGGGTCCTGCCCCAGCTGAGGAGGGGTCTCTGCCTGGCTCCGCCGTGCCGATGGGCTCGCCCGGGAGCGTGGGGGCAAGCGAGGGCCTCGCAGGAGCTGGAGCCGCGCGGCGTCGCGGGGTGGCCTGTGAGGGGCTGCGGAGGCAGAGCGGGTGCCAGGCCTTCACGGCGTCACGGGCGCGTTGTGCTAAAATCCGGGCAGAGAGCAGGACTCTCGCTGAACCCAGCGGCCGGACGGGTTTCGGAGGGCACCGGAGTTCACGAGTTGCCTGGGCTGGTCTGAGCGACGTGCGGCGAGGGGAGAAGCTGGGTGCCACCCCGTCCCCTCCCAGGGCGAGGGGAGCCAGCAGAGCCTGGGCGGCCGCAGCTGCAGGGTGCCCGAAGACCTCATGCATTTGGCTGCCGTTGCCGCTCCTCGGCTGCCGCGCCAGCGCCCAGCGCCTGCCGATGCCAAGCTTCGAGCCGTGGCAGCGCTCTGCAGCCAGCACCGGGCTTGGCTCCTGCCCGAAGGACCCAGCTTCGCGAATTCCCCCAGCACGGGAGCTGGGGGGGGGGCCGTCGCACCATCTGGAGAAGGTCTGTTCGCTGGGGCTGAGGCTGGAGAAATCGCGGTCGTGATTTGGAGGAGCCTTAGGTCTTGATGGGGGCAATAGTCCCTTTCGCTGGGGTGCAGGGGCGCTGCTGTGTCTGTGGAGGAACCAGCTCCCGGAGGAGCCCCAAAGCACAGGGGAGACTGTGGTCCTGCTGCGGCTTTGGAGAACTCCTTTTTAAAGCTGTTCCCTGGAAAGGGATCTCCACCTTTCTTCTGGTGTAACTGGTATTTGGTTAAAGCAGGGGGCATTTGCACTTTCCTAGGTGCCTTCAGTTTAGGAGCTCCATATGCTGAATTTTAACGAATTAAGCCTCGAATGAAGAGTTGTCCCGGAAATGCTGAGCGGCCCCGTCCTCTGACGGAGATCACAGGACACCTTCTCAGCGACGTGTTTCCAAACGGCCTTGGGCTCTCTTGTCTCTCTACTCGCTTAAATTGAGGGTAAAACTTTCCCTGCTTTCCAATGAGAGCAAAACTGGGAACGTTTTGGAGGGCTTCCTTGAAAAATTGCAGACTGAAAAGGTAATAAAAGTGAAATTCAAAATCCAGTCCAAGCAAAACCCGCCGGCGGTGCGGGGTGAGGAGCCCGCCCCGTCAGAATCGCCCTCGGGACGCGGCAGCGGTGGCGGGGGGGCTTTTTTATCCCCTGAGAAGTTGCCCATCTACCCAGGCTTCTGGCAGAGCGCAAGGATAGATCCTTAGGGATAATTCAGAAAAAAAAAAACAAACCCTGAAAATTATAGGTTACCCATCTTTGGCTTGTCTTTGGTGGCATTTCTGGGTTCCTGGTGTTTTCCACGTTGAATTTTGCCGAGGGCAAGGCTTGTGTTGTAACTGGTTGTGGAGCGGAGGAAGGAGAAGGGTTCAAAATGTGCTAAAAACCTGAGAGGAGCCTTCTCTCCTGCTGACGGCGCTGGACAGACAGCGCACGCCGCAGCATTCCCGCACTGTTCCGCCAGGCTGCTCGGCAAATGGAGCTGTAAATAACACCCTAAACTTGTTTGCTGCTAAAATCATCTTTCCGAGAGCGGAGATCTTTCACAAACAAGCGTAGGAAGGCGCAGCCCCTCGTGGTGGGGCTGGAGGACGCGGGGCTGGTCCTGCCCTCCCACCGCTACCTCGGCCGCTGCTTTCACCTACCATTGAGCGGGTGGTTTCGTGTCCCCACACCTTGGGCTCAGCCAATGGGGGAGCTGCCACGTGACCCAGCCACCGGCCAATCAGCAGAGCTGGTTTTGAATGTTAAAACGCTGCTCTAAACCAGGCAGGACAAGTTGGCGGCCAAGAATGTTTTCCGGAGATAATTATAAATAATGGGAAGGGAGGGGGGGGAAAAAAAAAAAAGAAAAAGGCAAAAGAGAAAATTGGGACGTGCTGACAGAAAGAAAAACCAGAGCAAAGCGCTTTCACCCCGTGTTTACAAACAAGCCGTCCCCCAGCGGTTGCTGGAGTCGGGTGGAGACGTGGCTTTGGAGCGGGAGAGGAAATCACCTTAGGACTTTTGGACCACGTGTAAACTTTTCAGAGACAAAGGCTGAAAATAACAAACCAGCCCAGCAATAACAGAATCCCTCGGTTAGAAGGGATATTTCCTTCATCGTGGGGGATGGATTCCCATGGATGCGACTGAGCGCAATCCCCAGGCCGCTAGTCATCAGCCGCTTTATTGCAAATTGTGGTTCGTTCTCATTTAAGCTGCAAATTTCTTCAATTTGCTCCCGGTAAAAACAACAACAGAAACCCGTCCTGACAATCTGGGCCCATTGGGAGCGGTGGGAGATAGGCCATGAATTTCAGCAGACCCAGACTTGTGCCCGTGGATTTCAGCAGCACCTTGGGACCGTCGAGCACGGCAGGAGGCCAGGTCCAGTGGGGGGATTTTGTTCTTTAATTTGGGGGGTTTTTTGCTGAAGAAGCAGCACACGCTTCCCATGAAGTACCTGCTGTCATGGGCGGTTGCCGCTCAGCTTTCTGCTGGGCATTTTTGTGTAAATAGTGTCTATGTTTTAAGATATTTACAGAGTATAGCAATACTGCAGTGCGCAGAAATGATTTAAGAACAGCTTTTACACCGTTCTAGCTGAAACCGCAACATGGCAAAAATTATAAATAACGTAGCCCAAGAACACTGAGGGGTTTTTAATTTGCTGGGGCTCGTTAAAGTAGACTGGTCTCCTTTTTTCACTTGAAATTGGGATTCTCCGTGGAGGTGCATGGAGAGCGCGGAACTGGATGGGCTTGAAAGGTCGCCCGGCTCGAGCGTCCCGCTGCCCCCAGCCGAGCGTCGGCTAAATCCCTTCGGCAGAGGAGGTGGAAAAAGTAGGTCAGGCTCCGCTCACAAATACACCTCTTACATGTCGCCAATTCTAATGAAATTAGGGAATGAATCAGTATTAAAACCTGGGCAGAGGAGACCAAAACATGGTTGAACTCTCATAGTGAGTCCAGCTGTAACTGCTGACTAGTCCGTGTCTAAAAAAGCCATAGAAATAAAGTAAAATAGACCCATGTGTTCTTAGAGGGGGGAAAAATCCAGAAAAAGCAAAGGATAAAAAACAACTACCTTCATCCAGCATTTGGTGCAGACACAGCCCGGGAGCCTCTCCTTGTCCGTACCCCCACCCCCAGCTCCTTCCTCCCTCTTTCCAACACGCCAGCTATTTTTTGGTGATTTATTTCACAATCAAAAGACGCTTTGCGGGAAAAAAATTAAAACAACAACCCAAAAAAACGTCTGACTCATCCGAGCAGGACCCGATCTAGTTTGGATGCGAACAGCGCGGGGCCGGGGAGCAGCTGCCAGAGGAGCGTTTCTGGGACGTCTCATTTCAGCCCTGACCAAAATAACATCTTTTTTTTTTTATTTTATTTTTTTTTTAACTACCCCGACAATTAGTGGTGAAAAGGTCACTAGTAAAAATGAGTTTTGTGGGTTTGCAACTTTGCATTAAAAAAAAAAATAAAACCACCAGGCTTCTGGCAGCGTGTCCCCCCGCCGGTTGGCAGCCTTTCCGCAGGGCGAATTGAATAAGCGTGGGGGCTGAAAAGCCCGTTCACGTCGGCCCCTCCAGGTCTGTACGTTAGCAGGGTGTTTGGGAGCTTGTGTTGCACCTGCCTGCGGTACAGCTGGCTGGAGAATTGGGAAAAAATAATAATAATTAAAAAAAAAAGCAGGGGTTTAATGTTCCCTTAGCCCCAGCTTCTCACCCTCCCTGAGCCCTGGAATATATCCTTTACAATTAAATTATAATGAAATCAAATTGTGAGATCATTTCAAAGTTACTGACCTTAGTGTTTCACAGGTTGTGAATGTTTTCACAAAGGCTGAGGCGGTAGAAATAGTTTATTCCGTATTCTCTATCCTTCAGAGACCTCAAAGTAATAAACAATTAAGCTGAATTCAAACTAACTGGGGGTAGCACAAATTCCCTTTTACTGGGTGCCTGATAACAGCGCTTTTTTCTTTGCGCCCTTAACTGGGACCCAGGCTGGAGGTGTTATCAGAGATGATGAAAGCAACTAAAAATTCAAGTTCCATTTAAGGTTTTGCGGTGAGGAATGATATCAGATACAGCCTGGAAAGGATCTGGCACTGCCTAATGATCCAGTATCCCAAGGACTTCCAAACTGGCGTCGTTTCAGGCAAGTACATCAGGGGCTGGGGGCTTTGTTAACACCTTCAGGACCTGTCTGAAGCTTCAGTGGGATTCATGGAAGAAGCAACAAGTTGTTGTATGAGGTGTTGAACTTCCAAGCCTAGTTTCCCGTGGGTTTTGTCTTCCTTTTGGCCTCACCACGCTTTCCTCTCATCCACATGACACCGGCTGCCTCCCTCTGCAGGACAGCCTCAAGTGCAGGTGCATCAATCAGGTTTCTCAGTAGGATATTTTTACCGAAAAATGACCAGTGCCAGTGACCAACCCGATCACCTCTGGTCTGGCTGTGGTCTAGAAGTGAAATTATGTTTTCTAAAATGTTGTTATGGAGATGTAATCCCTTTTCTTCCTAATGGATGACTTGGGCAACATCTTGGTGGAACTCCAGACACTTTCAAAGAAGGTCCCGAGGGGATCCATAGCAAAACAAGTAAGTAATACAGGCAAAACCCTGTGGCATGTGGATTTCCCCAGAGGAGGATGAGCTGGAGAGCACGGTGTGTTAGGTCCAAGGACACAGCTTCTCGCTCCTTTTGCACCGAGAAATCCCCACCGCTGCAATGTCTGGGTGGGTTTGATGAGGAGAGCACAAAGGACGCTACGGCCACAAACAGCAAAAAATATTAGAGGACACCTATATATTGTACAGGTGAACAGAGAGCTCGGTAGGAGCTCTCGGCGATGTCTTCTGGCACTGCAATCCGGTTGTCGGAGCACACCAAAGCACCGAAATAAAGTGATGGTGCGAAAAGCCGACTCTTGGGACCAGGAGCCTCAGTGTACCTGGCCTGTTCACCTGCGCTGGGGAGCGAGAGTCATTTCTCTCAGAATAACTAGGGCCCAGTTTGCCTCCAAGCCCTCGGCTGAAGTGCTTGAGCAAGCCCCAATTTTGTCTGTGGTTTTTATAATTGCTCTGTGTCTTTCTAAAAGACAGCAATCCGACACAAGTAAACAGTGATGTATTCCTCTTGGAAGCAAAGCATGGCACAAACGAGATGCCCAGGGTGGGTGTCCTCCCCCTTGCAGCCAGCCCAGGAGGACACGCGCGCTCCGGGGCAGGTGGAGGAGGTTGGGTTGAGAAGAACTTGAAACACCTACAAGGATCCATGTCGTTAACGGGATCTGAATTCACGCTGGTAGCTGAGCCGTCATAGAATGGTTAGAGTTGGAAGGGACCTTCGAGATCATCCAGTGCCCCCCCTGCCCTGGGCAGGGACACCTCCCACCAGCCCAGGCTGCTCCAAGCCCCGTCCAACCTGGCCTTGAACCCCTCCAGGCATGGGGCAGCCACAGCTTCTCTGGGCAACCTGGGCCAGGGGCTCACCCCCCTCATCCTTCAGCAGCACGGACTGATGCCGAAATCCCAATTTACGCAGTTTGAGTGAAGCCCATCAAAGGGAACTGCTGGGGGGGCTGTAGCCAGCAACAAAGAGACACGGCTTGGCTTGGCCATTTCACCTCTTGCCTTGCAGGAAATGCTCATGATGTAGGGTTCAGGGATAAGCACATGAAAAGGGGGAAAAATAATCTGTTTTCTCTCTGGGTGCCGCTCCCCTGGGATGAGCAGATTCCCTCCGGCAGCCTCCCACCCCACCGAGCTGTACCATCAACCGGCAACTGCACCGGCGACTTAGGAAAATGGGGAGTTTGTTAAAACATTGACGCTTGCCCTCAGTACCATAACTGTGGCAGGATTTACAGTGGTGTTTTGGGGGAGATTTGCGGTGCTGGGGGTCCATCCGTATGGAAACGCACTGGGACGGGCAGGGGCTGGTGCCGGGGAGGGAGGGGAGCTCAGGTCAGGCCGTCTCCTCCGTCTCCCAGCCTCGGCCGCTTGCGAGATGCACGCTGCTCTTCTTTCATCTCTTGGATTCAAATCCACCATAATAAATAAAATTCTTCCTGTCTGAAAGATACATTAATTTTGGTGGTCTCAAAAGTAATGAAAATAAATACTTGACTTGGCATGCGGAGCCCCGACCGGAGCGAGGAGCAGAATGTGTGTACTTGGAGCTGTTTTTACAAGAACATAAGCTGTGGAAAAAGCTTTGGCTTTTAGCTCAACGGGCTCTGTACGTCTGAAGAGAGCCGGAGAGATCTGAGGAGTTCAATCAAACCTACAGAAACATTGTCAGATGCGAGTGTTCTGTCTGGGATTGAATGCTTTGAAAACCGCACGTCAAAGCTTCGCCGGGGGGATGGGGCACTGCCTGAGTTCAGGCGGGATAGAATCATAGAATCATGGAATCGCTGAGGTTGGAAGGGATCTTTAAGATCATCAAGTCCAACCATTAACCCCCCCTGACAAAAACCCCTTCTAAACCCTGTCCCTCAGTACCACATCGACCCTTTTCTTAAACCCCCCCAGGGATGCTCGGGCCAGCCCTGGCACGGCCCTGGCTCTGCCGATGGAGAGCCGGCAGGGCTGGCCTCTATTCTTTCAGGCCTTTTTATGACACATAGGGGGAAATTGCAACAAAAGCAAGATTAGCTCAATAAAAGAGAACCTCAAAACAACCATTCATCGGGGCTGCGGTTGTAAGAGCCCGGTCCTGTGGCGCTGGGTCCTGTGCCTGGGTGCGGGCGGGAGCGGGGAAGCCGCGATGCTGGGCAGGGGACTGCTGCGTGGGCACCGGGCTGCCTCTCCGTCAGGCTCCTTACTTCAATTCATTTCTTATTTTCGTAAAGGTAATTTGTACCTGCTAGCTAACAGTTGTGTGCTACCCAGTGCTGGCCTCAGCAGCGTTTCATAGAATCATAGGATTGTTGAGGTTGGAAGGGACTTTCAAGATTGTTCATTCCAACTGTCAACCCAACGCTGCCCAAACCACCACCACCCCGTGTCCCTCAGCACCGCGTCTGCCCGGCTTTTAAATACCTCCAGGGATGGCGACTCCACCACTGCCCTGGGCAGCCTCTTCCAAGGCTTGATAACCCTTTCAGTGAAGAAATTTTTCCTAATATCTATCCTAAACCTCCCCTGGCGCCACTTGAGGCCGTTTCCTCTTGTCCCATCACCTGTTCCTTGGGAGAAGAGACCGACTTTCCCCCCCGGCTACACTCTCCTTTCAGGGAGTTTCTAGAATGATGAATATTGTTTGCGAGTAGATCAATAGTTTGCCATTACCTGCGCACAAATGCTATTGCAGATTATATGCTGTTAATTTTGGACCGTGACTGACCTGCTGACAGTTCTTTTTCCCTTAGTCTAAAAAGGAGGTGTGCCTCAGGGTGCATTTTTCTAGCCCTGCAAGCTGAGCCAGACCCTCTCCCGCGGAACATACAAGCAATGGGAATGCATTGATGTGACGGCTTGGTAGTGCAGGGAATGATGAAGTATAAAAACGCGCTTTAATAAGCTTTGTAGAAAATATCTGGCATCTAAATGTTGTAGAATGAAAAAGACATTTCGATCTTGAATTAATGAGTTGCGTCACAAAGCCAGCTCTGAGGCAGGCGCAGATATGAATCTAAAACAGCATGTGTGGCTTACAAAGAACCCAATATCCTATAAAATGCGATGGCATAAAGATGTTAATAAAAAGCATGGTTTATTTCAGATTAAATTAATAGTGAGGCTTAGGAATACATCCAGGATTTCATCTCTCTGTTGATAACCAGAGTCATTAAACAGTGTGTTCTGAGGTGGGAGCCTTGACCAGTGGCACCTACTAGTAAAAATAATGTCCGGACTCGCTCTCGAGACGACCGACGGAGAAGGTCCCACTCTTGCAGTAGCTGCAGGCGTCCGGGCTCTGCTCAGGCCCCGCCGACGGTGAGGCAGGACTCGCTGCAGGTTGACGAGAGACGCAGCTACAATTGGGCGAGATCCGTATACAGGGTTCATTCTTTGAGCCCACTGATTTCCCTTCTGTGGAAAAGCCAGTAGAGACCATGGTGGACTGGAAACAACAGTGGTTCATTCAACATTTCTGGCAATACTTTCAGCTGCATTTCAATGACTTGTTATTTTGATAAACAGCACCCATGCCAAGACCTTTCAAGGTGAAGAAGCGCACGGTCAGCATTTCCCAGAAGCTGCAGCATGACATTTGGATGCAGGGTTCGTGTGATTTCATCTTCAGAAGCTGCTTGGTTTCATTAGAATGTTGCTTTGTGCTGGTGGTGGTTTGAAAAGTTGGCCACTGTGGTGGACTCAACCCCTGAGAGGGTTGAGAAAGGGTCGGTTTAGATACAAAACATGCAGAAAAACCAGCCGCGGGGCTTGGGGCTCACTGCGTCAGCTCTTTTTAGCGCAGGCAGTGCAGCAGTGATGGCACAGCACGCTCGCAGCCGAGGGAAATGGTACTTTCCCCAGCGGTGCGGGGTACGGCAGCGGTGTTACTTGGGTCACCGTGGCCAACCAGCCTGACCAAAGGGCGTCACCGGTGGGGACCATCCCCAAATCAGGGGCTCTCATGCCCCCATCCAGCACCACCAAGTGGTAGCCAGGCAGTATGGCCAAGGGCGATGAGGGGCGACGTGGTCTACTGGGAGATGCCTTGGTTCGCTTGTGGTGGGTTGTGTCTCCTCTTCCCCATCTTCTGTCTAGCAAGGATTGCCTCCAAATAGTCAAAAATTGTAAATGACTCTAACCAAAACCAAGCAAAACTGGGAAAGCCAGGAAATAAAAAATATATGCATGGTACTAGGAGGTGTGTAGTTGTTGACACAACAAAGGGAATTCATTTCAATGTCGGGAGGCACACAAGTTACCTAAAGCCATTGCTCCTCACCGCTGAGATGGCACCTGCTGTCGCCTCAGCCGGCAGAGCACCGAGGTATGCACTTCGCTTGGAGCGCACAAGTTTTGTATCGACTAAGTGGCGATTTCTAATTCAGACCCAGAAAACCACAAGGTTGCCTGGTCTGGAGTTGATATAAATGCTAAGCCGGGCACAACCATTACCCCCCCTCCTCCCGCGGAGCCAGGAGAGCCAGGGTGGTGCTCTCCTCCCCCTTTCCCCTCTTCTTGCGCCACCTCCCAGTCTGTACGGGACTGACCAGGAGAGGAGCGTTGGAAGTGTCATTTCAAGCAGGTTAATTCAAGATTTCACCAGTTTAGCCCCAATGTTCTGAGTCAGATGATCCTCATTTTTGTGTGTGTGTGTTTAGCTTTGGGAAGCAGAAGAATTAATCAGGCTGTAAGTAGACTGGTGCAAAAAAAAAAAAAAAAAAAAGCTGAAAAAAAGTTTAATAAAAGCTACAGCGTTAACAAATACTGAACTAATGACCTTTGATATATGAAGCAAATGCTTCATCCACTAGCCTATGCAACGTTTCATTACCAGCCATGGGAATTTACAGGTGTTAAATCAGCTGCAAGATAGCTCCCATATTGTTGCCTGACTGTAATAGACCATATTGGAAAAGTTAATAAGGAATTGAGCGTAGGGGCTGCAGGGTTGAAGCGAAACCTGCTCGCCAGTTCAGTCCGAGGGCTTCGTCAAGCTCAATTCCGGTACAAGCCGCAATTTGACGTGTAATTCTGTTTGTTCCCTTTCCTAAGCCTGAAGGACAGCGTCCGCCAGAGAAGCGCCTCCTGCCAGAGAAATGGAGCCACCGGAGAGGTGACACAGAAGGGGACTTTCATGGCTGTAGCCAGGCGTAATATCTTCTCTGATGCTTTTTTAACCTCTTTACTACAATCAACAGGTATGAAAATAATTTCAAATGGGAAACTTGGAGTTCCTTTCCAAAAATTGCCATGAAATAGTTGGGCAACTGTAGAGATTGAAAATCTACCCAGGCTTCCCAGTTAGACAGCTGTAATCAACACAGAACTCACTGTCCACATCCATAAATTTTACAGTTATGTATTGAAATCACACACAAGACATTATCGGTGTTATTCGCAAATCCTAACAGAGACAGCACACTCACATCGTCGCTTCAGGTCTTTCAGTGCTGTTGGCACCTTCCATCAGTGCCCTCATGGCGTCCATCGGTGTCACCAGGAGCTGCAGGTCTGCAGAGTTTCTTCCCCTCATGTCCTCGGTACTACACAGGCTCTTCTGGTGGGAACGGGCCCACTATTAAGAGTAATTATTGCTTCTTCTCTTGGAGATAAAATTCTGTTTAAAAAGTACGGTGTATTACAACTGGGGGCAGGAAGGAGAGGTGAAAGGGAGGGATTTTACATAAATAAGACCCTGAAACTGCACTGTTTTTTTTTCTCAAAACAAGATTATGTGTATTCAGAAATCCCTAGGGATCACCAACCACCCAGATTAAACAATTTCTCCTAATAATACGAATAATTTAACAGTACCAAGTCTTGAATATGTCTCTCATATGCATTGAAAGACGTGGTCTGCTGGTGCCATCAGTGCCAGTGCAAATTGCAATAAAAAGGGGGGGTAAAAAAGCAAAATAAATAGAGGAGGAGTTTCAGAAAGGCTTGTTGAAGCCCCAGTGTGTGCTCAGAGCATCCCCAGGCCTTTCTGCTACCCAGACCATGGCATCACGGCCACGTTTTTGTGGTGGGAGCAGGAGATCAGGGGGCGGCTCGTAGTTCTAGACAGACACTTGGTGTCAGAAAGAGTAGTTGAACCAAGGGGCTTTGACTGTATTCAACAGAAGAAACAAAGAAAGAAGAAAAGCAAGGTAGGGGGTTGGAACTAGATGATCTTTAAGGTCCCTTCCAGCCCTGACAGTTCTAAGGTAGGGAGAGCAGATCCACTTGGTTATCCTCTATCCAACTATTATTTTTTTTGTCTTTGCAGACAGAGCTTGAATGGCTTCACCGCCAGCGAACGTGGTGCACCTCTCCAGTGGAGATGGAGGTCCCTCAACCGGGCAGGGGGAATGCAGAGTGGATGATTAGATTAACGAGCAATTACAGCTCTAAGTGAGGTAGACGAGACCACGAATCAAAGCAAAGGCGCTGGGGTAGGAGGGGAGGGGGCAGCCACGTCCATCTGCTGACAGTTGTGTTTGCTGACTTCTTATGTCCTCCTTGATGCTACAGGGAAGCCACATGTTGTTCCGCAAATATAGCGCTCGTTTTCCATAAACAACAGTCATACAACCATTTTAAAGCTAAATGAGCCTCTGTGCATCATGCGATGTCCCCCTGTAAAGAGGCAAAAATGCAGCAGATGGGAAAATATAATAAAGTAATTTTATGACAGCTGTAACAAGCCAAGAAACTATAAAATGGCAGCAGATAGAAAACAAAATTATAGAATGTATGCATTGTTAGCTCTTTTCGCTGGCACAGAGCAGGCCGGTGAAATCAGAAGACAATAACCAAAAGCCCCCAACCCCAGCGGCCTCTGATTACCCCCACACGCACGGCTTGCACCCAGGGGAGACAGCGGGGTGCCCGGACATGGGGGGGTGCCGTGGAGGCAGATAATAACGAGCATCCCAGGGCTGTTTGCCCTCGGAGAGCTTCCAAGCATGGAGGAACTGTTCTGCATTTGCGATTTCCTGCTGCTCGGGGTTGCCTTGCTGACCCCTCTCCTGGTAAATGAAACACCTCTGGCAGCGCAGTGAGTTTGATTAAAAACCAGGAAATCTAGGAGGTAAGACGTTTTCAATAATGCCTTCGAAACTGCGGCCCGATCCGATGGCCCGTAACTCGCCAACGCCAAAGAAGCGATCACGTTAAGAGATGTGCGCTCTCGCCCTTGGTTTGCAATGAAATCAGCTTTGGAATGAACCTGAATTGTTTTTCTTAATCTTTCTCCCCCCTCCTCGCCCCCCCCCCCTTTTTTTTTTCTTTAAACAAAAGCTCTATATGATTTTTCTCTTACAGTGTCTCCTGGGGGTTTGCGTTTTCTCTGCTCTTTAGCACTGAATCACGGTATCTTACATTTATATGGTACCCAGAGGATCCCGAAGCATGCAGAAATTATAAGCCAAATTTTGCTCTTGGAAGCATGAGCTCAGCTCATACCAAAGTTAATGGGAGGTGAGCACAAACATCTAAAGGGAAGAATTTGCCCTTCCAGACAAAAAGAGGAATCGTTTCACCCACCGCTGAAGCGCAGCTGCCTGTGAGGCAAAACATGGCAAATGGTTAAAGGTTCAGAGCTCGGAGGTGCTGATCTCTATCAGCTCTTGAAGACAACGAGACCTACGGGTAGTCAACACCAGCAGCGGGGTGCCGAGCTGGGTTTCATTTGTCTGGAGGCACTGTCTCATCGATACACAACTTTCTTGGCTTTTACGGGCGAAAAAATTAAAAGGGCTCTTAAAATTAACTTTCTTTGTTTCTATTTTGAATCGCCTTGGACTTTTCAACTTGAAACGTTTCATTTAGGGGCTTTTTAAGGCCAACGTTTGCAGGCTGGGAAGGCTGAATAAAGCCCTTTGGCGCTCGTGCAGAAACCATCGCGTCGGCGAGCCGTGCTTGTTCCACTTGCACCTCTGAGGGGAGATTTATTTGCACATTTAGAAATTTCAGATGAATTTTTTACTGGTTTTTTTTGCTCTCAAGACCTTCGGGTGGCACAGGAGGTGATTAGAGAGGGAGTTCAAGTTTCCTTCGCTGGCGCCGAACAGGGTGTCAGATTAGATGGTGGTGGCTCATGGCACATCCAGTCTCTCCTCCGCTACCTGATGGCTCAAACAAGTACGGAGACAGACCAGGGGTTTCAGCCCCGAGTCCAGCAAACCAGGTGGCAGAATCAAAACTCCCTTTGCCTTCCCGCGCTCTCGTTTTCCCCTCAGTTTTGCTAGCAATGCCTGAATTTCCAACTGTTCTCTCCGAGTTCGTTTCTGGATAACCCACCCCCAAGATGCGATCCAGATGTGTAGCCAAGTGCCTTAAACCTCTGAACTGACTAAACCAAATTATATAAAAACTTCTGAGTTTGCAAAATTGAGCTGGGAATCTCAAGAAAACAGGCGTGCTTAGGGGATTTCCAGCGTTTCCTCCTCCTCCTCCCCAGGTTGGCACACTCACAGAGCAGCCTCTTCCCGTGGCGTTCTGGCACTCCTGGGCTCCATCCCAGCCAGCAGAGTCATTTGCAAAGGTGCCCAAAGTTAAAAAGTTATGGGGGAGAAATGTTATTTGGCCTCTTCAGAACACAGAAAGCTTCTTTTAAACATGGGACAAAATGATGGCTTATTATCCAGACAGGTCCTCCTTTAACCGCCCTTTTCTGTGATGGTTAAATAAGGAGACTAGTCCTGGAAAGCCAAAGCGCTGCAGCAACCCGAAGGCAAGACCAGAAGGCTTTTTTTTCTTCCCATTTCGCCAGTGGATGGGCTTTAACCAAAAGCTCAGAGCCATATTGAAGGAAAACTGGAATAAGGAGCCACGACCAACTCTCAAAAAAGGCCTCTCACTCTTCGTCAGCGTAATTAAAACCCTGAGAGCAAACCTAAGCCTGGGGAGCCCCTGAAGGCAGCCCTGAGGTCTCGTTTCTCAGGTGGCATTTGCCAGGGCAGTTTGGTACTTCGCTAAGGGTAAATGTAGCTCCACTTGCACTTCCAGAGGAGCTCGAACTCTCTCCAAGCTCACTGCTTTCTCCTAAAACTCAGAATAAGCCAGGGGCAGGTCACGTATATTATATATGTATCCCACCTGCACCCATTCCCTGTCCCCCCAGCCCAATTCTGCTCCTGGGAGCCCAAAAATACCCCCCTGTGCTTTGAACGGGGACGTTCAAACTCAAGTTCTCCAAGCTCCGCTGATTGAGGCTTATCAGCAGCGCCTGGTGAGCGGCCTCGGGATTGCTGCCAAACCAGTGCAAATCCACAGGAACTATTTCAGCTGAAATCCAAGGGCTGAGATGAACGGGAGCGTGCTTGTGCGCGCACACACACACACACACACGGTTGCTGTGGCTTGGCAGATGAGCGGCAACTCATTAAGTTGCAATAACTCAATCACCCACTATCATCCCAATCTCTGCTCTCTAACGCGGTGGTTTGATTAGTTCTTGTTTGTTTGTTTTTCAAAGGCTGGGGAGCGCTCGCAGGTCCCACTGGCAGCGATGGGGCTTGCAGGTGCTCCAGCCTTCTGAAGATCAAGGGGCTTTTGTGCAGATGGAGAAATAAAGCCCTGTGCCCCGGTTCGGGGCACCCGGCTTTCAAAGCCCCGGCACCCACCTCCTGCATCAGGAGAGGCCACGATGGCCATTTTGGAAGAGCCAGTGGGATGAACACTCATAAACCACAAAGAAACAGGCTCGGTTTTGAATTAGGAAATTAAATACCAGCCCAAATACTGGGGGATGGGACGGGGGACACACACGCCTGACCTCAGTGTGACTCCACAAGCCCTAATGCCTATTTATCGTTGTCCTTCGGAGCTCTGCTCTTCAGGCTTACAAATGCAACGAAGCCGTTTTCTCTGAGATCATGTTTTAAATATCCTGCCCCGGGGCTACTCTTTAAAATTCAAAACATTGGCGGACACACAAGCGAGGGCGTTTCGAATAATTTTCGACAAGCAGAAATTCTCCCTGACAACCTGAAAGGTGAGCACCGGGAAGCCCCGAGCCCCCCAGCACGGCACCAGAACAAGACCACAAAAATGCGGTTTTCTCGTAAGACATCCACTTTTCGCCTGCACAATTTGCCCGCAAATCCGAACCATGTTGAGGAAGGTCCAGATGCTGGATAACCCTTACGGAGGAGCGGAGGAGGAGGGGGAAGCCTCTCTTTTTGCACAGCCTGCTGCGAGCAAGCCGAAGAAGGGGTGGTGCTCAGGCCCAGAAAGACCCAAAGCAGCCTGGGGAAGAGCTCAGACAATGGACACCTTCCCTTCCCATCTCATGTCCTGGTCTAGCAGAATCCAAAGGCAGGGAAAATACGGGCAGGTAACAGTCTGTGCCTTCCCATCAGAGCCCTGTGCCTCCGTCCCTCTCTGCGCAGGGCTACAGCAAACTGATTGAACTCTGAAATCATTGCTTTCCCCGCGCCAAAGCTCTGCATTTCTTCCAGCAGCCATCCCGGTGGACGGACCCTATACCTTTAAGTGCTGCTCACTTGCCCTCTAAAAGGGAGAAAATCACTTAAAAAAAAAAAAAAAAAAAGCTGTTAGGAGTTATATTACCTGCAACAGCTGAATTTAATTAGTACCACAATCACAACAAATATTTAAAGGGTCTAAAAAGCCGTGAAGGGAAATTTGCTTTCCTAGGAGAGAGACCCGTGCCTCGTGCGCTCCGTGCGCACCCGAGCGCTGCCATGAATGACTCACGCTGGAGATGCTTCACACAGCAGCGGATTTTTGTAAAATCATGGCCTGAGCTGGGCTACGGAAGCAGGAGGGAGAGATTTTGGTACAAATCAGGATGTCCTCGCCCTGTTGCCATTGCCCTTTCCAAGCCTTGTCCCGTTTCTAGATGCGCCGTCTGTTGGTGCTATCTGTGCTCCGGTCATTAAATGTCTTCCTTCAGATGAGAGGAATTTTTTTTCTACAATAAGACAAAAACCTGAAAAAAAACCAGCATGGACAGGCAGAGGGGAGAAATTCCCAGCAGCCCCGAAGGAGACACCGGCAAATACGGGGAGAGCTGAGCCATTTCTGTTCCAGCGCTGGGCTTTGGATGAGGCGGGATGGAGACGCTCCCTGCAGCCCTCGCCCCAACACCCACATCGGCCCAGGTGGAAACCAAAGATGTTTGACCGATTGGGTAACACCAACACCTTTCTTCTTACCAGGTTTCCACTGTGTGTGTTCCTGCGTGTACTTACTATACCCTAAAAGAGTAAGGTTAATGGATTTCTGATAGAGATGGGCACAGCGGACAACAGCCTCAGTATCCCTGAAAAACCTCACGGTAGGAAAGCGTCCCTGCTGGCGAAGGGGTCCTCACAGCCATGGGGACACGGGGTGGCAGCTCTGTCCCAGAACGTGAACTTGGCGCATCTGAAGGGCTACGTTAGTGATGCCAGAGCAGTTTTGTAGCCCTGACTCCAAACAGCCCAAACCCTTCTTTGTCACCGGTCCCGCTGGGCTTCACCTCCTCGTGGGAGCTGGCGCTGACAGTCATGGCCATTGCGAAGGGCCAACGATCACCATCGCTACTCTTTTGTGCTGGGTGCCAAGCCCAGGGGGACTTTATCCTCCCCTGAAGAGCCAGAGGGAACCTTCCCTTAAATCATGCCCAGGATTACGGGGCACTGGGGAGAGGTGTCCCTGTGTGAGGGGCATCAGACAACGCACCTGATTCATCACTTGCCTACTGCATCCTCTCATCCTGTCCCAGCTCCATGGAAATCCTCCTAGGAGCACCCATTGCAGCGGAGAGGCTACAACAGGGTGAGATGCTGGTGGAGGCAGCAGAGCAGGTATCAGCGATGGGGAAACACACAGCAAACGAGCGAAAGGCCAAGCAGAAAGTCTGGCTGCCCTGGCACGGAGCAGGGATATTTGCTAGCCTGGGATGATCAAAAAGAGCTCCGCCTCTGAGCAAAGAGGAGAAATAAATAGAGCGAGGGATGAAGGCAGCACGGGCAGCCTGGGAGTATCTGGTGTTGCTTCCAGTGACCACCGTGTCTGTGGGAAGTGTCTCCTTCCCAGCAGTGAGCTCTGCTGGGTCCCTGCGCGGGACTGAGGGAAACCCAGGTCTCCGGGAAGGAGCGAGTGGGCTCCTGTGTGGCGTATCGTGCCGGGGCGAATCCCCCCCTGCGGCTGCCCTCCCACGGCCTCGCCGAACTCGGCAGGCGAGGAGGGTACGTGGGTTTCATGCCTGCGCGAGCACATCCATTGCCACACACAGGCTCGCCGCCCCGCGCTAGCTGCCCGGACCTTGGGTCTAGACAAGAAGCAACTGCATGTTACGTCCTGATTTACTTCTTAAGTCAGATGGCTGAGTAGGAGTGGGGAATTTGAGGAGGTTTTGGTTTATCTCCTGCCCCGTTTCCTCCTGCATCTAAGCAGGTCACGCTTTGCTGTTGATCTAACCCAGCTTCTCCCGCCTCAGGGCAAGGAGGAGGAAGAAGGACTCCGGGCTTGCACTGGAGCAGCATCTACAAGAGGTCTCCTGAGGCTCCGCATTTTGGTCCTCCTTCTTCCTCAGGGCACTGTACCACAGCCTGCCCAGGCAGCTGCATTGCCCAGGCCAGGGAAAAATGGAAATCCATTCTCTGCCAACCAGAGAGTCCCTGGGTGCCACCTAGCTCGGCAGAAGCTTGATTTATCTCCTTGGGACATGATAAGGCTTTGAGCAACCGAGATCCCTAGGAGAAAGGAGTGACTGCAGCCTGGTAAGCTCCATGCCTACCTCCCTTTCCAGTGACCACAAGGGAAGCCACCCAATTCTGCCGTGGCTTAACACAATTTCTCTGCTTAATACCAGTTTCTTGATGCCTCTTGTGGATCATCTCCATGCCAGGGGAGGACATGAGATTCCCAAGCTTGGCCACCTCTGCCCAAACCTGCCCCAGTGGAGCTGGCACCAGGAGCGGCAGAGAGACGAGCCCAGCCCCAGGGGGTGCAGCAGCCACCCTTTGATCACCTCTGTCAGCCCCATCCTCCAGCAGCCCATCCAAACTCATTGTCTGCCTTCTGCCAATACACTTCTGAGGCAGAGTGGGGAAAAAAGCCTGGAGCCAAATACAATGTCTGGAGCACTGGCTCTCCAGTGGGATTAGGAGCAGGCCAGAGCCGTAGGCTCCTTCAGAAGACCTTGGAGAGGCAGAGCGCCCCTAAAACTCCCTCCAACTCCAGGCAGGGTTGCATCCCCTGCCTGCAGGGATGTTGGCAAGCCCAAAATTTGCCATTTGCACATCCCCGGTGCCTTTCCCTTCATGAATTTGAGGTTTTTGGATGCAGAGAACAGACAACGGAGACTTTGAGTTCATCCAGCTAGACTCAATTACTTGAGAGCAAAAGCAAATGCACTTTGAGCTCCAAGCCCCCAAAGTGTCACTACCCGGGCAGGGTGTCCATGTGCCACACGGGACATGCAGGGCTCCAGCTGGGGCCACAGCACATGTGCGGGAAAAGGGGCATTTCTCTGCCATGTGGTTGATGAGATGCTGGGAACTGCCCGATGGACAACTGCGTCAAGGATGCGGGTGGTCCAAATCCTTCCCAAATGAGAATCAAGGGGTCACTTGCAGAAATGGAAAAGGGGCTTTTTTTTCCTGCCCTCTTGTTCTATTTTAAGGAAAATTTATGACACAGTATGTGATTTAACGTGCTTTACATACCAAGAATGAAGTGAGTATAAAAGAATCATCTGGTTTGGGAGGGAGCCTGCTAAAAAAGGAACCAGCGTGGGGCAGGAGAACCGCGTAAATAGTTAACTTAAACAAGACACAGTTTGGTGCAGCTTGGCTCTGTTCATAACCAACACATGGGAACGCCGGGCAAAACCATATTGCACTAGTTATAGACTCATCTCGTAGACTTAGAGATGGAAAAGACTTATTAGGTCATTGAGTCCATCCCACCTGCCAGTGAAGGATTGTTCCCCGCAGAATTTTCTCTATTGCTTTGTACAGTCCAATTTTAAATGATCCGAGCGATGTGGTCCCAGCCACTTCCTTGGGGAGACTCTTGCACAGATATATTTTGTTTAACTCAATCCTTTAAATGGTTAACCCTTTTCTTTCCTATTTCACCTCCCTTTTTGATTTCATGTTTCAACCCTCTGAAACACGAAAATTTTCATTTTGTATTTCTCGTGTACTTAAACAGTTGTGGCCATACGGCTATCGCTGCTGCCTGCTCTGAAACAGAGCGTCGCATCCGATGACTAAAAACACAATAATAATGTATGGCAGAAAACAAAACAAATTTGCTTTAACCATGTATATAAGTGAGCTCCTCACAGCCACAAAACATGCAGGATATTCCAGTATGACAGGGATACCAGCGTGGCATGGATGCTCCTCGGCTATCTTCCTGCTTGGTGGGAAATTAACTGATTTCTAGCTCAATATATTTCATCTTCACGGTGGGATGTACAGACAGTATAGTCCAGAGCTTGGTAAGGTTTTGAATGCTGGCAAATTCACTCGAGATTATTCCCATTACTTAAGTTCCAAGGGGCAAAATTTAACCCAGGACCAAGTCTGGCTTGTATTTTCTTTAAGCGATTATTTAGGAAAAATAAAATTCTAGATAACCATAAGCTTGTGCTAGGTATCTGGAACAAAAACTCCTGACCTAGGTACTCATCGTTCCTCTGTATTTCTCTAATTCCTTTCTTATGGCGCTTCATGGTGAAGTGCACGGTAAATACTCATCATTAACTCTCGGTGCACGGAGATGCTTCAGTTGCCAACAGAACTCTGCTCCTGTGGCAGTGTGTGAAAACGGAGCCGTGATGTGAAAGTGAAGGAAGGGACTGACGTGGGATTCTTGAATGGAGGCTTTGGGGTCTTTCCTCACACTGCAAAATGGAAAGAAATCCAAGACGTGCAGCTCGGTGACTTCAGGAGTTGGAAAGGGGGCGTACATTCAAGGAGGGCGTTGTGTGGGTTATATAGCAGCGTTCATCCCTGGAACTCCAAGAACATGACAAAGGATGTTGTAATACCTTTGCTGGTTTCCCGCACATCAAAGGTCGGGGAATGCTCCATTAATCTCCTAATCCATAGGAATTATGGAAATGGTGCAGTGTGCCTTTCTGGAAAGGACGTTTTGCAGAGGTAAAGGTAGTATATTTTATCAGATCAACTGATGCAAACAACCTGCCAAGCCTTCAGGCAACAAGCCCACAGGACAGGTATGTAGGATATTACTTCTGTCTAAAAAGTTTGGGTGTTTATTCCCCCAGCCCATTGTGGTGGGAACACAACCACCAGTGCTTTAGGAAAGAGGTTTTTCTTACCCTTTTCCCTTACATAAAAAGCAAACAGGTCCTTCCAGTTCAAACGCTTTTTCCTGTAAGAGAGCATCACTAGAAGGAGCAGAGGACAACCTGCGAGGGAGGCAGCCTGGAGCACATGTTCTCTCTCAGGATCTGCGGCCTGATGTGTGCTTGAAATCTTTGTAATCCATATGGAAAATTTGCACCACAAACTATTCTGGGCTGGCGTTTGGGTTTATTGATACAAAGAGGCAGGTAGGTTGGGCAAGGGATCAAACAGCATTGGAAAAGACACAAGAGCACCAGGATGATAAGTTCTGTACACAAACACACACTTATCTCAACCCTGGTGATACCAATCAAATTTTCCAGCGGGCTCTGGGCTGCAGATCCCTAGAGGAAAGCACCCGAGGGGAGCGTTGAGTGGATCCCCGCTTCGGGCTCTTCATGCCTGGAGGGGTTTGATAACCCCCCCGACCAAGGCAGCACCAGTGCAGCCGTTACACAGCTGAATCCATCCCTGCCAGGCACTGGCCTACAGCAAAAGGCTAAAGGAAGGAGGAAATTAAAGTGTTGTGGAACTTGTAAAGAAAAGCAAGAGGCAGCAGAAGCAACCTCATAACTGGGGCAGCCAGACACACTCATCATCAGGCAGTAACTTCAAAGCAATGTATTCGGCCAAATTTTTCCTAAGTCAGGGCTAGTGCGAATCAGGTGAGCAGGATTTGGTCTGTTCAGCGAGGCCACCACAGCCTGCCCCTCTCCCGAAAGCCTCCGGACACCCAGCGCAGTCATGGCAGCACCTTGTCGTGCCAGTAGAGTCCTCCAGACTCCCATGTTTGCCCACCTCTGGAAGCAGAGAGGTGGAAAGCTGCTGGGACAGACCCTGCCAAGGGTCAGAATACCAGATTTTACTATCAGACAAGTTATATTCCTGAGGTATAATATGGATATATTTATCTATATGCTAATATGTTTAGATTTTTTTGTTGTTGTGGCTTCTGAGGCCTTTTCCACAGCTGTTGATCAAAGAGCGGAGGTATCATGCCTACAGACAATTTTAGTTCCTAGGCATTTCAATGAACATTTTAACAGCTTCCCAACAGCAAATGCAACCCAGGGTGCTCAACTCATCCCATGTCGCTTAAGCTGGTGGAGAACGATGTTCCTCACCTGATGAACAAGCTGCTGTCGTGACCACCTCCGAGTTCTGTTTCCATCAGTAACAGAGAGCTGCTGCATCGCTGTGGCTCAGAAGGGTGGATGGGAGATGCATCACGAGGGCTGTGCTCCCTCTTCTGCAAGGACCATCTCCAATGACACATACCCGTGGCTGTGCCGAAGGACCCTGCCTGCTGGGCTCGGTTCTGTGCGATGCACGGCAATGCCTTTGCACGAAAAGGTGTTTTCTCACTCTAGGTAAGGGAAAGAAAAGCAGCGGAAACCACGACCTTCCGCTGGTTTTTGTTTGTTTGTTTGTTTGGGAACTCCCAAACCACAGAGCCTATTTTTAGAGGGAGGATCAAGAAGCAGCGGAGAGGGAAAGCTGGAAGGTAGGCGTAAGGTGAGAGCCAGGGAGGGGACTCCCAGGAGGAGACAAACCACCACGCAAGAGACAAAGTTTGCAAGAGCCCAAGTTTGCAAGAGCAAGCTGGGCCGCCGGCGAGCACCCGTTCCCCCGGCTGCGAGGAGCTGCCGGCGGGGGACGGGATGAGGAGGCCAGCGCTGCAGGAGCGAGTGCCGGGCGGAGAAGGGAGAGGGGAGATGAGGTCAGGGAGGTGTTGGTGGGTGGAGTGGGTCCCGGGAGGGAGGTCACATCCAAGAGTGCAATTTTATATAAGCCAGAGAGAGCGATGAGTATCTCTGTTTAGTGCAGCACAGATAACAGCGAAGGAGGCTGAGGCTGTCTCTGTCTGAGGTTTCCTTATTCTGAGCTTTTAGAAAGATCACCTTTTATTGCCTTGCCTTCAGCCAAACAAATAGATAAATAACCCTATGCCTCTCCCCCAAGCCTTCTTATCATAAGGGTGTGAGTAAGCCTTGGCACCTGGATCCAAATTCCCACTCCCAGCCTCCTGGGATGCCCATCATGCTATCCCATTCACATCTACATCCATCCTCAGGACTTCAACATACCCCCACCGTGGGCTGTTCCATAAACCCCTTGCCACTTTCCATGGGAGACCTTCCAGGTGTACTTCAGTGGGTCCTCCTACAGTCAGCGGTAACCTGGTGGGCTCCCATGAGCTACATAGTCAGAGAAGCCATCTATTAGATGAAGGGAAGTTCAAGCAGGACCCTTCCAAACTTCAGATCCAGTTAGTGATCAGTTATTAATTCTATCACCAATGGATGGAGGTGACCCAGCCATTGGCCAGTTCGTTGGGCATTGAGCAGACCAGGCCTGCTGCAAAAAGCCAAACACTGCTGGATGAGCTCCTCACCATTTCATCGGTGAAGGCAACAGCTCTCCCCACCTACCCAGACCCTTCTCGGTTTTAATTAAAGCAGAGCACATGTTAGAGCACTGTCTCCTTAGTCCCATACAAAGGTGGAGATGCATAACTGTTGGTAGCAAGGCCCCAATCTCAATCTGCTAGATAGAGCATTTTGAGGCTTGTGAACGAGTTGATGTAAATGAATGATAACAGTCACGATTAGACGACCACAACTGTGTAAATACACTGCTGCTGCGAGCTCTGTGTGGGTGACCCATGGGGACAACAGGTCTCACTAGCCCCAGGATGTGTAAGCACCCCCTTCCCGTGATAAGTCAGTGAATCCAACCTACTGGGCTCCATCACCACCCTCCAAAGCCAACATGCCTCCTTCTGCTGCAGTCATGCTTCAAGCCTTTGAAGGCTTTTGATGCAGTCAGTGGAAATCAGGGAGCTAACTGTCCTTGACGATCCTGGCCTATGGCCCTGGTGTTTAGAGAAACATTTAAACATGTGCTTCCCTGTCAGCTTGTTGGCAAGGGTTTTCCTGGGTAGAAGCACTCACCCAGGCAGCAAAGTGCTTTTCTGCACAGCTTCTGCCCGTGCTGCTGGACCAAGCCCTGGAGGGCTCAGACGTGGTCCCATTAGCACAGCTAACGGTTCCCCCGCGCACCAGTGACCATCCACGTGTGCCCCCAGGGGCAACCCAAACTCATCCTCTCTAATCACCCTCCCCAGGGTCTGAGCTGACTTGTTATAACCTGTCAAACCACGGTAACTCCGTATGTCTCTGCCCCGAGGGGTGCTCACGTTCTCGCTGCCTGGGTGCGTGCTCCCAGCCTTTGCAAGGTGAAGCAGGACCTCCCAGTGGGTCAGCATGGCTGGGGGACGGGGAGGCGGCTGAGCAATCGTGGGGTTGCAATCACACTTACCCTGCTCACCCGGCTGAAGGAGGGCACTCCCAAAAGGGGTTGCTGCCTAACAATTTCTGCTTGGCAAAATGAAATCTGCGAGTCCCTTCCCTGCAATGAGTGCTGCCCACAGGGGTCTCGGCCACCCCAGCAGCCTCCGAGCTGAGTCTGCTCCTCCAGACACAGCGTGAAATGCCTCTCCTCTTGTGGAAAGCACAGGGCTGCCCATGGAGCATGGCTCCTGGGCGTTACAGCTTGCGTTTGAGAGGGCAGGAAGGGCTGAGCCTGCTTCCTTGCTCCACCAAACTCCAGTGATTTTAACATGGGTCCTCAGGTTTTAAGCACACGGAAGCCAATCCCTTCATTTGTATATACAACACCGTGCAACAAATGGTGATAACAAACCAGCGGATGAAAAGCATGTTGCTCCTGCACTGCAAGCCATGAAGTTAAGAAAGCACACAGAAAATTCACCACCCTTCTGCTAGGAGGTGCCAGCCTTCAGCTGAGAGGCAGTAGCAGCGGTTTGGATCCTCCCAGCAGGTACAAATGCGAAGAAAAATGGGATGCTACCGTGGCTCAGGGTGCACATCACCAGTTGCTGTATCTCAGCCGAGGAGCCGGAAGTCAGGAGCTCCTGACCTGATGCGAAAAAGTGCCAGATGCTCTCGATCCCTTCCAAAGGAAACGGCGGAATCAGCACAATCCTCCCTACACCCAGGCTCCAGCAAGTCAGCTCCGGGTTGGAAAATCCCATTACCACCCATTGAGATGCCGTTAAACAATTTCCCAGATCCCGTATGGGCTGTGGGAGAGCCCAGGCTGCAGCGGCGCTTCCATGCTTCCCGCCTGTGCCTGCCTGGGTCACCCGGAGGCTTTCCAAACCTGTTAAATCCACCCAATTCAGTAAATGCACCTTTTTGGCCCAGCCGGTCTGGGAAGCGAGAGCACTCAGCTCCCCCTACAACCAGGCTTGCCCTAAACCCGGGATTTTTTTGGCCCGCTACAGCCTGCGCCATGAAAATACCGCACATACCACGCAAAGGGCTGTGCATCTCAAGCGCTCGCTTGGCTTGAGGTGGAAATCTTCCCAAAGCAAGTATTCCAGGCTTGCATATAAATTAAAGCTCATAAATCAGTGGAGAAAAAAAAAAAAAATAAAAATTCTTCTCTATGGAAACGGCCAACTTGTTAGAAAGGAGTTAGAAAGGCTATAGATGGTTTTCAATGGAGCCTTGCTGGCTGTCAAGAATGCGCGAGGCAGTGGAGTTGTTTGGGTTGGGAGCACGAGTCGGATTTTTCTCCCCTCTTTTGAGGACAATGAAATGTAACAGCTTTCCTTCCCCTCCGAGCCGCGCCGAGCGACCCGAGCCGGGAGACAACAGCACAGATACAATCTCTGGAAACCAGGGAGTGACTGAAGAATGGCTGAGGAGCCCTGAATAACTAAATAAAGTCCTCTGTGTTTTCTTTAGCGAGTAAAGAAAATACTTTTAGCGCTTTAGTGTGACTTTTGGGGTCAAGGGGGAATCTCGAGTCCAAACACAACAAACCGGTGTGGAAATTACTGCCAAGAGTCTGATAGTTGGGCTGGGAGCTTGCCTCGAGGCTCAGATGTGCGAATACCGCTCACGGAAGGCAGACTGAGCTTGAGGTTTTGCTCAGATCCTGGGAATCTGAGGGCTTGCTGTGCATCCTTGTTTTTAAAAAGCCGATTGTGCCGAGTGTCCCTCAGCAGCCCATGGAAACGGCAGGTGATGAAGCTCCATCGCTCTCCAGAGGCGAAGGAACACTCGTGAGACTGGTGTCGGCTCTTCCCACCTCGCAGCACACGTCGACACATCGAGGACACGGAGAACACAGTGGCTATTTTGCAGCCTACAAACACTTCCCTGCCACAAAGCGCATCAACGCCTTGGGATTGTCGCTGCCCAGGGCAGGGGGGTGGGAACTAGATGGTCTTTAAGGTCCCTTCCAACCCCAACCACTCTGGGATTCTGTGACTCTCAGGTCTGCCCCAGTGCGCCTGGAAATGAAGCGCTCCCAGGCTGTTAACCACGGGGCAGCTGGACCCACTGCAGATGATTGCAACACCAGCCAACCCCTTACAACATCACTGGTTTGGGAAATCCTCTGAGGAAGCAGAAAATCAGCACAGAGGGATGGGATCAGGGTCACAAAACATGCTAAAGGAAGAGCCAAACTCACACGTAGGGGCTGCGGAGACAGAGGTCCGTGGAGGCTGAGGCTCAGTATTCTTTAACTACAGTTTCTGTCTCTCAACTTGTTGTTTCTGAAGAACCAAAGACCTCTCTGCTTTCACCAGTGTCTTCCCCAAACAGGGCCCTTCAGGTTTCCTTCTGTGTCTGCCACGACGAGGGAACCACCAACTGTGGCACAGAAATAACAGTGTCCGGGGGGACACATTAGCACCCACACAGTATAGGTGCGAGCTGACAGCAACTAAAAGGCTCAGTAAAGAAACAGGAAAAGAAGAATTCCCAGTTCTCTCATTTTTGATGCATTTTACTATTGGAATTGCCATCTCTACCCATTCCCTCTAAAGTCTTAACCTTTGTTTGGCTTGCACAAACAGAGCCAACCTTCCTGAGCCATATTCCAAATAAAGTAAAAATTAATAATTCTAGCTTCATATATACATTCAAGAGATTTTTCAAGGTGGGGTTGGGTTTTGGGTTTTTTTTGTCTGTTTAGGTAGTGAATGACCACTTGTATTAGCACATCCACCAGAGACACACCAGACCTGGATCCGATTTCATTTACCCCAAGTGTTTTCATCAGCAGGGGTGGAACAAGGATGATATCACCAAGAAGCTGCACTTCAGAAGCACACGCTGTTTATTTCTTATGCAAGCAGTGTTACTGCTGTAGCCATGATGGGCTTTTGTTAGACCAATATAGCTGGAAAAAACAGATGAGCTTTCACGCATACAAGGGCTTCTGCTTTTCTGGCATCATTGCCATCAACCTAATAAAAGATATTACTTCTCTGTTCAAAATAGCCTCTGTTATTCACCAGATTCAGTCAAATGAAATACAGATTACATGAAACAGCACGTGTATTTTGTCTTATTTTCTTGCGATGTTAGTGTGTACGCAAACGGGGAGCACCTAGGCTTCCCGCAGCATCACCCCTGCCTCTCGGGCGGTTGTACGGCACGGCTCCATGGCGAGGCCATCTGCTCTCACGGAGAAAGCCAACCTCTGACACAGCACGTACCATGGAACAGCCTCCAAAGGACAGCAGTGGGCAAACGATACCCTGCATCTGCTCGGCTCGCGTTCATTTCTAGCCACCTCAGGTTTGGCTGAAGCAGCCCTGCTAAACCCAAATACATATGTTGGCTTTGAGGCACCACAGTAAAGTAGCCTAACAAACCAAAGCAATTGGTTTTAATAAGAATCTTGGCTTGTTTTGACAATGCACTGAATCTTCAGGTTGGCACCGCCGATGTTTTTTTAGGAAAATGTATGCATCTTTGCAGCACTCAGCAACCGAATCCTCTCTTCACTTCATGGAAAGGGTTTCCTGGCTATCCGCTTTCGCATGTATTCCAACTCCCTCGCAGCTGATTGTTGTCTGGGCTGGAAATACTTTTGTATTAAGCTCAACGATTTGCCCCCATTGCATACTGTGTGGGGGACGGTGAGGGGGTCACAAACCCTGTCCTTCATGTTTCCAAATGGGCTTGCAAAAGTGTGCCGGGCTACGGAGATGCCTCCTGCATCACGGTGTGCAGATGTGTTTGTAATAGCTACGGAAGCGGCTGTCTCCTGCTACCCAGCCTTATTACAGGCAGTAGCAATACTCCCAGAGTTCAAAGGCATTTCATGCTCACTGAGTGTTTTTCAGCAAGAAATCCGAGATTAAATAAACTTGAATCCTCTCTGAGGAGAAAGCAGAAGACGGAGGGAGAGGAGCTGACTCTCCGCCGCGCGGCGTGCATCTCGGTGTACCTTGGAAACCACCCAGGCGAGGTGCACCTCAGACCCAGGCCGGGCCAGCACCTTTCACTGCTGGGGACAGATTAATGCCTGCTGCAACGCGGTGGATTTTTAACGGGCTCGTGCCAAGGCTGCCAACCCACTCCGAATCTGAGAGTCACCCAAGAAGCTTTCCAGCCTTTTTGTCCTGACATCTCTGAGCTGACACCAGAGGGGCTTGCTGAGGGTAGGATTTACATTGGATTTACAGCTTTTCTCCTGTTTTCATCCATAAATGGTGATGGGTTAGTTTGTCACCAAAAGAAACACTGAGCTTTCGCTGAGTACAGACACAAGACCTTGTTTCTCTAGACAGAGTAACTGCTGACCTGCTCATCAGCAGAAGACCACATTCTGCTCTTGTGCTAAAGAAACAGTGCCCAGGGCACATCAGCAGCCGTGGACAAAAAGGTGACTCTGTGTGTTGCTCATCCAGGAGCCACAGAGCACAAGGAATCAAACTGTTTGATGATTTCCTCTCCCTGACAGCTCTGCCTCGGTGGGAAAAAGAAAATACTTGAGTCAGACCACTGTCCGAAGTGTCATTCCTGCCGACGAGGGATGTTTTAGCAGTCCCAGCTGGCAGAGCACTGCCCTTAGCACGCTGGAAATGCCATTCCTGGGCCCCCTCCACACCCGGAGCCCGGGGTGGGCATCGGGGTCCGTAGACAGCAGCTGAACACACGTGAGCTGGGATGTTTCCGTATGTCTGCAAGACCGAGGTCCAGAGGTGAGACCGTTCCCCAGGAGCTGGGGGAAAAGCAAGTGCTCAGGTGCCTGGTTGGGGTCACCATCACCAGTATTATAAAGATGCTTGTGCTCCTAAAGATGCAGATACTTGTGCAGGTATGTCCAAGAGAAAGGGGCATGGACACCTACACCCTCAGCATGATTCAGTGCTTAACTCCCCTTAACTTCACCAAGACAAAGCCATGTAATACTACGGGGGATCTGGGCCCACTGTGGTCTGTAAAACCCCTCTAGATACCATTGCTCATCTTTAGGTGACTAAATATTTCTGAAATCCCACCCAAAATACCCTCAGAGACCCTGGACTGTCTGCACATAAGTCTTTCGTGGGCTGCCCAGTTGGAGGTCACTACTATGATGCTGGAAAAACTTTCCAGATTAGGTCTGACCTTGAAAAAAACCATCAAGCTCATTAGCTGAGAATGGTGCAGTGGCGATTTGCACATCTTCTCTGCTGCAGACAATGCGCTGCGAGTCCAGGACAGATCTAAAAGCCTGAGAGGCAGACATCCGAGAGTGTTATGTCCTCTGTCTGAGAGCCGAATCCCAGGGAGGGTGGAAATAGCAATGTAGGACAGCTGTGAGTATGCTTAGTATTAATATCAAATATAATGGTAATTCAAAACAGAGTCGTTTGGTACAGATCTGAACTGCACAAGCCAAGTTATGAAATGATATTAGCATCTGGATCTGAGAAGCAGCTGAGACTAAGCTGGCCAGCATTTGCCATATGCCTCATCTGCAGAGAATACTTAAATAAGTAAACACAATGAGTTAATAAATACATGAAATAACTTTGCAAGATAAGCACCTCTCCGCGCTAGTGGCATGGCAGCTTGTCAGAACGATCACATCCAGTGGAAAGTCTGAAAGGGGAAAATTTAGATGTGCACAATCCTGGGGGGTGGGTTTTGAGTATTCAATTGACTGAATAGCATAGCCCAGAATGGTGAACATTTACGATGATCCTTATCTGCTGGCAGGTGAGAGAATCCTCTTGCCGTTGCCAAAGCCTTAACTCATCAGCAAATCAGTGGTTCCTCTTGGAAACATAAGCTGAAACCTTTCAAAGACCTTCTAGCTACATCCCTTTGTAGGCAAAAGGGACTATCATTTTAACAGCATCAAAGGTATAGAAAGTCATGCTGCTTTCCAGTAATTCCCTGATAACACCTAGAGGGTGAAACAAACCTGCTGGTGGTCTAATCTGAACGGGGGGGTGGAATGCTAAATACTGATTCTGGGAAAGAAATTATTCCTTAAAAACAAGCCAGACAGATCCAGTGTCCTCATTTCATTTTTATTTGTGCATGTATCTAAACGTCTCCAGCGAGGAGTTAACCTAGAGAGGGTTTCGGGATTTGGCCCAAGAGAAACCCTTGAGGGACGACCAGAGTTCAGGCTTTTTATTAAGAAATCTCTCCCCTTTGAGCAGCGGATCGAGGGCTTCAGCACGAGGTCAACGGCATCCAGTCGCTTGGCCATATCCACAGGCTTCTAAACACATCCAGCCCCCTGAGCAGTTCACTCCGACTCTAAATCACATTCCTTCAGTGACGGAGAAGGGAGAAAACTATTAATTGCATACCAAGGACGGTTTTACCCAGAAATTTTTTTGTAAGCTCAGCATCTCCCTAGAAGAGATGTCAACAGTTTGATTGTAATAGGCTCTGGCAATGCACCCTACTATCAGTTTATCAGCCTCAGCTTTTTTGCTTTGGGTGGTACAAAATGTTCCTGAAAATTGACGCTGCTAGCAACAATAGGTGCTCAAAGCGATCACTTGCAGTAAGTTTTAGCAAAGTTCAAAAGACTGAGTTTATTTTGGCTCTCCAAAGTAGAGCACGTAACATTATTTTAATTTAGAACAGGACCTCGCTTCAGTTCTTGCATGGATGAATACAAACAGGACTGAACCTCTTAAAGATGCACAAGCTGAGGCCTCCTGACTTTGTTCTTGTTCCCTCACTTTTACAGAGGACGTGACCGATTGGGTCATTTGGTAGAATCAAACCACATACATTCAGATTTCGTGGGGTTTATTTCAAACAGGTGTAAATTTCCCGTTTTACACATAACGCAGTCCTGTCTCTCTCTGTTTAGTCTTCCACCACCGAGAAATGATTTTCCTCATGACAAACAAGGCAGGAAGGCAAACAGATACACAAAGATCCGATACACCAAAGTAGGTCATATCTGCACACACTGTCAATATAACTTTTTCCTTGCCTCTTGCATGCAATTTGTGAGCAAAGTTCATTTTTAGACAGGCTGGTTGCGATGCTTGGTGGATTAAATGCTTACGTTGCTTAGAGGATAAATGCTTTAGGATTCACTCCGAGTGGTGGAAGCTGCACAAATAAATTTGGTTGCCAACCCAGCCTGCTTTCCCCATTTTCCTCCCTCCCAGGGAGCTGCCAGGCAGGTGAGGCCGAAGAGCTCTGCACCACGGGACTGTACTTCGGTTCCCTACGCCGTCCCACTTCTCCTGGCTCTTAGGCAATAACACGAAGGCTCCTTGCCCACAACGACTGACTTCAAAGGTGATTTGCCCTTCCACCGCCTGATTTGAAGAGGCAAAGTGCAGTTTTGCTAGTGATACAGAGAGGTATAAAATACATCCTAGTGCATGAAACAGAAGGGTGAAACGGCTTGAACCAACTAGACGGAGCAATCAGCCCAAGAGCACAAACACACAGAAATATGATGGGTATGAAATCATTCGGAGCCAATCAGTAAGCTCCCAACTTCTAAAGCAATTTCATAATTGAGTAATGGGACACAGCAGGGTCTGAACTATTGTGTATTATAATCTGAATGGAATGCTGTGAGAAGGCTGGAGCAATCTGATCGCACCGAGCCCTCGCTCACCAGAAATGCCTTTGACATATTTCCTTAAAGCGCGGCAAGGCGAGCGGAGTAACTGCTTGTTAATGACACCCTGATGGGTTGTCTGCAGCACTGAAACCGAGATAGCATAGATTGGAAAGCATGTGCCTCTCCTTGGCTGGAGTTAACACACCAGCCCCCACAGACTGCCCACCCACTGCAACCTTCAGCGCCGGCGTGCCTGTACAATCACCAGTTTCACTTCACTGCATATTTCCTCCCCCAGAACGTAGCTTATAAAACAAGAGGCACTAACAAGCCGAGATGATACTACGCCAGCCTCCTGTCATGGCTTAGTGCTCTTGCTCCGTGCTGGCCAACCCACGGCTATCAGCACAGCAATGTAGGCTGGGCTCTTTCCCTTTCCTATTTTTCAGTCCCTCCTTGGATATGCGTGCATTAGCTCCACCAAAAAAAATATCCCCTCTCTCTGTTTTTAAAGACATCACCCATTCTGCCACCTCTTCAACCCTTTTCTTTCCTCCGCTCGCAGAAAAGCCTGGAAGGACGCAAAGGCTGGACTCTGGAAGTGTTTGACAGTGATGCGGCATGGATGGTTTGGGGTCTGGAGGCCAAGATGGGCTGCAGGAGGAGGGAAAACCCTCAGACTGCTGTGAGGAGAAGGCTGGAACACATCCTTGGTGCTCAGGCTGTTTTATAGATGAGGTCCACTGTGGAAAAGGCAGACCACGGGGCAGCAGACCTTGCCCTGGCTCCTGTGCTCCAGGCCAGCCGGAACCACCCTGGGGAGGGGGTGCAGCTTTCTGAAGAGCACGGGACAGGTTCTGCTGGAGAAGGCTGCGGTGACAAGGGGGGGTGCAGCAGCTATGGCAGAGTTTGCATCATGAGAGCAAACCAGGAGAAGCCTGCTTGTGGTGGGGGCCAGGCCAACAGCCAAGCCTCAGAGGTGATGGAAAGATCAGGAACCAGGAGGGACTTGTGCAATCCATTGAACAAACCATTGAACCTTCCTGGCTTGCAAGAGATCCTCTTTCCTCCCTCAGAGATGGGTCTGATTTTCCAGTGCTTACACTCTTTCAAGAAGCAGCTTTGAGCTCTCTAGCTCTCATTCATCATTTCCGTGCTCTAAGAAGACATCAGTATGGAAATCAGGAATCTCCTGGTGTTCTCACCATAACAAGGTCCCGGCCAACTCAGGCTGGATGAGAACAGCCTCAAGGCTGGCTCCCAGCATCCTCGTGCTCCCAGCAATGGGTGCTTTTGTTTGTCAGAGTGTGACCTGTTGTCAGAAGGGGATGATGCTGCGTTGCCCATGAACCCGTGGGGACTGTCCCTGCCCCGTGACAGTGAGCATACGGGGCATGAACCTCGGAGTAACCTTGTCCAGGCCGGCTGAGGTCAGCCCTATCCCCTGTGTAGTGACAGCTCCTCTCAGGAGCTGCTGTAAAATGCTGCCAGAGTTGGTTTGTGGGCTGCAAGGAGTCTGACCTGCTCCATCAGCCCAAGCCCCGCCGGACAAAGCACTAGAAATGGGAATGCAGGAGATTTGCAAAAGTACCCGAGTGCTCCTGGATTCCTAGAGACAGAAAAAAGCTCCAACTGGGTGTTTATAAATGGGTTTCTAGCACTCAAAACTGGTGATAGCACACACTGGTATCCCTGGGTATCCCAGGAGCTCCACTCCCAGTAAGTCCCAGGACCACACTGGAAGGAGTGGGACCTGTGGCCCAGACATGCGGGTGCCCACTTCCTTCTGATGGCTCCAGGAGAAAGACAGCATGGTACTTTCAGGGGTTAGAAGTCAAGAATAAAGCCACCAATAGGAGATAAACTGGGCAGAACTAATGTAAAAGAATGAAAAGAAAGCAGGAATCGTGCTTTGAAACTGGAAAATTATTTTCAAAGAATTTATCCCATTTAATTTCAGTCCTTTAAATACCAGGCTGCCTTCTCTCCTCTGCCCAAGAAGCTGTTTTCACAAAACCTATTAAAAAAAATCTCTTGGTAAATGGTGAGCTTACAAGGATGCTGCCCAAAGCTCACTTGTGCTTATTCCGGAGGAGTTACTGAGTAGATTTGTTACCTGAACTGACAAACTTTAAGCCAATATTGAAGAGTCTCAGCAAGCGCGACGGAGACCTACAGCCAGGTGGAAGCACAGGAGGAACCTGTTTCTGAGGACTGCCGGCACCCTTCCCATCAGGAGGGCCACCGCAGGGGCCATCCCGGGGCCAGCGGGAAGGCTCCCTCTGGCTTTAAACAGACTTTAATGAGAGCTGGGTGCCTGCATGCAAGACAGCTTGGATTTGGACTATCAAACACTCGCAACAAACAATTCACTAAGAAGCCGCAGAGCAAGATTTTCTTTTTTTCAGAGATTATTTAAAAAAAAAAAAAAAGAAAAGTTTTCCAAATAACACGTTTCTCTGGGAAAAATCCAGCCTTTTCATACGGACCGCTCGCATACTGGAAAAAAAGGCAGCGTTACTCGCATAAATTATTCATTACAAATGACACACCTGGTTCTTGCAGCCAGTGGTGCTTTTCCTATACCTGGAGGTGTAGAAAAGCCAAGTTAACCTCACTTCAGAGAGAGGAGAAGGGCCGTTATAACCAGCCGTGAGACATCCAGCCCAACTGAGTGGATTGTGGGACCTCCCGACACGGTGTTTGTCACCGGGACCAGTTTGCCATCAGGATGTGAGGTTTCCCCCGCTTTTCCTTCACCCGCTCCAGCACGCCTGGGCTGGCAGAGCCAGCTGAGGTAGAGGGGCAGCTCGAGCGTTGGGCTAAGCCGGGCTGGACATCTCGCTGGAGATTGCAGGACAACGCAAGAGCGTTGTCGGGAGAAGGCACTGCTCTCACCTTTGTGCCGTGCTGCCAAGAGAAGGGCTTGACACGAGAGAGAACCTGTGCCTGGGAAAGGGACTCGCTCCGCTCTCAGCTGCTTCTCCCCGCGAGCTATTTTGCAACATTAATTAAACAGGCAAGTCCATCTTTTGCAAAACATGTTCTAATTTCTCCAGCAAACCCAGCAGCAGATGTCCCCTCTGAGACCAGGGCTCCTTCAGAGCGGTTCAGAGCAGGTACAACCGAAATAAGCACTACAAGCAAAACTCACAGCACAGACTGCGGAGAGGCATTCGGTGAGTGACTATAGGTATTGACCGAGTTCGTGGAAAAATGTTTCACCAGCCCTGTGGGGCTGGGGTGGCCACAGAGCAGTGACAGACTGGGTCTGCATCGATACAGCGATGAAGGTATCTTTGGGAACCAGTGTGGGAGCTTCCTCGCTGCCCCTTCTGTGAATCTCCACTGGGAGCGGCTGATCTGCTGCCTTGGGAGAGGCTTACGGGGAAGGCACCGAGCACTGCTGAAGCCACAGCAGAAGCTGGAAGTTTGTTTGTGTGCCTGTTTGTACACAGGCACCTTATTTTGTAGGTCTACAACCTGTTCTGCATCAAAAATCTCTTTTATTGCCCAGCAGAGGTTTGCCTGCCCACCTCTAACCCTCAGTCCACATCCAGAGGCAATCAGACGCAGCCATCTAACATGTTCCCAGCACATGGTCATAAAAAGAGAAAAAGAAAGAGTAACAAACTGGGTGATAACACACCCGTTTATTGAAAGCTTCCTGAGGGACGGTGGAAGAAAAGCAATAGGACTTTATTGCAAAACAGAGCAAAGCTTTGTAGGTTTCCCGTTTGAAACGCAAGTTATCTGCAAGTAGTATTGTCCACGTTCACCAGAATACTGTTGTTCACTGTCAATGTCAAAGTCATAACAGAAAACAAACACAGCCTGCAGAGGGAACTCAACTCCCTTGTCTCAGTGCCAGGAAGGCAGCAGCCAGGCTGCACACTGGCGTGTAACAACTTCCATCTCCCTGTCCCCATTCCCCAGCTCCCGTGCTCCACCAATGGCATGGACATCCAACGCATCCGTGCCAGCACACCCCTTCCTCAGGGTCACGGCATTACAGTGCATCAGGGTTTTACAAAACAGCAAGGCCTCTGTAATTTCCGAGTTGTATTCTTCCTGCTTCGTGCATCCAAAAAAGGTCTTATCTACTACCATAAATCTATCACATGCGTCTTCCAACTGAGAAACTCCCAAGAAAAATCCTCCTGGCATGTAATAATCCAAATGCACAACAGTTGAGGAAACTATAAAGTCAGGTGTCATTTTGCATCTGTTGTCTTCCTGCGTTTTTCCAGGGCAGCCACGGTCAGATTGCCCAGCGAATGTGGGTGTAGGTGGCAGCTCCTCAGGTTGAGTTCAGCCTGGGCTGAGTTTTGCACATAAGACAAAGCAGCACATCATTATTCACCCCAAAAAAGGGCACACGTGTTTCTCTACTGATAACTCTTCTTAAGTGTTAAGTGATCATTATTTTTTAGCACTTCAAGCATGTGCTTTAACTAGTTCAAAAGGAATTACTGCAAGTGAGGCAGTTGTGGACTTCAGCATTGTTGTTTCAACTCGCTCTGAAGATGAGAACAGAACATGGGCTTTCAGACTTACCAGACATTTAAGATCTGTGTGCCACAGCTGAACGTGAAATCCCTTTTGAGGAGATTAAATGTCAGTTTGAACCAGCAGTTCCTCTGAACTGATGTTCTCCTTTGGCAGAGGCCCCTCCAGCAGAAGACACGAGCGCACGTTCCAGTCTGTCTGTTCCAGCGAACAACTCTTCTTGCCATCTTCCTCCTACTTTCGCCTCTTGCATCTGCTTGAAATTTAGAGGCTGATTTAGCAGAGACCTGCCTTTGGCTCCCGACAAAGGCATTCTGACTTGTCAATCTCTGCAATGGCTGCTGCGAGAAGCCTTGATAACAACTTGGGTCGTATCCACTCTTAGAAGCCAGCACCTAATGCTAGGCCATCTGGACACCCACAAAGTGCCAAACACTGTCGTTCTTATTTAGTCCAGCTCCCTGCTCAAGTCAAATGGTATTTTGATGAGTGACTGCTAAAATGCTCAAGGGTTTGACCCTCGCATGTTTGCCTCGCCGTCTCCAGGCCCTCTCCAGCAGTGACGATGGTCTGCTCATCAGCTGTTGACTCAGTTTGCAATAGAGCCAGCTGAAAATTTTTCAAGAGAGCAATTTCTCATCCAGTAAAGTCTATTCAAAAATCAAAATATTTCTCGGCAGTTTGTCAATTTCAATGAAATTTTACAACAGGAGAATGTCAAAACATGGTGTTTCATCACCGCCGCAGTGGTTCTTTTCAATGGCATTGACGTGTGTCATTTCATTATGGTCTTTTTGCTTCCACGGCTGCACATAGTTGAATATTGACTCAAATGTTATACAGATTTTGTATTTCATGCTGCCTAATGTCTTAGTTTTTCCATTTTTGTATAATAGGAAAGTAGAAACAAAACCAACATCATTTAAATAAGGCTTTTTTTCTGAAGAGTGTCTAAATTTACATTTCATGGGAAACTTCCAGATTTCGCCTTTTCATCTTGATTCATAACAAAAAGAAATGGGGAGTGTCAGAGCTTCTCCTGGAGCGGAAATTCCACCTTCTGACCAGCTCTTGTTACCGCTCAGCCCTCACGCAGCCGAAACCCTTGGCTCTGTGGGAAGGTCCAAGGTAGATCTGATTCACAAGCCTAGCAACAGCGGGAGAACACAACTGGCAAACCAGCCCTTTGCGAAACTCAGTGAATCATCATGGCTTTGATGCAGCCTGCCCTCCTTGCAAGGAAAATGTACCTCAGTAACAGAAATGAGATCCTAAATCAAATCAGAGGCAGCTTGAAATATTTATCTACTGTTCTGGGAAGAGGAATTGTAGTGGAATAAATTCTCAGTTATTTTACTCCTAAGATGGGAGGTGGAAAAAAAAATAAATCTGAATGTAGTTTGACCAAAAGTGAGGGAGATACAGAGATGAGAAGAAATTCAGGCCACTGAAGTAATAATACCATGTGACGTTGGACAGGCAGCCTCCCACAGGCTTCGGTTGAGGAGCTAGAACCCACACCAGTCCCACCACAGGCAGGGGAAACCCTTCCTGGAGTGAGTCACGTCACGAGTGTTTGTGAAACACGAGACCACTCGGTGCAGAGCGGCGCGCCTGGGTGAGATTCAGCCAGTCTCTCCTCTTCCAAAGGAGTACTTCTTCGGACAGAGATGCTCCTTTCTTTCTGAAGCTACCTTCTCGACTGATGGAACTTGTCTGCCGTTTGCTCGAGTTTCTGGTTTCAGATGATGTAGCTCCTTCTTGTGAATTTGGTGATGGCCTGACAGTGCAGTGAAGGAGAGGGTGAAAGTCTTCTGCAGAAAAAAAGAGGAAGCATGAGTTGGCAGGATAACATTTGATCCAAAACAATGTTGGCAAAGCAACCACCATTTCCCCCTTTGTTGACCTTGCAGTTTCCACACTTCTCTAGAGAAGCCAACCAGGAAATCCAGTAATACCCAGGGGATTGCTTCCCTTAGAAAAAAAACTTTGGACTTGTCCTAAGGGTTCGGTGTCTTTCTACGATCACCTGTAAAATGGCTTCACCTCTACAAGGTCAACCAAGGACGGTGTTGTAGTCTTAGGAGCTGAAGAACCTTGCCCACTAAAGCTAAAAGCATTTAGAAGATTGGGTAATTCCAGGTTGATTTTGACACAATTGTTCCAATTCCCTCAGCTGTTGCTCCTAAGCCCACCAATATGAGGTTGTTCCTAATCTACAGCCTTTGGATCACACTCAAGAAGAATGTGCCCAGTCTACAATGTGCTCTTCACTTTCCTGAGGGTCCTACAGCTTTTTCCACTTGTCATGCGACTGGAGATGAGGCTGGTTGTGACATGACCACACTCCCATCGCAGAGGCAGGGGCATGGAGTTTTTCAGCCCACAGATGCCCATCCCCAGCCAAAGGGTTATGAACTACAAGGTTAGATCATAAGTAAAACAGGGTGGGAACTTCCCAGCAGAGCTAGGAAGCCTCTTAGGGCAATTTCAGTGCAAATAAACAAATAATAATGTAGTTAAAATGTGACTGGTGTGCAGCCCCGATTATTTGAGGCTGATTGCCCTCAAGCAGAGCCCTGAGGACCAGAGGTCCCCCCCCGAAGCGCCGTGATTAGCGTGCAGTGACCGTGTACAAGTAGGGAGCAGGGAGCCGGAGCCAGGCTGCGGTTTCGCAGCTGCACGGCGCTGGCCTGGGCGATGAAATAAGGCCCAGACAGGAAGCAGTTTTCCTCAACAGTAAGCTGCTATTTTTACCCATCTCGCTTCTTTAACCAAAGAGATGCTTGAAGGCAGCGGGCTCTGCTCTGCTGCGAGTCACCCCAGCACCAGCCGCCCGAGGTGTCCCCTTGCCCCCTGTGGGGCTGGCCGAGGAGCACTGGTGATAGACCAACACCCTTCTCATCATCCCTGTTGCCTCCACAGGTCAGACCACTCAAGCCAAATATCCCAGTGGAGATGTCTGCCCTGTGTAAGAGGGGCAACGCGGGTTCTGCGTGACGTCCCGTGGGTCAAGCAGCTCAGGGTGAGCCTGCGGGGGGGCAGCTGGAGGTGTGATGGAGCCTGCTCCATCGCCTCTCCGGCTGCTGACCCGGCTGCTGCACCACCCAACAGGCAGCATTAGCCTCAAGGAATTACAGAGGAGGAGCTGCGGGGCACAGACGCGTCCAGCGCTTTACTATCACAGCTGCTGGGCGAATATCTCATGTTGCTATTTATACACGGAGGCCACGGTTCCCTATAGCTTCCCGCACGCTCCTGCCCCCTGCTCCTGGCCCTCGGTCCCCACCCCGGGGGCTGCAGCTGGGTCGGGCAGTGGAGGCAGGCTCCATCATCTCCCACTTGGCGCAAGGTGACAGCCCTGTTTATTCCCCATTTCTCCTTCTCCCCTCCCGCCCTCGGTGGCCATGTGGGCTGAGGGAGTGGCAGCACTTCCCAAATCCCAGAGCAATAGATCTGGAGTGAAGTCACGAATAACTGCAGCTTCCCAGGAAGGAGCTGGAAAGAAGAGCTACGAGGGGAGAGCACGCTGTTTATGCCAGAACCGCTTGACATCTAGTAACACCAAGAAGCAAGGAAGGCGGGGGGGGAATTATTGTCCTTTCCTCGAATGGTTTATTTTCTCCCCCCTTATTTCAGTGCCTGGGTGTGGGAAATCTGAGCTCAGCTGGAATAAGATGGAGCGGGACGGGCATTACGCTACCCGACATTACACGCGTTCCTTCGGCTCTTTGCGGCCTCCCGTGCTCTATCTGCACAGGCAGAGCCCACGGCGTCTCCTCGCACCGCCGTGGCACAGCCTCCCTCCTTTTTAGGCAGATATTTAGTAGGAGAAAATGCGCTGAGCCCAGACGTTCTTGCCAAAGCTGCGGTCCCACCGTTGTCTCCCCTGTTCACCCAGGACCTTACGCTGCTGCACAGACAAATCGCGAGGCTGAAGACCAGACTTAATGAAAACATATAAATTAACATATGCCTCCTAGGGGGGTTGTTAGGCTTAGCTCATTAGTGGTTTAAAGCATATCCAGTGCTCTAAGATATTTGTTTGTTTGTATTTTTGCAGCTGTCCTTAGTCCTCTTAGGTCAAGTAGAGGTGTGAGGTCCAAAATAGCATCGGGATGGCTGAGCTTATGTTTCCAGCCTTGAAAAAACAATGAAGTGCTAATAAAAAAAAAAAAAAAAGAAAGAAAAAAAAGAAAAAAAAAAGCCTTGTGAGAAAGATTTCACTCCAAAGCCCTTCGCAAACAACACACACAACAGCATGGAAATGCAGGAGCCTTTCTCCCCAGGAGGGGAGCTGCTGCCAGCTACTTTGGGAGGAGAAGTGGAATCTCGGTGGCCTGGGGAGGAAATTTTGGACACGGATACCAGAGGAAGAGAAGTCACTGGCTCTTTGCTCCTTATCTGCAGCCTGGCTGAGCGGCTGACATGGGGTCAGAGGAAGCCGTCCATCCGATCCGGCTGGACGTTACCACTGAGAACCAGTTCTCCCCATACTGGTCCTTCCCCACAGCTCCGTGGGAGCACCACCAGGTCCTGCAGTGTGTGTCACCCTCTCAAGCGGAGGCACTTCAGCCCAGGCTCATTGTCAGCATGTAGCCCAGTGAGGGGTTCACACTCTCAAAATATGGGGACCACGCTTGGGCTACGGGGAGAGGCTCTTCTTCTTTTCCCCATCACTCTTGTCCTCAAAAACAAAGAAGTTCTCAAAGCAGATCCAATCTTGTTTTAAAGTGTTACTCCTTTTTCCAGCTTAGCACAGCAGTACAAGTCTGGAAGCACACCTAAAGGCATGAGTAAGGATTAGAAGTCTCAAGAAAAAACGTAGAAGTGCCGTCGCCCCTCTCTGGGGTGCACGGAGTGCTCAAAGCAACTCCCGCACATCCCTGTGCAGCCTCTGAAAGTGAAAAGCTCTGATTTCTTCTCCAGCTGGTGACGTTGGAGCGGACCTGCCTCTCTCCGCATCCTGAGATGGACAAACACCAAACCAGAGGAGAAGATCCACGTTTCTGGAGGGAGCAGGGCCAGTTCTCCAAGGTTCTTGGTCCTGTTTGGGTGGGTGACTGGGCCTCACTGGTTTGAGATCTGCTGGGTGAGAAGCAGCGCTGTAGGGAAGCGATGACTCAGAGAGGGCCAGGGCAGCGTCGCAAAGGCGTGATAATTGCCGGGCAGCACATGGCTCTTCGCCCCACGTTCACAATTAGCTGGTATAAAATCAGACTGAGTGTTAAGGCAAAGCCTGCAACCCAACAGAAAGGTTACGTGAGGACCTCTCCGCTTGCTTCCCTTAACTCCATCAGGGATGTGCCATCATTTCTTAGCGAAGAAACTCCACTAAAAATAAATGACCCCTCAGCTCGTGATGGACTCTCCATTCCTGGGTATAAACATTGCTGGGAGGTGATGGAAGAACAACCCATCAAGCAACACTCCGATGGAAACTTTATCCCTGAAAATTACCCTGAGCACAGCAGGAGTACTGCTCAGCATCCTGCCTTTGAGAAGAGGTCAGGGAGAGTCTTCCCACAAGATCCCACTCTTTCTACAGCAATTGTTAAATGCAGTCATCTTTGCCATAAAGAGAAAAAAAACCTTAGAGCCTTGGAGGTAAAAGCCAGCCTTTCCAGAGAGGGTTTATCGCAGTATGTGAAGGGATGAATTTTTGAGAAGCAATGAGGTACGTCTTTTTTATTTAATGAAGACCTCTTAACAAGCAATCCCATTCCTCTCCCAGGCATTTCCACCTAATGGGTTTAATCTTAAAGTCACTAATGGTGGACTCAACCCAGGCAAAGCCACCAGTGCTTCCATTTTCCTTGGTGGAGACAGAACCCCACCTGATGGATTTAGGATGGGGCAAGAGGTTCGCTCCCAAGCACAAGAGATGGCATGTGGTGGCAGGAGGAGTTCGATGAAGCCTCAGCTGTTAGTTCCCATCCCTGGAAGAGTTCAAGACCAGGCTGGATGAGGCTTTGAGCAGCCTGGTCTAGTGGGAGGTGTCCCTGCCCAGGGCAGGGGGGTGGAAATAGATGATCTTTAATGTCCTTTCCAACCCAAACCATCCTATGACTCTAAGAAGGCACGTCGACAGGCTGCACACCCAGCCAAGGGGCTCTGCCGCTGCGTCTGGCTGCTGAGCCCCATTCCGGCATCCAGGACGGAAGTTGGAGGCAGGCTTATCTCACGCCGGGCAAACTCAAGCCCATTCCAGGAGAGTTGTGTTGTTTTGTTCCTTCTTCGAGGGAATGAGCTCAGATGAAACTGAAGCAGGTGCTAATTAAAACCAGGACTATTCTTCAAACTGGGCTTTTAATTACTGTAAAAATATGTCAAGGAAAGTTGCAAAAGGGAAGAAAAATAGTAATTTCTTGTGCTACCTGCCATTTTCACTTGATTACCATCACACTTTTCTGTAGAGCAAAAACATCAGTCCTTCATAACAAACTCCTCTCTTGGGGGCTAGTGTGAATTGAGAGCTGTGAGGCCCTGCCATGGGTTCCAAAACTAGCAGCATAATGTCTGTAACAGACATGCTACCTAATTAAATTGTTAGGGAACAGGCTTTTATATCTTTAACACCTAATTTACTATTGTTTCTTTGAAAGTGTTTGGCTTCCCTGTGGTTTTTTGGGCCTCCCTTCTCAGTTTTACGATGGCTTTTAAGTTTTTCGTGTGTGTTTCAACTAAATAACCATTTTGGAGGTTTTGTTAGGGTCCCGGCTCGAGTCGGACCGAGGGAAACAGAGGCCTGTTTTACTGTTGTTCGTGCTGGGTGAGTTACCACTACCGTGCTAATTATGTAATTACCCCATTTTAATAGCTATTGTATACCGCTTTATTGCTAACAAATCTTATTTCCTCTTTCTTTGCTCACTCATCGAAGGGGAAAAGCAGAAGGACACACACAAACATTATACTGGGCTATAAACCGCAATACAAGCCTTACAAGGGTTAGCAGGGCTCCAGCCGTAAACAAGCGTCTTCAAGGCAGCAGCGGATTTATCCGAATCTACACGACAGTAACGATGATATAATTTTCTCTTCACTGGAAGATGCAAAATCGGGATAATTTCTCAAATACCAATTGCTGTTCGTCTCTTAATGTGAGTTTATATGGCCCCCAAAAAAGCCTGAGTTGTACCAAAGGTGTTTAGACTGTTCTGTACCCGAAATGAGTAATGAACACGTTAATCGATTACTTCCTCCCCGGTACTTGAAGCAAAATGAAATATTTGGCCCCAGGGAGGTGGAGGAACATATGTTCCAAAATATTCCTCAATTCTGCATCGTCATTTGGAGTCCGTGGCTGACAGAACACGGCAGGATGCCGTCCAACGCACTGACGGTATCAAAACGCAGTAGGGTAGGGTGGGAAGGGGAAACGTCACCAAGCTCCTAGGAAGCATCTGAGAGCCACGGAAATCAGAAGGAATTATGCTTGAGGTAGAAAAAGATGCAAAAGCATTAACCAAGGGTATGACGATGAGAGAACAGAATCCAGCATTTGTTATCCATAGCGGCATCTGTGCTCAGCAGGTCAAACCAAAGCGGCTTACAGGCTCGGACAACCGAGACAAGAGCTGGAAATAGCTGCTGGAATTCTACCAGAGGCCAGCACAGCCTGGGGAAGAGTTAAATATCCTCAAAGAAGTTGCAGGTATTTCAGGGAATGAGGGGCAGGGTGGTGGAAGGGGGCATGGAAAGCTCCTGGAGCCCTCGGGGAGAGGAGGTTTTCACGGCAGAACACAGCTCAGGCGGCAGTCCCACATCCTGAGCCCATTTCCTGCAGAAAGAGCAGGGAACACATCGGGGTGGGGGGGAGCTAAAAGGTCCGGAGGGCCGAAACCTCAGCTAAAGCAGGCCGTCGTCTTCCTGAGACGGTACCAAGATGATGTTAAAAAGCATCACACAGCGATGAGAGAGAACCTCTCCGGGATGCAGTACCTTGATTTCTGAATGATAAGCTCTGCCGTTGTATCCTGTATTTATAAATACGTATGTGTACTGATGGTACTTAAGATTAAAATTAGTCTATCCCATATGAAATTCCACTGCTAGAGCAAAACCCTCTCCTTGTTCCCCCNAACACACACTGAATTCAGTTGGACTTTCACCCGCATGACGGTGTAATCCGTCACGCCTGCTCATTTCCACCACCCCCCATGTCTCCCCCCAGCCCATCCGCCACACCGGGAAGATCTCTGCAAGCAGCAGCAAACCCTGCCGCTTCACATTCCTCCTTAAATCCATTCTTTGCCAGCATATCTACTGAAAAATTGACAGGGGGGAAAAAAACCCAGCCCACAGTGAATTAGGCTGCTGGTGTGCTAAGACCACTGTCTATCATACTGAGCAATATTGGCTCATCGTCTCCCCGCGCTCGCTCTCTGTCTGCACCCATCTGCTGCCTTTCCTCTCCTGCTCGGGATGGGAGCGCTGGTACGGCACGGAGCCTGGGTCAAGGACAAAGGCTTCAGGATGCTGGGGTGGCAGCAATAGAGACAGAGAGGGGCGCACACATACATGTGTACATAGATATGTGTATGTGTGTGTGTACATCATACGACCATAGAGTGGTTTAAGTTGGAAGGGACCTTAAAGATCATCTCATTCCACCTCTCCTGCCCTGGGAGGTGGAGTGGGAGGTCCACCTCCCACTAGACCAGGTTGTTCATAGTCATATGTATATGTATATGCATATCTACATGTATAATGTATGAGTATGCATATGCTTATACATGTGCATGCATACATATCTGCTTCTATTTCTTTCTATTTCTATTATTTCTATTTCTATTTCTATTTCTATCTATCTCTATCATCTCTCTATCTCTATCCCTATCTCTCTCTCTCTCTCTCTCTCTCTCTATTTCTATTATCTCTATTTCTGTATCTTTATGTATTCAGTGGGGTCCAGCCTTTTGCAGCCAGTGCCTTGTTTCTCCTGTATAGGTGGGGAAAAAAAGAAAAAAAAAAAAATCCCATCAGAAACCAGGACTTCACTGAAATCGAAATGCCTGCAGAGCTGTTTGAGCAGCTTCTTCCAGCAGGAAAATCGTTTCGTGCTGGACCAAGAGACACTTCCAACCATCGCAGTGGCCCTGGGGACACACTGAGCCATGTCGGCGTGCTCTGATGTAGCACGAGATAATGGAATCAGTCTAAGCACCTTGTGTGGCCAGAAGTTTCCATATCCTGAATTTTCAGTGTGCATACCTACCGATACCTCTTTCGGGATGGAGACCGCAGCCTTTGCTCCTGGGGCTGCGGGCAGGCTGGGCTGGAGAGCGCGGGCGCCAGCTCTCCCTCCTGCACCTCCTGCCTCTCCTCCTGCCCAGCGAGCGCCTCACCCTGCCCGCACCCACACGGAGCCCACCTCCAGGCCTCCAGGATCATTTCAGTAGTTAAAAGCTGCCACCGTGGAGAGTCCTGAGCAGGACAAGGAGCCCAACCCTCTTCCGCAAGTCAGCCTGGATAGGGAAAACCCTTTTTAATGGGAGTTTCACCCAGGCAAGGGCTGACAATCCCACCTGTGACACTGGACACGGCTCCACGTGCTTCGGCAGAGCCACCAGTATGATGCTGTATTTCCACCCCAGAGTGGCTTTTTGCTGCCTTGGTGACTGTGTGGGTGAAGGACCATCCCGGCTCACCCCTCTCACCGGCACCAGAGCGTGTTAGGAAGAGTCCACTATGGTTTAATGACTGTATGAGCCAAAAAACACAGTGACGGCCTGTTAATGTGCTGCCATTAAAGATCAGATCTCATTCATGCAGGTATAAATTCAGGACCACATTAATGATTAAAAGTGCCAGGCCAGCAGGGCAGAGAGCAGAAGGTCATCCCCTCCATCTCCGTTTCGGACACCCAGCTCTGGTCTCAGCCGCCCTCACTGCCCCTGGGACACACCAGTGAGCTTTCAGGAGAAGGTCTGGAGTCTTTTGCTCCTGGACTGCCTCTTTCATCCACCCCGAAACGGGTCAGGAATTACTGGAAGCTGCCTTTGGGAGACCCAAAAGGCAAGAGCCGGTGCGTAGAGCCCGAGGTCACAACGTTTCAAGCCTTTGGCCAGAAGCATCACCTTCTCTGCTTACCGCTTTGCTGCTCAAGGAGTCTCGTACACCCCCCTCACCACCCCTTTTTGGTCTGCAGGGCATCATTGGCACCACTGGGGCAACATTGCACAACCCACACTATTCACCCACAAGCATCTGTCTTGATCTGAAGATCATATATCCATAGTTTTACGGCTATTTCGCAGCTGCTGGCCCATACCCTGGGTGCTCCACCCCATCCAGAAGAGCAGCTTCTCACCAGCTACTGCTGTGAGGACATCGACTGAGACCTCTGCACTCCAGACCCCTCTTTCCTTTCCCAGCCAGTCTTTTAGGATGTCCCTCAAAAGGGTCAAAACCCGATCAGTTTGTCCCAACCTGTATTCCCAAGAGCCGTAGGGATGTTAGGTCTCTGAGCCGAGACACCACCTGCGAAGCGTCATTCCCCTTCCCCCATTCCACAAACGATTTCCACCGCCTTCTGCCTTCCACCTCCTGAAAGAGTTAAGAAGAATTTACAATATTTTTAACTTATATTACTCACTTGTATTGAATTATTCTTGGATCAGATATTAAATGGAGGTTTTCCATGTAATATCTGTCACAGATGGAAAAAACCCCATCATCTATGGATGAGTGTAATCCATTCATTGGTTTACGGATACAGCCCTCTCCAGGGATTGTCAGAAATAAACACGATGTCCCTGTTTGCCGGGTTTTTGCATTTGGATTGCTGAGCTAGCTGAAAAAATGTGTGAAATCGCATGTAAGCCGACAGCTCCCTATTGACTAGGCATACGAACAAGCTCCCATGTGTTATTTATTCCAGCAAGCCCGCGGACGGTGTCGCGCACATGAAATGCTAGCCCGCTCTGAAATTCGAGGGGATAATAATCAATAACGCTTTGTTCGTCACGCAGCTTTCATCCGCAAAGCCCCAGCGGTGGCGGGGGGAGCTGGTGTTGGAGGGGGGGGATATTGCACAGACCCTCACTCAAAAGGCAGAGCTGGAACCGGTCCCTCCAGCCCAGCAAACACCAGGGAGAAGCCGACAAGGCACCTCCGGCATCTCTCAGGCATGCTAAGTACATGGATTTTTGTTTGTTTGTTTGTTTTTTAAGGAAACGGGCTCTGCTAGACCAAGCTTTCCAGTTACCTGCTAGGACGTACTGCGGCGCTTTAAAAACTACTTGTTCTTTGGGGAATTCCCAGGAGGATGGGAATTCAGGATGCTGGCGTGCCCAAAGCAAAGGTATGGCGAGACAGGGGAAAAAGCCAAGCCGATTTCCACCCCAGCGTTACCAGCGCCTTGTTTTTGTCGCCGAAATCAGGGTTTATAGCAGCATCCTCTTCCCGGGCCCATCACCCTTGTGTCCCTGGGGGTCGCCCCGGAATGGCTCATCCTGTGTCCCTGGGAGTCACCCCGGAATTGCTCAGCCCACTCCCACCCGGGTGCTGCCTCCCCACTGCGTGGCACGGCTCCAGGACGGCATCGCCCTTCACGGCACAGCTACCGGCTTGGGGGATAATTAGTATCTCCCCCATCTGCTAGATTAGCTTGGGGAGGGGAGGCAGGGGGAGCGCTGCCAGGGCGCGCTTAACTCTTCCATCCTCAGTTGCTTCCAACACCGAGCCGAGAGGTCTGGGGAGGGTGGCCAAATCCTGCCTGGGGGACGGGGCTGCTCCCCCCCGCACTGATGAGGAGGGGAAAGAATAGGAAGGCTCCGTCCTGCTCCCATGGGAACACCACCAAATCCTTGCAAAAGCCCATCTGGGGCAAAATACCTGCCGTTGTGCCCACCACCAGCAGCTCTCCAAGGAGCAGATTTGGGTTACTCCAC
>VXBO01011655.1:186024-202207 GCA_013400135.1 Rhinoptilus africanus
TTTGGGAGACAAGGGAGGATGCGAACAACTGCAGCCCGAGTGCAGAGGCAGGATTAATGCTGCTCGCGGCGGCAGACTCCTTTCCTGCATTAAAGTCAACACATCACCCAACACTTACTTCACACCCTCCCCGGGGTGGCCGGAGAGCTCCCTTTATAAGGTTAATACCTTCTCCTCCCCCAGCGCCCCCACTAAAGAAACAGGATATTTCCTAGCTAATTTGTACGTGTCTAATTTTCATATCAACAAAACCCAAAGTCATGATTCGGGGCTTTTTCAGCTTTGCTTTATTTCTCCCTCTTACCGAGCCCATTTCCATTCCTCCCCTCCTTGCCCAGATTCCAGTATCCACAGGTTTCTGGGTTAACAACAAAATAACACAGGCTGGAACGTGTTCAGAGCCAGGGGGAGGGGGGGGGGATTTTTTTTATTATTATTTTTTTTTAATATGAATTTTATTTTCTCGCTTGGAAAAACCTTTTCCCCTCTCTTTCACCCTCCCTGCCGGGGAGTTCAAAGGGACATGTTCGCAAACACGGGCAGCGCTCTCCACACCCACCCTTGCCACCTTGAGGGAGGGAGCGGCACGAAAAAAACCCGCTGGTGAACATTTGTGCAAATATTCATTTGGCATCTGCTAATGTCAAGTCTGGCTGGATTGGGGCTGGAAAAGCATAAATGAGTCGGGCAGACAGCAAAAGCCCGAGCTGCTTCGTTATGCAAACAGGAGCCTCTCGCAGCGCAGCTCGGAGAAGGGACTCGCGCTCCACATCGTTCCTCCCCTGCTTTGTCCGACCCTTTAGTCACGACGACTTTTCTCATGCAAAGACCCTGGTGTGCTAAACCTCCAGCCCAAAAAACCATAATCTCGTTATCCACAGCGCAAAGCGGAGGGTCTTGCAGCCACACACAAGCAGCCATGGCACCGAAGGGGGGCTGCTCTCACCCCCATCCTCACGTCTGTCTGGTTTATTGCTGTAATCGCTCCACGAAGCGGAGCGGGACTGAGCCCCTGTGAAACACAGGGTGCCACAGGAGCCTTCAGCCCCGTCAGGTGGCCGCTCTCCTTCGCTTACGGGGCAGGTACGATGCGGAGGGCTGGCTGCCAGCACAAGCCAAGCCCCCCAACAACGGCAAATCGCCCTACAACCTCAGCCCCTGGCACCGATGGGGCAGCCACAGCTGGGTTGGGTGTCTCATTCATAAAACGTCTTCGAGTAATAACGGAGCCAGGGCACAACTTGAAAGGCCGGAGTCGCCTCGCAGTCGTGGATCACATCAGTGGGACCTCGCGGGACGCGGTCGACCTCCCACGGCCACAGGAGGGTACTCACTGCAGAAACTTCATCCCTTTCATGTAAATTCGGCAGCGCCGGCGCAGTGGCTAATGGACCGCACAATCTATAATTTACCAGTAAATTAAATACGAGGAGTATCGCTTTCTGGAAGCGACGCCTGCAGCGGGTGCGGAGGGTCGCGGGAAGGGGGTTTGGAAAAAGCCTGATGGCAACCACTGGATTGTCCATGTCAACACGGTCGCGATGCACCGAAAAGCTGAATGCTCCACTCTGCCCCTCTCTGGGTGAGGCAGCACCCGGGGGCAGGAGGAGGGGTCCTGGCACTGCGCTTCTAAACATGGGAAAATTCGGCATTTCTATTCCAAAATTTGCAAAGGGAATAATCTATGTCAGAGCTGGCTGGAAATGCCCATACAGTTACAGATAAGCAAAATCTTTGCATTAAAAGAAACCTTTATTTGTGTCAAAAGTAGAAAAACTGGGAGCTGAAATGCATTCTTTTCACATCTCAATATTCCTAGACTTTGTTTCTCGGCTGGAAAAATGCAAAGAGCTTTCCAAGAAAAAAAAAATCTAGTTAAAAAACACAAAACATTATCCTTTAGCTGTAATTCTCGAGGCAAAAAGGAAAAAAAATCCCAGTCACATTTCATGGAAGTCCTGGCTAATTCCTGATTCAGTCCTTGTTTAATCACCCCGGTGCAATCCCAGATTCAGCGGTGGCCTTGGCGAAGGTGTGTCCCGAGGAGGGTGCTGGCACCAGGCTCCTAGAGAGGATGTCACCAGGCACCCTGGGTGCACGCACACTGCCATCTCCCCAGTCCTCGTCCTGGGTTCACCATCAGAAAGGGACACCGACGGCAGCGACTCTCCCAGCAACCCCCAGTAACGCTGTCTCCCTCCCCATTCCCTTCACTGTGCAGACGGGGAGGACCGTGGTGGGGAAGGATAAAGAGTTAATAGTGGAAACCACCACTTGTTTTCTGGCTTTGCAAAGGGAGGGATGCTGAGGAGTTGATGCCACTAATAATATTCCAGTTTGGGGGCTGGAAAAGCCCAACTGTGCTCATCCTGGCACTGCGTGGGAGACCCCCAGCCAGCTCCTGCACCACAACTCTGATCCCCATCACGTCCTCAGCACCACAATTCCCATCCCCATCACATCTCCAGCTCAAGGGTCTGCAGCACCAGCCATTTGTCAGGAGGCTCCTGCCCCAGGGCAGGACCCAGAAGCCCTGGTAGGAAACCCAAGCTCCTCCAGGGAGGCAGGGTGTGGGTGCCAAGCTGGGAGCAGAGGCTGGTTGCTTAATGATGGAAACCACTTAACGAGCCTGTGGAGCAGGATAAGAGGATGGAGATGGGTCTCCTCCTCTCGCCACCGTGGCATCAGTCCCCGGGGTCCCCTCCCCACCCCGAGAGCTTCCACCCCAAGCAGCAGGGTCTTGGATTCCTGGACTCAACTGGAAACATCGGGGAGATGAATCTGAATTCCTTCTCATCAGCCTAAAGACTTCTTTATTATTTATGACTGGGAACGATTCCCACCAGAAACGTGTAGCTGGTTATAATTTAAATGTTTCTTCTAACTCGGGAAATTTCCAGGAAGGTCTAATAGTAAACACAATAATGTGCCCACAAGTTACAAATCAGCGGTCCTGTTTGTTTAATTCATTTGCCCAGAAAAATAATTAATGCAAAACTGATGGTGGTTTTTGTTTGTTCCCTATAACAATGTTATCAGTGCATGCCCCCAGTGCATTTTCGCTGCAATTATAAAGGTTTTTCCAGCTGGAAAGTGAGTCAGCTTAACTTTTTTCTTTTAAACTAATGACCATTTAATGTCAGATAAAAGGTTTAGAGGAAAGGATTAAGTACCACTTTCAACGGAGATGGTGGGAGATAATTGACTCAATTTACCCCTGACATCGGGGCAGGACACCCACACGTGCGTGTGCGTGTTGAAATACGGCAGCGTGAGAGACCCCACCAGAAACCCAGAGCTCTCCCCATGCAGGTGGGGGTTCGCATTCTCCCCTCCATCATTCCAGCACATCCCACTCGACATCCCTAGCAGGTGTCCCTGTGCCCTCCGGGATGACAGAGCTATTCCCGGTCTGGAACGAGCAACACCCTTCAAACAGCAGAGGAGAAGTTGCAAGGATGGATGTGAAGCCGATAATAAAACCCCAAGAAGTAGATAATGAAACAAAATGCTCCAGTTGGGATATCTCTCAGCAGACGCAGGCCCAGCCCTCCCCTGATTCTCCACAGCCACATTTTCACGCACACCCACCGCTGCTCCTCTGGAAACTTCCAGACCAAATAACTTTTGCTAATCTTTCATCTCTGCATGCTCCTTTGATCCATTTTTCTTTCCCCCCGTCATTGCCATTTGCACGGATGTGGGGTAATTCCTCCTGGAACGATGTTTTTTTGTTATTTGCCCACATGGACAACCCCTTTGTGCAGGAAAGGGGCTGCTCCGGGCACTGATGCTCCCATCCACTGGCTGCCAAACCTTCCCCGGAGGTTTTTCCCCGTGTCCCAGGGGACAGCGTGGCCCTTTTTTCCTTTTGCTGTGAAGCCGCCAGGAAGGCTTTGATTGCTGTTCTGGTGAACGAAGCACTTGGCTGAGGTGGAAAAGTGGTTAATGAAGCACATACCGTAAAGTTATGCACCCCATCGCAAAGTCCCGCTCCCGGCTCCTTTGCCATGCAGCGCCACACGGAAACCATCTATAAATTTAAATGTCATGAATTCCACCTAAGGGGAGGGGTTTGGTTTATGCCCCAAATCGGTCGCTTTTCCAAGGCCATCCCTGCCTTGGAGGCGGCTGTGAGCCGGGATCTGCCTTGTCCCACGCATTTGGAGAGCGATGCCCCAGGAGAGCCAAAGGCTCCTCCAGAGGTCACGGCTGAGGTGGTGGCGGGGGGTCCCACCGCCCGAGTGGAGCCGGGGTTTGCTTGGAGAAGCCGGCTGGGAAGGGTGAGGGCCTGTTTTCACCGCTTTCTTCTGCGAGCGTGATGTGATCCCAGTTCACACCTTGCTGAGGTACGGAGCAAACATCCAGCCCTGAATCACTTGGCTGCTGCAGCAGATGGGAGATTAGAGCACCTTGGGCCGGGTTCAGACCACCCACCACGACGTCTGGGCTGGCCAGGACAAACCCGCTCCCCCCGCCGGCGATGGAGAGGACACCCGGTTACTCTGCAGCGCACCGGAGCTCTCGGAGCCGACTCACCTCCCACTCGGCAGCTATTTTTTGATGCTTCCCAGCAAAACGCGCCGTGCAGCCCTTTGGGGTTCCGGTAGCAAAGGGCCCGCTGCGTGCACGGATCTCCTCTTGAAATCACGGAAGGAATCCAGCTGCAACATGCCAAACGGATGGGACTTGAACACCCAAATCCTCCGGGCGACTGAAGATCTCAGCCCGAATGTATGTGAGGAGCTTGTAAAATCAGGCTCCCAACCATTGAGCTCAAAACTTGCCGTGTTCAAGATGAAAAGAGTAATCTCAACTTCTCCACTCCCAGAAAGGGATCGCTTGCACTTAGCTGCCTGGCATGGCTGGTGTGAACGGCAGCAAGGGTTGGAGAAGATGTGGGTGACCCTGTGAAGGCAGGAGGTGGTAGTTCTCCTCTCCAACTCCCACCGGCTGGAGAGGGTGGCCATACAACACTGCCACGTGCCAGTGCTGGCGCTGGCGCAATGGTGAGCAAAATGGGATGTGTGATGTGGAAAGGACTTTGGGACCCAAAAAGCACCAAGAGAAAACTGCAAGCTAGGGTGGCTTCCACCTGGGCAAAAGTATCCTTGGGAAGAGGTGCCTGTGGAGCTTCTTGTGGGGGTGGAAATGGAATGGGGAGAGGACAGATCCTACAGAGATCCTATGAGGCCATCACAGAGCATCTTTGCTGCTCCTTCAGCCAGCACAGGAGTGTGAGAAATGATAGGCCTATGCGGTAAGACTGGGAAAGGACCCAAAGCACACCTGGAGGTATCCTGTGCTTTCTTCAGAGGTGTTTGGCATGGATGAAACAAGGGCGAACTGCCATGGCTTTGGCTGGGTGGGATGGGAGAAGCACCCGCCATAAGGGGGTATGCTGCCCTTCTGCGGCCGGTCTCCAGGCCCTCATAGTCTGAGCCCAAAGGTTAATCACCATGCTGTATGTTAATTTTCCCAAGTCAAGAACCGCTGCCTTTCAGCAGTTTTGAAGTTTGCTGCCTTTCATTGAATCTCCCCGCCTGTGTTAGGAGAGCAGGTGAGCGGGAGATCCCAATTTACTTTCTCTGCAGTCTAGACTATTCATTACTTTTCTGTCTCTAAATGAAGCAGGCCCAGTCCTTTCAATACCTCCATAAAGCATTCCCTCCCCAGGCCTCTAATCATTTTCATTGTCAGCCTCCGAACACTTATTATTTCCACTATATCCCCTCTGGAGATCAGATATCCAGAGAGGAGCCCGGCATGCTAGCAAGGGTCTCCTCCGGATCTCTGCTGTGAGCAGGCAGGCTTTCAGAAATATTTTACATCCCTCTCTTTAACCATCCTCATATTTTGCTTTACTTTTCCAATGGCAAAAAAAGGAAAAAAAGACCCTGGAGTCGTTGTGGATAGCTCAATAAAAGCGTAAATGATTACAATTAATTTGGATCCTGACGACGTGCGTGCATAGCTCGAATTATTCCTCGCCGTGCCTTGCCTTGCAGTCGTCAGGGGTGAATTTTATCTGCCATTGTGCTGCCCATTCACCTAGCTTTGTGTGGTCTGACAATATCTCAACCCAAGGTGGTATATGGTTGCAGGCACTGCCGCTCTCGTTATTTACAATGGCTAATTAAGATCCTGCTACAACCTTCATCCCACCCTTAATTCTTATGAAGCAGCCAACAAAAGGTTTTGATTTCCTTTTTGGCTGGAAGACCTTTTGGCTTCTGCAAAAAGGGGATTAAGAATGAAAGCACATAAAGGTATGTGCACAATCACAAAGTCATAACAGCTCTCTGAGTGCAGTCTCCCAGGAATGAAACGCAGCATTAGCAAGAAGGGCTAATTGGGACCGGTTTAAAGAGTGCACATTGTGTAGCCGAGTCCGGTAACACTTTTGATCAGGCAGACAACACAGCCACAAATTGCTTTCTTCCCCCTCCAAAATACCTGACCCCGCAGGAAATGCCGTTTTACCTTTCCCACCAACCCAGACAGACAGACGGGCAGACAGATGGTGTGCAGGAGCTGGGTGAGCGCCCTGCGTCCCACCAGCAGCCTGGAAAAGCCCAGCTCTCTGTGGGCAGATGCAGGGTCCCTGTCCCTCTCCCTTGGCCCCAGGGTCCCCAGGTGCTTGCTCTGATGACGATCCCCAATGTCATCGTGACTTTAGGATGGGATGGAGCCCTACACATGCAGCTCGCCCAGGCTTTCTCTCCGGGGGGGTGTTTTGGGCACCGCCGTCGCTGCGGGTTGCAGAGCGATGGCTCTCCATCACCTCTTTGCCTTCCCGCAGAGGCGGGTGCAGGTCCCCGTGCTCAGGTTGCCTCCAGAGAAGCCTCCCCATGGCAAATCTTGCTCCAGAGGAGGCAGCCCTCCCCCCTGCCCAGCTCTCCTGCGGGTGGGCACCCATTAAAGGCTCTGCCCGGAGTGTCCTGGTCCCCAGAGCCTGTCCCCAGCCCAAAGGCCTCCCCTCTGAGTCCCTGTGTCACCGAGCCAGCTCTGCGAGCCAAGCCGGGGAATCTGGTTCGTTAGCTCTTGGCAATGCCACCCCCCAAAATGTCATGGCATGCAGAAATCTATGAAAACCAGAGCCCCGAGACATGTGTTTTTGTTTGTTTGCATGTGCCAACATTTCCAAAGACTCAGAAATGTGTGCCTGTGAAGGCCGCATGTGTGTTATTCATTTAGGATCATTTTCAGCCCTTATAATAGGAGACTCATTCTATCCTTTTGAAAGCTCTCGAGCAGAGATGATCACAGCCCTGAAGCCTGCCATGGCTGTAAACAACATTTAAGCTCCACATAGCTGTCTCTCCTTGGAAAATAGTCCCACGAAGGAGTGGAAGGGTTTTCACTATGTGCTCGTGTCAGATACATAGATAGATAGGCAGCTCACTCCTCTAGGCTCCTTTGTAAACCCCAGCCAAGATTTTTACATTCTGATTCATGCAAATACGATCATATGATCAAAGTAACATGTGCTACCTCCCAGGAACTAATGCACTAATCGTTGGCGCCCCGCAGGCCATGGCCTATCTCACACCATCCATTTCCCTCCTTGTTCCTGACGCTGCTTCCTCCTGTCCTTGCACACAACATCCCTCAAGCAGACAGCTGGCTCCCACCCAGCTGGGATGGGGGCTGCCTCCAGTCGGATCTCCACGTGGCCTCACTAATCTCTCGGAGAAACTTCCCTTGCGTCCTCTCCTCTCCACCCATGGAAAAGTCTCTGATGGAGCATCTCTCCCGGTTACCAAGGGAGAGGTGGTGTATCCCACAGTGGGTCCGGGTACCCTAGCTGGGAAGTTTCGGGGTGAAATCTTCTGACTGCAAATTTCTCCCATGAATTCCATAGCTCCTTTTTCATTTGCGCAGGGTGGAAGCAGGTTCAGAATTGTCCCTTTTTGGGGAAAAAAAAAAATGGCCATTCCAAGCCTGGGACTGCACAATCCAGTGAAAAACACAACCCAGGGGAGGAGCAGGTCCTTGGCACCTGGCTGGGAAGAAGGAACCACAGCATCACCTGCGGTGCTTCCCCTGGGCAGGCCATGACGTCCTTCATCCAGGACATCCCACAAAATGCACTGGGAACCTTTGCGCTGGTTTAACCAAGGAAGCAACTCCCATTAGAGGCTTCAATGTGGTTACATCTTCTGTTATTCCTGGCCACCGCGGTTGTTTCTTTCAAAACAAAGGCAGTGTTTTCTATCCCTTAGGCCCAAGCAGACCAAGTCATCTCTCTTTAGATTGGTTTGATGTGGCTTGGGAAACTCAAGCGGTCGTTTCCCAAGCCCGGCATAGCTCGGTTATGCTTCCTGTGGCTCAGCCATGGGTCCCCCAGGCTGGCAGACACAGGGGATGTGTAGACAGTTACCCTTTTGTCTGCTCCAAAACTGGAAATCTCTTGCCCAGGGAGGTGTCAGCCACCTTTGGGTTACCCTGGTTGGACTACAACTTTCCATAACTTTCTGAGTAGAAACGAGTCCCACCCAAAACAAACACGGTCAGGTACTGCAGGGATCCCCACCAGCCTGGAGCTCATGGCTTGTCTTCTCTCTGTGGGCAACCACTAAATCCGTGGGTCTTGACCACCAGGGAGATCCCAGCATGTGCCAGACCTTGCTGTGGGACAGGGACTCTGCAGGTGATGCACCGGAGGGGATGCTCATGGTCTACGTCTCCTTGGGTTGGCACCTTAACACGGGCGTTGTGAGGTTAAAATGCCATGGGAGAAAGAAAACCGTGTCATGAACCCTTTTTCTCATCAGTCGGGATTCAGCCTCTGGAGAAACAGGGGTGGCAGCAGGGCGGGGGGCAGAAATGGGTAAGACATGGCCAACCTGGAGAATGTTTGGGCTCTGGACCCCTCAGCAGGCTCTGGGGAAAGGCAGTGGGAGTTATCAACCGCGGCCTCAGCCAGTGGAGCAAGGTGGCATTTGCTAAAGAAACACCAAACTGCGGCAGAAGTCCAGTTTCAGGTGGGGACTGATATCTATTCGGAGACTTTGAAAACACTGTCAACTGAGAAATAGGCAGGTGAGATTTTTTTCAGACATCAAACACCGCTTTATGCTTTCAAAGTGACACTTCTGATCTCTCTTTCTTTCTTTTTTCCCTTTAAAATTACCTATATTTATGAAGCAAATTGTTAAATTGGGTGAATTAAATGCTTTCGGTAAACCCAGATCTCTCCACCCAGTACTTTGTCTCACTTCAAAAAAAAAGAAAAGTTTCAGTTTGACCTGATTTTTCCTCCCTAATTTTTCAGCTCACACCGTTGGAAATAACAGAGTCTACGTAGGTTACATCATTCGTGAGGAATCTCCTCTCATCCGTCTCCAAATGAATAACAACAAACATTCAAAAAATAATTGAAGTTTTATATATATCCCTTGGCCATTCAGGTGGTATGGCTGGCACGAGACAGAGGCACTTTAAACAGCTGTTGTGAATCTTAAGTATAAACTTCCACCCTTTGGCACCACACCAGGGAATTATGCATAGGAATATACCAGCTTTCCCTTGCAGCAGACAAAAATCACGGTGTTTAATACCTTGAGAGTGGACGGGAGAGGAAAGCTCTTTTCCTGGGGGATACCCCACACTTTCCGCTAGGTTGGATGAGCGGGTCCGAGTGGGGCTCTGGGCTGTGCAAAGAGGGGCAAAGGGCTTTGCAGGGGGTATTTGCACTACACCAACTCACACACCCCTCCTCCTCCTCCATCGGCAGCTACCTGTGTTGTAGAAATAATTCAGTGCCCTGAAAAAGAGCAGCCACCATGGCACACGCACACTTTTTCACATATTACGACCTTATTTTTCAAAGGTAGGAGTCAAATTCACGTATGTTTTCTGGTATTTAACTTATTCAACCTAAAGCTGACTCTGTTTCCTCAGAATCAGGTCTTCCTTGGTGGACGGAGTCTCCTAGATGAGACGAAATGTTAGACCACCTTTTCCAGCTGGGGGTTGAGGTCCTGGCTGAAATCTCATTCCACTGCTTTTGTGAAAGTACAGAGACACCAAAATGCTCAGTGAATCCCAGGAAAGCTGATGGACATCCACGGGGCAAAACACTGCCCGTAGCACAATGCATGTGCCAGTCAAGCCTTGCTCCGAGAGCTGGTGTAGGCTGGGTGTTTGCTTAAACCAGATGTAGCTTCCGCCTTGCCGTGTCTCCGCCAGCCAAGGTAAATAAGCTATTGCAAAGACGAGGATGATTCAGGGTGGTGCAGCCGGCTGGGGTGAGCCAAGATCAGGCATCGCGGTGCTTTCCAGGATCGTCCCCAAGCTCTGCTCCATTCCCACGTGCATCCCTCTACAGACCCACCAGGTTCACAGGCATCCAGCTCGTTTAGGCTACGGCCTTAACTCCAGAAGTCATGATGTAAAAACTGGGTCTTATCTTCACACCACTGAACATTAGGGCTGCAACCCTCCCCCAGACCTTGTTGGTTTTGTCCCGAGTGCTTCTTCCTCACCTTGCCTCACCTTGTGACGTCGGGTCCCAAAAGCTCACAGAAGCTAGTGTTGATTGTGCAGGTGTCATACATGCTGGCATGTAAGAGGTGATGTGGCTGAAGGGCTCGATCCCTCTGCACAGGGGGGCTGCACCTTTGGGCAGGTGCAATAATCCCCCACCTGCAGAAGGGCACAGCTAAAACTGCGAGCGTGCCCCTGGAAGAGGCTTCTCCGCTGCTTCACATCTGCAAAATGCTCATCTCTAACCGTGAGAACCAACCCTACGGAGATGATCCCAAGCTAAAGAAGACTACAAGGGCAGCCCAAGAAAACGAGCACCAAGTTTCACGTGCCCGTGCTCCCAAAGGACACGTTGCCAAAAGCCAACCATTGGCAAGAGGGACAGATCAGGCTCAAACGGGGCGGACCAGATGCTCCACAGCATGGAGCTCCTGCGTTTGCATGAACAAGGCAGAGGCAGAACAGAACTGTCGGCTGCCGAGCAGGAAACACCACGCCAGCTCCGTGGCTCCAGCTGCAGCGTTGTCAACTTGGTCAACTGCTCCCACTTGCTGATAGCTTCGTGGTCCAGGAAAGGTCCCTGGCGAGCTGGAAGACACCTTGCCCAGGGACCAGGACACTCTTTGTCTTCTCAGCCAGTGGTGAGTCCCACACGTAACGACAACGCCATGACGAAAGGTTTGTCCTGCTTAGACCAGACGCCGAGCCTGGCTGAGCTTTGACTGCCCACCCTTCACCGTCACAGCAACAGCATGGGAGACCCACCACCCAGAAGGTCTCACCAAACAGCTGTCTGGTCTGTGCGACACGCTCAAAGTATCGACAAGAAACTTCCCTGGATCTACAAAGCTTCCCTCTGGGATGGACTCACCTTTCGTCGTGCCCTGCGGCGCCTGCACCCCGCTGCATGACGAAGCCAACCACGGCATTATCAGAGCGTGCCACTCTCTGATCTCAGCTATGACAACACTGCTACAAATCCAGCAGTATTGCTGACACAGTAGCTACAACATGCTTTTATTAAATCCAAATAAGCAGTGTATTTGTTTAAAATGTGCCCACCCAGAGCTCCACACACATTAATGCCATCAGTTTCTTCAAGCAACCACCTAGCGTTACACCCCTTGCTGTTGAGGTTATTTCCACAATAGTAATTAAATCCTCGCTAACAATTTTCAATTATAAAGTAAATCAAATTTAATAGCCTGCGTGAGGAATCTCAGCTCATATTCAGTGAGCCTGAAGACTTTCTGAAAGGAAGACATGTTGAACACCGCAGACAAGCTGCTGCTTTAGGCTGGAGGCCAGCAGAGGGACTTGTCCAACGGGGACGTTGACAACCATTTACAACTTCTGGCCGAAACACCAAGCACAACCCAGGCGCAGAAAGACCACGTGCCTGGTGGCTGCAAGCACAAGGCTGTCCGTCGCTGGGCACGTGATGGATTTCATAGAATCATACAATGTGATGGGTTGGAAGGGACCTTCAAAGGTCATCTAGTCCAACCCCCCTGCAGTGAGCTGGGACAATCTCCTCTGTTTCTGTTCCTTCTTGAACATCTCCTCCCCACAGCACCCTTTCGCCCAACGTCAAGGTGCGCCTGAAGGGAACATGATGTGAATCCTTCTCATTTTCGCCCCGCTTTTGCTGTTGTTAATAAAGCCTAAAGAGCAGATGTTCAAACACAACCACTCAACGCACACCATCCTCAGCCAAGAAACCTCTCTGACAGCACCTAACCCAGGTGAGCACCAATTCTCCTCACCACGCTGACTTTTCACAGCCCAAGGGACCCATCTCACTGCTGTCCAGAAAATATTTGTGTAAACCAACACCACCTGTGCCAGAGGACCCTAGTGACAATTGCATGTCCCCTGGTTGCCACGTGCCAGTCTCCAAACCCAGAGGGCATTGCAGGACAGGCAGCAGATCCTCCCTGGTTGCCCTAGGCCTCCCAGGAGATCCCTTCTGCCCAGCCTTCCCAGCATTTGCTGCCTCCACCCCTTCAAAGTTCCCCTCTGGCAAATAAACCCTCTCGTTCTGACAGCGAAACCATCAGTGCCATGGGCCATGGTGATATTTCAAGGAGAAAAAAGGCACCCATAAATCCTTTCTCACTTTGGAAATCAACTGGGTTCCTCCTCTTGGATGCACCAACACAGCAAATCTCCAGCCGCTCCCAATCCCCCACCCCCAGTGCTCCTCTCAACTTTCCCCAAATCTCTCCCACGTGAATCAATCTGAAGGCAAAGCTGGCAAAGCCTTCCAGCCTCCACCAACCATTTCCACCACCGTGCCATCAGGTCCTGCTTCCATCCTGGCCTTCCAGGTACGCCAGGAGAGCAGCTCCCACTGTATTCACTGGGAGAGGGGCTGCTGGAGTGACCACCCCTGCTCACCTATAAGGCTGCCCAGCTCTTCGTGGAGCAGCACGAAGCCACCCTGTTTAGCACTGTTCATTTTTCCCTAGGCTTGCGAGGTTGGGAGATGGGTCGAGATAAGCGTCCTCAAGCTTGCATGCTTATCTGCGCCATCTCCCAAAGGGCTTTGATCTGCAGGATTTGGCTGCGGCTCCCTAAGCTATCCTGAGAAAGCTTGTTCTGGGGAGAGTCCTTCTTCTGATTAACAAGAAAAAGCTTTCTGAGTGGCTTTGAGCATTTTCAGCCCTGGCTGGGATCAGGGAGTGTAGGGATGACTGCACGCGGGGAGAAGGGAAAAAATCAAGCGAGCTTCTCCTTAAAGCTCCACTTGGGCTCAGCTGTCATTTCGGCTAAAATCTGAGCTCAGCTATTGCATCGCCATTCTCTTTTTACCCACTCTCTGTTTAACGCTCTATCACCCACCCCACCGCGGGGGTCACACTTTGCGGCTTGACATCCTCCCAAGTCCTGTGCAGAACGCCCGGGTGGAAAGCGGGACGGAGCGCCAAGGAGAGCCACCACAGGGCTGGGAGAGCTACGCGGGGTGAGGGAGAGGGATTCGCTCGGTCTGGGGCAAGTTTTAAAAGACACAATATTGAATTAAATAGCTGAAACAAACAGCCCCTCTCAAAACCTCCACTGAAGGAGACACGAGCCACGCGTGAGTACGTGCTAATTGAGTCAGACGCTGATTTTCCAGTTTACCTCCTGCTTGGCCAAAGCTTTAGGAAATATTCGTTGGAGTGAGAAGTATCAAATTTAGCTCCTGCTCTTGAAAAATGCCAGCGTGGATTCCCCCGCTCTCAGCTCATCGTCACCTCACTCAAGACTTCTTCCTTGTGGGAACAACGAGGGAGGAGGAGGAAGACGGTGTGAAGGAAAAGGAGGAATTACAGAATTAGAAATGAACTTTATACTGGGAAAACTCCCCCAAGCATACCCTGCTGCCCTCACATAAAAGATAAATACACATTAAAAAACTCAGGGAGGGGAAAGAAGTGTGAACAGCAAAAAGATGTACATGTGTTTTAAATAATTTTTTTAATTGTTGAGGCAGTAATACTTGGTTCATGGAACTGCAATATACAGAGAGGTGAAATAAATAGCTTATATATATATAATATATATAATATAGCTGGTTTTAAAATATTCCCTTATCATTGGTGTACTAGGTCATCTTGTAGTCACTTGAATGTATTTAGCAGCATTCTCCAGAACTGAGCATAATGCAGGATCACGGAGCCGTGACACCTTATGTCGTCAGAAAGGTTACAGAAGATCGATGCGTCGAGAACTCCAGGAAACTCAATCACTGCGGCACACACCATCTTGTCTGGGGCCGGCGTGCAGCAGACAATAAATAGATTACTGCAAAACCGGCACTTTTCGGGGCAGGGTCTCAGTAACTTTGGGAAAGAACTTTGGTTTTCTTTGGTTTTATTTCTTTATTTTTAATAATTACGTTTTTTGTTTTTTTTTCCTCTCCTCTGGGGATCTGCTTGAAAAGTTGTCCTTTCCAGAAAAAGCGAAATAAGCACCTGTGTGTCATCAACAACAAGAAGTCAATTTAAATAGAGCAGTTCATTTTCTTTTTCAAGTCACAATAAATCCCTAACAGCTTTTCCCCAGCGTTTGCCATCTAGTCTTTTATTAATTTTTTTTAGTTTTATTTTTTTTTTAAACACAATGTACAAAAATAGAGCTTCTTCCTTATTTTTAATGTAAAAATATTCCTCTGGTGCAGTTTTTTTTTTTTTTTTTTTGTGGTTTATTATTGTGACGCTGTTTTCGTCTATTTTTAACTGGGGTTGGTGGGTCGTATTCTCTTAGTCCTCTTGGTGACTGTTGTGTACTTGAAAGGTTTCTGTATCTCCACTTGCCCCTTTGGGTACCTCTTCATAAAATGTACATCTTGCTGGTTTTCCCGGGTCTTGGGCCCTTTCCGTGGCCTCCCTTTTTTGGTGAATCCAACATACCAGCCTGAATATTTTGCTGACATCAGTGCCGTATAGTTGTTTTCTAGGACTTTTTCAATGAAGACACACTCCTTGCTGGTGCCATCAGGCTGAAAAGAGGGGGAGGAAAAAAAAAAAAGAAAGAAAAAAAAAATCATTATCCAAATGCAAGCTCAGTGACCAAAACCCAATTTGGCATAAATAAAATCATCACATCTGGACCTTGGGTTTGGTTCAAACATTGTTAATAGGAGCTGTAACAAACATCAGCTGAAATAGAAATGATTTTTGAAAAAAAACCACAAAAGCATAAGGTCACCGTTTCATTTTTTTAAACACTCCTATCCAAGGAGAGAAAGATTTTTTTAAAGACAACGGTTAAGTTTATCCAGTCCAGCTCCTTCAATTGCAAGCAAAGCAAGACATTTAGCTTTGCTTTTTCCATTAGGAAAGGAGGATGAATTGAACTCATGCCAGGAAAACATCATACTCAATCAGAAAAAATTAAAAAAAAAAAAACCAGAATCTTATATGGGCCAAACAACAGCATTGCCACTTCTACCACTCCCTTTCGATATGTTTTTCCAAAATACTTTACGGGCTCACATCCATAACAACCCAAATCCCACGAAAATCATTACAAGCCTTGGTCTAAGGCTTTCCCAGGGCATTGCAAACTCGCATCCCGACAGCAGCATCCCGACACCTGGCAAATAACCTGCTCGCAGAGCTCCGGGGATGAGCCGGAGGGGTCCCCGGCCCCACTCCAGTCCCTGAATCCAACCGGTTATGTTGGAGCCACATCGCACGCCCCAGGCTTGGCTCCAACTCGCATCTCTGGGTGACTCCAGCAGCAGAAAGGGCCGTTCCCACGCGGACCGGCTCCCCAGGTGGGTCAGTGTCCCACCAGCATCCCGAGGCGATTGCAGCTGGAGGACTATGGGGCAGGAGCGTCCTCAGCCACCAGACCCACTCCAGCTCCATATGCCCGATCTCACACCCCTGCTCTCTCCTGGTTGGTTTTTGTTTGGAAGAGGGTTTCATCCCTGGTGGCAGAGAAGGACATGGTCCTTCCCCTTTCCCCACCTCTCAAAATTAGCCTAAGGCAGCCACCCAGAGCTCAAGGCTTAGGAAACCACGTCCCTAAATGACATCGCTCGAGGGAGCCGGGTTAAGATGCAGAACTGGAGGTCAGAAGCTCCCGAGCGCAAGTGCTGCTCCCCAGCCCCCCTGCAGCAACCCCCCGCCCCGCTGGGACTCCTTCCCCCACGCAGCCTGGTGCAAACCCACCTCCCCATCACTGCAGCTCCCTAGCC
>VXBO01011655.1:204476-273114 GCA_013400135.1 Rhinoptilus africanus
CCTTCCCCCAGGACAGGTCAGCCTGATCTTTCCCAAAAGCCTTCCTAAAAAGTCCTGCAGTCACAGCAGAGTTTGGTGCAGTTTGTGGGAAGGGCAGGGATCATGGGACAGGAGGGAAGCCCCCCCCTCCCCGAGCTGGCTCAGGCTTCCCCACGTCTCTGATCCCCAAATAACCGTCTACGAGCTACAAATGGAGCTGGGAGACGGGAACCATCAGGCACAACAACCCCAGCCTGGAAAAAGCTTCACCATCACCATCCTCCAGCTCCAGCCAATCCTCCCTGGATGGCTTTAGCAGAGCTTCGGTTGAAGCGCTGCAACAATATGTGATATTTACCCTAAAATCCTGCCTCAAAGGTCTTGTTACCAGGGGTAGGTCCCATTAAGAGGATGGGGGAATCTCAGCAAATTCTGTATGAAACATGCTAATCCAGGGGCCGTGCTCCCTATACGTGCCCCCTATATGGGGGCAAAGCCAGCTCTGCCCACAGGACCGGCAATCTCCATACTGGGCTAGGCACAAAGGTCCTAATTTGATCATCTACAGTTGGAAGCTCACAAACGCTTTAATGAACGTCGGAACTGGGCAAAGCTCAGTGGTTCCAGTTCCTGGGNTTGATCAAAGCCACATGAGTGGGGAAGGGGGAAATCAGTCGACACCACGGGGTTCCACCAGGTTTCAATGGGAAGCCATAAAACCAACCCCAGGTTGCTCCGGGCTCAGCCCGCTGCAAAACCCTTCCCATGTGAATGGAGAATTTTTAAACAATAACCATGGCTGAGTGTCAAACCCACCCCAAGCCAGGTGCTGATGAAGCGGCCGGATCCGTACCGCAGGGGGAGCAGGTAATTGGAAGGGCCGTTTCCCCCGCGCTCGCGGAAAGGTCCTGGATTTGAGCCCTGACCTGGTTGCTAGGAGAATTAAGGCGTTTTCGTGCAATTTGGGAGGTTTCCGCTTGTACTGCAATGTCAGTTTCTCATGGAAAACCAAGACTAGAATGAAAAGAAAACGTGTGCGTAGGAGGGGGAAGTTATTCTATTAATAACAAAAAAGTATTTACTTATACCTCCAAATTTGCCAACAGAGCCTAAGACGGAGACAGGAGGGGGAGGAATAACAAGGTGCAACTTCAGGCCAACCTCAGGGCTGATTTGAAGTAAACAAGGTGCACGAGATAAAATAACTTTGTTCTGGAAGAGGAAGAGCTAAATGATGTGATAACGCGAAATTACAGTAACATTTACAAGTACCTGGAGATAAATCAGGATAAGGACCTCACTTCCCCAAACAGAGCATTCCTGTTCGTGCTAAGACACGTCAGAGACAGACAAATGATTTTCAGATACTTACAAGGTGATTTTACAGCATCTGTTATAATCCCCAATAGGAGAAATCACTCGCACACGTTACCTATATCACAGAGAGCTGGACTCGTGGTAATCTATTAGGGAAAAAAGCTATTTATAAGGGTTTTCAATAATTTTTAAGTGTCTCCTTGTTTTCACCAGGCGCCCGTCACTGAAGGTCTAATCATGTCCCTACTTAAATAGCAGCGAAATGACTATTGGGTCTGTCACCCATCCCCTCGCTCCTCCAAAGAGAGGAGGATGGAAGAGAAAAGGGGGATGGCTTTGGCCGAGCGTCACCCCCTGCTCCAGCCGCCTCTTGCCCCTTCCCTGGGGGGCTCGGAGGGCAAACGCCTGCTGCCGACACGGGGCTTCACCCTCTGCCGCCGCCGGCAGCCGGGGGATGCTGCCAAGCCGCATTTCATACATACTCAGCTGTCAGGGTGCACCTCGCAGGGCGCTCGCCCTTCGAAATGTGGAGGTTTATGTTTTGAACTGGAGGAAGAGCTCTGGAAAGCCTGGGAGCGGTGCAGGACCCGCCTGGCCCGGTGCCGTGGCACTGCCGCGGGACGGAGGTGGACGCGCGCCCAGCCCCACGTCCCCATCAGCGCCGCGGTCCCTTCGTGTCCCACACGTGCTGCTCCCACATTCCGCTCGCCACCCTCCCTCCAGCCAAGCTCCCCGCGCGGAGCGGAGCGGGGCGAGGGATGTCGCACAACTCTGCTCCTGCGAAAGGCAGGAGGAGTCGGCACCTCCTTACACCTCTGAGGAGCCACCCCCGAGTCGCCAGTTTTGCCCCCGGGAGGTGACGCCCGGCAGCGTGACCGGGCTGTGCCACTGCAGCGGTGACAACTCACAACTCGGTTCTTTGCACAGACATAATTCAGGGCATTTTTTGTTTCAACACGCCCCTAATCGCCGTGGGAAGGCGCAGTAGCTGCTAGCCAGACTTCTGATAAACATCTTATAAAATCCCTGAGCTGATAAACCTCTTATAAAACGCCTGATCTAAACGCCACCTTCCACAAAAACCCCTCGGGCATTGCCCAGGTCTGTACGGAGGCGAGGGAAAGCACAGCCGGGCTGGTAAAGTGCGGGCAGCACGAAGCACTGGCTCCGGTGGGGCATCTCCAGTAGCTCATGGTGGGGAACCAGCCCCAGAGACAGCAAACAGCTGCCCAGTGACAAGGCGGTGGGACCAGAGTCATAGAATCACAGAACGGTTTGGGTGGGAAGGGACCTTAAAGCCCCCCCAGTGCCCCCCCCTGCCCTGGGCAGGGACACCTCCCACCAGCCCAGGCTGCTCCAAGCCCCGTCCAACCTGGCCTTGAACCCCTCCAGGGATGGGGCAGCCACAGCTTCTCTGGGCACCCTGGGCCAGGGGCTCACCCCCCTCACAGCAAAGGATTTCNACTCCGGCGCTGGAGGCAGCACTGCTGGTGGGGTCTCACCAGAGGGGAGCAGAAGGGCAGAATCCCCCCCCCAGCCCTGCTGGCCACGCTCCTTTGGATGCAGCCCAGGATGCTGTCCCTGAACCCAGCAGGGTCAGAGCGGCAGCAGCCACCCACGGGACATGTGGGGCGTGGGACTGTTCCCACCCCAGGCTGGGAAGGTTCAGCTGAAGGCGGTGGAGCAGAAGGAGCTGGGCTGGAGCAAGGGGCTCTCCGGGTGCCCCCAGCACACCACGGAGCAGCGCCGGATTGTTTGTGCAGAGCATTTGGCGAGGGGCTCTCCAGTATTAAACCCGAAACACGCCGAACTGACACTAAAGCGGAATTACGTGCCAAAGCATTTGCTGCTTCTACAATTACACTCCGGAGCGCTTTGGTGCTCCTGCTCTCCTTTTTATGACCCAACTTGGTCTCATTGTAGTTTGGCTCTCTCGTTTTAAGTTCTCCAAATGGAAAGGATCAAAGGGCTCTTTGTTGCCGTGGCGGGGGCGCTCCTCCGAGCGAGGCATTGCTGCCACTAAGAGCTTGCCGGGCGGGGGGACTTGGCGGCCGCCCCTCTGCCACCAGCCCGAGCCAAAGCATTGGCAGGTGCAGCAGCCGCCTCCGCCTCCTCCCCATTATCCAGCCACGCTGAGCCACCTGAGCAGCTTGCTTTTTTATTTTTTATGGCAACGGGAGGCCAGGGCAGGTTTCTTTTCATTTATGCTTCCCAAATCTGGCTCAGTGGGCACCGGCAAATCCAAACTTCCCTCGGCTTTTACAGCAACAATAAGCCCGCGCGCAAGGGACGCGGGTAACACCACGGCGCGGGGAGAGATGCCTGCGGGACTGAAAGGTTTCTCTCTTTGCAAAGTTCAGGGCAGACGTTAAGCCCTTTCGAGTGATGCTGTGCTAAGCTGCTGTTAGATAAAGCTTATGTTAACACACTTCCCCCCCCCTCCTCAAAGGAGGCTGCAATTAGGAGCTCTCTGGGTGAGGCGACGGAACGCGCCGGTGATGGGCTGCAAATAATAACAAACACCAAACCATAGGAAACACTCCTGTGATGGCCCCACGGTGCCGGCTTGGCACTGGGCACAGCGAGACCCAGCCTTCCCAGGGGGACAGGGATGACTCTCCGCTCTAATTATCACCTCTCTGCAAGTTCAGCCTCCCCCCGGCTCAAAGTCAAACTGTGGAGGTACAAGTTCTCCCTACAAGCGGGATCGCCTCCCCCTGCAAGGAGAGCAAACCCCCTCTCCCTAGGTTTTTGGCAAGGAAAAGCCTGAAAATGGACTCTTTCTGCGTCACTCCCCCTTCACAGACAGGCAGAGGGGGTTCCTGAGCACCCCGCCGTGCTGGATCTCACACCACCCCCAGGCGCGAGGGATGCCCACTGAGCTCTGCAATTATTTCACAGGCTTGACGAACACTTCCCTCCAACGCTGGCACTGTTAGGTTCACGCATGGAAGAACTCCTGCCCTGTATTTCCTAAATTTGGGAGCAGGGACAGCGTGGAAGGCTTGGGTTTTCAGGAGATGGGTGGCTTATCAGCCCCAGGGAGCTGCTCCAGAAGCATCCCCAGCTGAGGACGCAGCATCACTGATACCCTCTATAAAGCCCCAGAGCGGTTTACACAGCACCTACCTAGTGCCACATGATTTTCGGGAAGGATATTACTTCTCTGTGGTTTCGCACAAGCTCAGCGCAAAGTCAGAGCTCAGCCTGACTCCGCGTGGCTTGGAAAATCCCGAGTGGATGAAGGTAAGGCAGGAGCTACGTTAATGTGGCAGCTTTTAATGCTCCTGCTTCACATGTACACCTTTTAAAGGTAGGTCAGAAAGCGTGACGAGGTGGGTACAGCAGCTGCCAGCTCCAGCAATGCTGTGGGAAAGGTTTCCCCCTGGCAGCATGGAAAATCTGAGCGCTCCGGCTGCTGGCGAGCTGGGCCCAGCCACCCTCGTGCACATCGTAGGCATTACCAGGACAGCTCCATCATAAGCATCCTCATGTTCAGCATCCTGGATTTATGGCAAGGCATCCTCACCGCAGAGCCACCTCTTGACCCAAATGCACATTCTTGCTCCTCGACCGGGCTGTAAATCAGGAGGAGCCACATCTATAACTGCCAAGAGTCACTCAGCCTCGTGCGCGTTTCCTCCAGCTCTCTGCCCTCTGAACCTGCGCAATCCTCCCAGGAAAATACTTAGGAGTCATGATGGGCAGTTCAATAAAAGTGTCTGCTGGCGCAGCAGAGAGGTTAATTGCGTGTACAGGACATCTAAGTGCATTCACCAAGCAGGGGAAGTAACACAAAACCCTTGCGGAGGAGGGTCTCTGAAGGGAGGATACATCTCCACGCGGAGGCCCTGGTTCACAGCAGCGTTGTCCGTGTTTGCACCTGCTTGCCCATCAGCACCGGGTGCATCCCAGCTCTCCCGAAACCACGGCCTTACATGCATGAGACGGGACCCACAGGCTTCACAGAGCCCTGTCCCTCTTTGTGCCGGACACGGCACAAGCTGGAAGACCCAAGGAAGGAAGCGAAGGGCTTAAAATTTTTCTTTCCTTCTACCTCTCATTGCGAAATTCCACTTTTCTCACTAATACCTGCTCAGTAACCCTCACGCTGCCCTGGAAGAGCACTTTGTCACAGGATAAACAGGAGGATACAGAGTGGATACAGGAGGATACAGAGTGTAGGGATGAACCAAGCAAGGCTGAGGCCACGCCAGGACGTGCCTCCTAACCTGCTCCTTCCATCACAAACACATTTATTGCTGGCAGGATGGCACATATCCGTAATTCGAGCAAACTAGGTTGGCTTCATCCAGAAAGATGTCCATTTGGTTAACCGAAATTCCTAACTGCATCTCAGAGAACTAGTTGTACTTATTATTAATGATGGGAGACACCACAGAATTGCCAAGGCTGGAAGGGACCTTTCAGATCATCTAGCCCAACCATCAACCTAACGCTGACAAAAACCATCCATCGCTTTTTTAATGAAATCTATTAAATCAATAGAAAAAACTTAGGAAAATCTAATTTAAGTCAAAACTGTGGGTTTCCGGCGATGGGAAGGTACTGCTTCAGGAGATCTGAAACCACAGGCAGGTTTCTGACCTGACATCTGAGCAGATCTAAGACATTTACCATTGCCTGCGCCTACCTGACCCAGTTGCACGTATGCTTCTGCCTACGGTAAGAGCCGGGAAGGCATTCCTACCCATCCCTACAAAGCACAGCCTGCTGGTTAACGCGCTGCCGGGGCTGGCTGCGTTTCCCTTTGGAATAGCCATTTTCAACCCCCACCAAAACTCACAGGCTAGTCCTGAACCTTCTAAAAAAGCCAGCTAAGAGCAGCAGCATATTTCGTGTCGGCTTAAATTCATTATATAGGGACCTATGCCACTATAGGAAAATATTTTTTAAAAAAAATGTGTTTAAAATATCACGTTTAGACAACGAGTGGAGCAAGGACACGGGACCTGACCCCATAGGAGGTCTGGTAAACCCCAGGTTTATACCCATTAAACAAACATACGCACTGATTTTCTAAGTTATCATTTCAAACGAGTGCAATCTCATTCAGCTGACATTCTGGCACTGACACCAGTTTCCCTGGGGCAAGTTTAAATCAGAGGAATTTAGGACCAAGAAAGGTCACTGACTGTCTGCAGGATGACATTATTTCTCTTCACGTCAAATTATATTACTAAGAAAAAAAGAGAAATCCATGATCAAATCAAGTGCCATCCTTAAAAAAGATCATCAAGAATTGTTCGAGCCTTTGAATGACGAACTCCCTTCTGTACACAGCAGGTGCAAGGCTTTTGAGACTTGGCCTCCTTTAGGAAAACCTAATATCTTTAAGCACCCAAAAGACAATGTAAGAAAATGTCAAGAACAAAAATAAACTTAAGCAAGATCTACTTTTCTTTGACCTTAAATGTCTTGCAATGGCTATATCAAATAGACTATCTTTTGCTGCTGTTGGAGCACGGGTTTTCTCCACTTCAAAATTAGCCCCCATTTTCACTTCAGCTCCAAAAATGAATTGAGAATCAAGTAGAAACAGTCCTTGAAGAGCAGGATCCACCTCAGCGTGCATCTCAACTGCATCCAGTTGAGGAAGACAAGGCTGCATTGCTTTTTCACTTGATGCAACTTAAATACATCAGTGTCTTTGCAAAGTAACATTTAGAAGAAACATCGCTCTCACCGTGGAGACACTCAAAACCCACAAAAATTGCACTTGGGAGACAAGATGCTCCAAGGAAAGCAATTAAATTCAACTTGATGCAGAGGTCAGCACAAGACGCTTACAGCACACTCTCTCTACCCAAACAGGGTGAGGCACGTCCAGGGCTCAGGGATCCCCTCTCAATAATTTTAATTAACGTTTAACCTTAAGGAACTGAAATATTCCAACACGACACACAGCTGCAGCCACCAAGAAACACAGGGGACAGGATGTTAGCAGCTTTGTGGGGACACTTGCTCCTTGAACACAGAAAGGATTTAATTAAATTGTCACGTAGCTTTCAAGAAGGTGGTATTTTTTCCCCCGAAAGGAGATATACAGCTTGCAGCCCGGGATAAGAAAAAGCTTTAGGGGTCAAGCTTGGTCTGCATTGTGAACCTTGACTTTGCAAAACTCCAATTTGAGAGAGAGAATTGGTGCTTTGTAAGAATTTCCAATTGAAGTTTGCTAAAGAGTAATCACTGGAAATCCATAAACCTGTTACACAGCTCTCTGGTGAGCAGACACAGCCCCGATGTAAAGTTCATAAAAACCTAGCATAAAACAAGTATCACGAAGAAATTTATTTTCAAAAAACAAAGGGACCTTTTGCTTTATTTTAGAGCAAACACTTAAAGCATTGTGGCTGTGCTGGGAAGCTCAAGCTAGCCGGAGAGGTTCATGTATGGCTAAAACGCGAGTACAAGGACCTCTTGACCACCCGGCCTGGCCTGTGAAATGATGTATTAAACACCAGTCCCATCTCAGATGTTCCCGCTGCCATCCGAGGAAGCCCTGCTCACAGGATTCCCAGCTCATGTCCCGCACGGTTCCTCTACCCACAGTTTGGCTAAAGCAAAACCTCCTGTCCTTGCTCAGCCCGAGAGGATCAGCGAACAACCAGGGTGCTCAAAAGATCGCAAGAACTGATGGTAGCACGGAAGGACTTAGCACAGACCTTAAACAGTCCCATTATAAGATGTCAGGTGATGGCCAACGAACCCTGTGAACGTCCTGCCTGGCAAAGCAGCTGAACACGAATCCAACCTCAGCAGCACAGTGTGGGCTTAAATGTGCTTAATGATGTGCTCCATTTATGAGCCCCGTGACTGAAGTCCATCAGAGCGTGCAGGTAAAGTGTACACACAACACGAACGACTCACCGGCGAAGGGAGGACGCCGGTGAATGGCCTGTGTGGTGACCCAAGCCTCTCTCCCCATGCAGTGCTATGAACACCGCAGGCTTCTGGCTCAGAGAGCCTTCAGGGCTTTGGCACCCAGGCTTACACACTCACCCTGAGGCCATGAAATGCCAAGAATTGATGCAGTTTCTAACCATTTGTGAACTAAAGGGGTCTTCTCCGTATAAGCGCATTTCTTCCATCTCCTCAACCCCTTGTGCAACACGTGAGGTGAAGCACCACCAGCATCTCTCAGCTCTTCCCTCTGCAAACCCTCCCGTCTCTCCTTCCCCAGCCTTGCGGACATTCAGTGTTTATCAGCAGCCACCAAGCTGTTCCCCCTCTTCTGAACACACGGAACTTCACAATGACCCCTACTCTACCTGCGACACCGAGATTAGCCGCCTGCTATCCCCCACCCCAACAAAACATCTAAACTTCTTCTGCAGAATTCATTACCTGCATTCACCTCCTTTCCCCCTCCCCTCCCCATCTCCAGGGAAACTTCTGGGCAAAACGCCGCTGTACGCAAATGGTCACAAATACAGAACCAGGATAAGGCCCATTGCTCATAGCAAATATTAACACTGCAACGGTCCAGTGAGCTCACACAAACTCCTACCACTTTGAAGGAGCCACTGCAGCATCAGAGCCCATCCACTTTTGTGCCAAGGCAGCCTCAGGGCAATAAACACTGGAAAGTACTTTGGCTGGGCTCAACCAGAAACGGCTTCTTGGGGATCGTTACATGGTCGTGCCATCCAGAGCCGAGACTCTTGGAAGAGCCGGGTACCACTCGGCATCTGACTCTGCTGAAGGGCAGGAGCTGTGCCATGGGGCTCCTGCTCAGCGGGTGTGCAGACCCAACACAGCCGGACCCACCTCCGGGTCCCACCTCACCAACCCGTCCCTCCGCTGCCTACAGCTTCACAACGGAGGGCAGAGCCACCACAGCCCCCCGGGGAGGTGCACAGTGGGGTCTGGCCATCTCTTAGCACGTTACACCCACCAAGAAGCGACATGAGAAATTATTTTGTCCACACAACCCAAGACCGTGTGATAACAACATCCCGACCGTAACATCTACCAGCCCCTCCCTGGGGAGCTCTTCTGACACTGCAAGGATCTGAAACTGCAGCAAATGAATCAGACGATACAAATTCCACCAGCATCCACAGAAGCTCGAATGCGATGCTTCAGGTAGCCCAGCAATGGGAAAAGAGCAGCTGTGAAAAGTGTTACGAAAAGCCTCACGGTATGTGGGGGGCTGCTGATTTTAGCTTCTGCTTTTAACTTCACTAGAGTCTCAGCTTCCGAGTTTCTAGAACAATAATGCAAAATTATTTACACCAGTTGCAGGAAAAAGCCTGATTGGAGTACTGCGTCCAGGTCTGGAGCCCCTACTACAAGAAAGAGATGGACAGGCTGGAACGTGTCCAGAGAAGGGCCACGAGGATGCTCCGAGGGCTGGAGCACCTCTGCTACACAGACAGACTGAGGGAGCTGGGGTTGTTCAGGCTGGAGAAAAGAAGGCTCCCAGGAGACCTTATTGTGGCCGACCAGGATCTGAAGGGGGCCGACAAGAAAGCTGGGGAGGGACTTTTTAGGAAGTCGGGTAATGGTAGGACTGGGGGGAATGGATTAAAACTAGAGATGGGTGGATTCAGAATGGCCGTTGGGAAGAAGTTCTTCCCCATGAGGGTGGTGAGACACTGGCCCAGGTTGCCCAGAGAGGGGGTGGGAGCCCCATCCCTGGGAGTTTTTAAGGCCAGGCTGGATGGGGCTGTGAGCAACCTGATCCAGTGGGAGGTGTTGGACCCCAGGGCAGGGGGTGGGAACTGGATGAGCTTTAAGGTCCCTTCCAACCCTGGGAATCTGTGATTCTATGATTAGGTGAACACAGAAGATTCTAACGGCTCAACCGAAAGAAAACCGTGTCTGTCATCTCATTGCTTACAAGACCTTTGCCATCCTGCAGGCCTCCATTCAGGACTTTCAGACACTTGAGGCGGGTTTCGGATCAGGTCCCTGTTCAAAGTTTGACAGGGTCCAAGATTGCTTGGCTCCAGGTTCCACTGAAGGCGTTTATTTAGATGACTTAAACTAAAACAAACTCACAGGGGAGCAAAAGTCTGGGAACAGTTCACTTTCTAAAAGGACCAATCCCACCCCATGTGAAGAAGCAGACTACAGTTCAAAACGAGATCTGAGCGAGATGCAGCAAAAGCCATGTCAAGTTCTGCTTTGACATGAGATGCCAAGTCAGAACAGTTTATGGCTGAGCGTGTCACAAAGAGATCCGCAAAACGCACGCTATTAAACCCGACACCCCACTAATTCTGCTCGTGTCTTTGTTGCAAATTCAGCATTCAGCCCCAGAAATTGTTAGGTTTTACAAGACCCTTTGAAGCAACCCAAATACTGTGCAACTCTGGGAAAAATTCCGGAGAAGCATCAAAACCCTGGGAAACTCCAGTTCTGCCCCAAATTCAAGATGCAGTTAGGCGTGGTTTTAAATACATAAGCTGAGGAGCACAAACACCTTGTCTACTCCATCGAAGTTTCCGACTGCAAACCTCCACGTGCCCCTCTGCCCTTGCTACCTCCCGATGTCTTTCCAACACGTCTGGCTGGTGGGACAGACCCTGGCGCAGGCAGGCACCGGGGAATACTCACGGCCAAATGCCACGCAGGACTCAGGCACGTGAAGGGCATCAGGCTCGGAGCTCATCCCCGAGTCTCTTTGTCCCAGGCTAACACAGACCCTTGGTCTACCACCATCGGTGTTTCAAAGGTAGCTTTTTGAGAAAGCTCAACCTCGGCCTTGACCAAAGTCAACTGATGACAAAGCTGGTCCAGACACACTGATAAGGCCTTGGAGAACCCACCTGGTGTCTCCCATCCAGGGAAGTCCCCTTGTCCTGCAAAGGATGGCTCCCCCTGAACCACCTGGAGCTCCTGCAACACAACACGCCTCTTCTCCTGTAAGGGCCAAGACCGCCTGCATGGGCCATAGCGAGCACCTTCACTCTTTGATGCCGTCAGAGCTTTTTTAGCCAACTTTCCTGACTAAACACACACACGCTTCAAGAAAACCCCTATTTTAAAGCTGCAATGTAAACAACCCCAAATTATTACTATCCCCCAAAGGCTACTGCTGGCAGGCATCAGTGATAAAGCTCTGCCAGAGCAGTCTGGCATCTAGCAACAATTTGTTTGTTGTCCTGCAAAAATACAGAGCGCCTCGCCATATGGTATTAGCAACTTTTCTGGTAACATTAAGAAATATATTGGCTTGGAAAGCGGTTATCACACCAGGAAAAAAAAAATAAATAAAATCTTAACGCCTCGGAGGCAGGCCTACGGTGTAAGTGGTACGGGCACAGCGGTGCTGGTCAGGGGTGGGTGATGGTGGCCAGCAGAGCCGTGCCACCTCCAGCCCCCGGTGCAGCCGATGTGCCCTTGGCACAGCCACGTTTTGGCTGGCAGAGTTTTTCTGCAGGAGCTGGACCGTGCTCGCGGGCACAGGCTGAGCACCGCTCGTCGGTGCTTTGCGAGCGCCGGGAGGGCTCCAGCGCCACAGACGCGGCGTCAGCAGAGCTGTCCCCAAAAAGGACCCGAGTTACCTGTCACCGAGCTCAAGCAGTGCCTCAGCCACCCCAAACGGCCAAGGGGTTCTCACCTTCCCATCAACAGGTGTTTCCCCACTGCTCACATTAAGCATAGGAAAAAGAGAAACAGAACCAAACTCACTAAAATGTTATTTTTTTCAAAAATAATGCATATATGCTATAATGATTTTCTGAGGGTGTGCGTATAGCAGCTCACGGAGGATTTTTGAAAGAAAACCCAAAGAGAGATGGTGCAAGTCAGCATGTGGATTTGGTGGGAAATCACCTATTTTATAGTACCGCGTGTTCTCAGGCTTGAATTCTTCAAGTGGCTGAACTGATGTAATGAGCAGGGGGGTTTTGGGATACAGCTTTACTGCTCTTACTCTCTGTAGAGCTGGCAGGGGCGATACCTGTGACAGGCCTCATTCTGTCTATCACTTTTCTAACTGCTCCTGTTCCTGGGGTTTTTTCCATAGCCACCTCCCACCTCAGAAGGACTCGTTCCCATTTACGGTGGTGCGGGAGTTCCCCGCAGACTCACAGGGTCAAGGTTACAGCCACACTGTGTGGAGCAGCATCAGGCGGGAGCACAACCCAACTGACAGTCACCACGCTGTCCTGGCTCCATCTGCAGCCTGAGTCTCATCCCACCCCCAGGAGATGGCTTCAGCACCCACCGCCCGCTTCTCCTTCCTGGAAGAGCTCAAGGAGTGACTCTGTGCACGGAGAGATGTTCTCAGAACGAAACCAACAGGGAACAATATTGCTGCTGGATCTGGAAAAGATGTAATCCACCTAATGCCACGAAAGAACATTAGTGGGATTGCTTGGAGTTCTGAAGAACTTTCTGGATCAAATCGAAGATGCACTTGGCTCTTTCCCCATTCTTCTCAAATCTTCTGGATTCCTTCCAGGCATTACTTACCTACCCTGCTTCTCTGTCTTGCTCTGAAAACTGATGTCTCCCTTGCTATGGCCGGCAGTGAGCAGCCTCTCCTCCCGCTCTGCAGGAAGCCAAGGTCCACTCTCCTCTGCCCTTGGTCAGTGCAGAAAACAGGCCTGTTCTCTCCTCTGCCTTTAGAGCTGGGAGTGCAAAACACTCCCGTTACGGATATCTGCTATAACATGAGCTCCAGTGCCGACCAGGCTGTGGGATCCCACAGGTGGCTGGTAGAGAACCACGGGAAATTCCCTGGCGTCAGTGCCTGGGCACGAGAAGATGCTCTGATCTCCCTGCAGCAACCACCAGGCAGTGCCTAAAGTGAGGGGCAGGGCTTTTGTCATCTCATAACGGTGCTTTAAGCTTCACAGAGATCGCCAGCCTCTTGCAAATGCTCTCCTGAGGAGGGCACTGGAACGGGGCAGGGAAAGGAAATCTCTGTCCTGCAATTCTAGACAGCACAAATTTGCTGTAAGGACAGGCCCAGCAAGAGCAGTTAGAGGTGGCCAAACTAATTAACAGCCACCTGCTCACACCCTGGGCTGCTATTCCTTGCTCCGGAGATGTATCTTTGACAGCCTTTTACAAACACAAAGTCTCCACTTCATTGACGACCTTATCTCAACGCACAAGATAAGAGAAGCTGGGGCAGAGAGAAAAACCACAGGAGGGCTCAGCAGGAGAACCACAGTTAGAAACTCAGAGCTCCTCCAAAAAACAAAAACGTTTTTAACAAAAGCACCTGGAATTCCTGGTTCTGAGTTTTCATACTTTAATCTCTCACCTTGTAATACACTTCCATGATAAAGTTCAGTGGTCCACAGATAACTTCAGCAAAATCAGAAAACTCAGGACCTACAATTCCTACGTGTGTAAACAGAGAGGCACCAAAATCCCACAGGAAAAAAAGAAAAAAGGGTCAGAAGGTAAAAAATAAAATGAATAAAATGGAACCTTTCTTGGGCCTTCTTCAATGTAACACCAAGGATCAACGAAGAAACACAATCCAATTAGTTTTCCCCCGGTGCTGGTCACCTTTAACAGAAAAGTCACCCCCTGTACAACACCTGCCCTGTCTCCAGTTCTCAGCAGCAGCACGTGGAGCGTCGGTGACCTCAGCAGTTGCATGCTGTGACAATAAATAAAGCCAGAAGCCTGCCCAAAACACCTCCGAGCCTGTTAGCCAACGCTGGCCAGGAGCGCACATGCGGTAATAACCAAGGGAGGGAGCAAACCCAAGGTCTGGGGGCTCCCGAGAAAGCTCCATCAGACGGCCTCCGCTCGGAATCGCTGGCGTAGGTGCGATTTCTGATCAATAAAGGAAAAGACGCAAAGGCTGCTCTTCTCTAGCCCCGTGGGTTAGTCTCTTGGCCTGCAACACAACCGGCTCCAAGGTGGGGAGTGAGCCCCGGCCCCGGCGCTCCTGCGTGCGTCACCAGGTCCAGGGAGAGCACCAACCTGCTCCGGTCCCCAATACCCTTCGTAGGTGATTAGGGGAAACAAAACGGACTAAATTCAAAGCAGGTTTTCAACTGGGGGGCATCCAAAACTGCTGAGTGAGGAGGAGAACAAAGCCAGATGGCATATGCTGGTATTGTACGGGATTATGCAGCGTAAGGCAATAGGAAACGAGCAGAGAAAAAGCCCGGGGTTGGTCCCATGGCCCCTCTCTTGCCAAACGAACATACCGGGGCGACCGTGAAACAATCAGTTTATGGGTTTCATTCCCCTCCACCCCCAGACTGAACTTAAATATTTGTACAAGCCCAGGCATAACTTTTATCTAATGTTTTCCTTGGGGTTTACTAGCTGTTTAGAGCATTCAGGCTAAAAAGCATTCCCTCAAATTCTTGCCGCAAAAAGAGCTGAAACTATGATACTAATTAAAACCACACTCTTCTGGTATCAAGAAGACACGCTATTATTTTCTTTTTTTGCTCATGAGAAGCTGTTAATATGGGCAACGCGTCTGGAACATTTTCCTTCCAAACGCCATGCTCCGTACCCCCTCCTGCTCAGGTCGGCTGGTTTAGGAACTTGTCAGCAGTCTGGGGTGGGAAGGCTCATATTTACAAGAATAGATTTAGTTGGGTTATTTTTTTTTTATGTAACAAACCATTTGCCAACTCAACGTTACGAAAAGCACATCCAGAAAAAAAAAAAACCAAACCCAAAGCTTTATGCTCTATGAAAGGTAACACGCTAAAGAACTGTCCTGCCTTGGTGCCCAATGGGCCACATCAAAGGGGGAATCTTGCCAAAATACACTATATGTTTTGAAAAACAGCCTCTGACTTTGCCAGGATGCTCCTGGACACTCGGCGCAGACCAGGAAAGGATGTGGGTTGCATTGTTCCACCCTGGGGTAAGGTCTATTAAAGAAAAAGGTAAGATTTCACGCTCATTTTACCCCACCAAATTTGGGTTCTTCTAAGGGATTCGTTACTGTGGTATCAGCACCTCATAAACATTAACCAAATTATCCTTATAACATTTCGGAGAAAAATGCTATTATCACATTTAAAGGACGGAAAATTAAGGGGGGGAAACAAAAAAAACAGCAAATCCAAGGGCCAGGTTTGGGTTCAGTGCAACGTTCAAAAACATCCATGCGTATCCTGAGAGGTCTAAGTCCAGTTAAAAAAAACGTATTTCCTTGCCCAAGATCAAACGACGGTGCCTCACGCCGAGCAGTAATTGCACCGCTGGAGAGCAGGAAGCAGGGAGAACCGCCTGCTTCGGTCCCACCCTCCGCTGGCACCCATTTTTAAATCTCCCCCCAGGATTTCCAGCCGCATCCTGGATGCTGCCGGCTTTGGACAGGCTGTGGACAACACGGGCTCAGTCTCGGCAGCAGCATCCACCCTACTCCGGAGGAAAAGAAAAGCCGGCAGGAGGCATCCTCCGGGGACGGCACTTGTCCTGCAAGCGTCACTCTCGGGACTAGGAAACTAAATACTGGTTCATGGGAGCAATTTGGTTTCTGGTTTCTGTTTGGGAGCGTGGCTTTGGCTGCGTTGACTCAAAACAAAACGCGGCTTCCCTTTTTCACAGCCACAAAAGATGCCAGATTTCAATTCCCGGTGGTGCAAAGCGCAGGCAGCGGGGGAGGGGGGGCCTTCGAGGGCTGAGATATTTTATTTTATATTTATTTTTTGGCTTTTATTTTGTGTTTATAGTTTAGCTTTCAGCAAGCTCCTGCCTGGTTAGTAGGCTTCTAGGTTGGCCAACAATCCAGAAGAACCGCCTAAGTTGCAAAAACAAGCTAATACATAAAAAAAATACGACTTCAGCAACGAAGTTAAGCTCGATGGGCGAAGGCGCTGTAATTTGTTACATGCTTCCATTGTGCAGGGATCCAAAGCAATAAAAGATTCCTGTAAGGCTAGAACCGTGAGGCCCAGCCCCAGTAGGATGTTCGGATTCCAGCCTTAGCTCTGCCGCAGCATCCCCCGGCGCACCACCAAGTGCAGCCGTGCGCTGCCTTCAACCTCCCCGGCACCCCGCTCCGCTTCCCCTTTTATTTTGGAATTTCACCCCAAAGAAAGCCCGAGTCAGGAAGTCATTGTGGAGGTGGCCACGGTGCTGGGAATGCCGAGATGCCATCTCACCCCAACACCAACCCATCCCCATCCGAAGCGCCATCGGAGGAGCCAGGGGCTGGCAGCGGAGCTCGATTTTATAGGGGGGGTGGAGGGCTCGGAAACCCCACGTCCCCTCCCCTCCTGCTTCTCATTTGGGGCTGACAGGCGAAGCCCGAACACATCATTACAGCCTTGAGGAGGCTGCTGAAGGTAACACTCATGTTACAAATGAATTAATAGGAAACACTTACCTTCCCCACTAGCTTGCCTTTCCTGTTCATGCAAAGGTAGAAGTCTGTCTCCTTCCCTTTGATCCGGACTTGACTGCCAAAAGTGTCTGTTTCCACTAGAAGCTGGGCTTGGAAAGGAAAAAAAAAAAAAAAAAAAAAAAAAAAAAAAAGCTTTTACCAGTGTGGTCCCATTAAGTCAGAGCGTGCAAAGCTCATCAACGCGTTGTCCCATTACCTCTACCTGACCCCCACCGCGCTGGGATGCTTTGGTGGGAATAACCCAAGGAACCACCTTGAAGTGGGGCTGAGCTCCAGGCTCGGTCACAGGTGCAGACCTGACACATCCCCGTCGATTCCTAGGGAGATGCTCCCAATTTAACACAAAATACGCACATCCACGCGCGTGGTCCACCAGTCCCCACCAACCCCACCACCAATACAGAGCTGGATGCTCTCCTTCACGCTGCAGGAGGGTTCTCAAAGGGTAGGAACATGGCTTTTTCTTCTCGTGAAAATAAAAGATTAGCAGGACAAGAATGAAAACCCCTTCCCCACAGCCAGCAGCCCTCAAACACTTCCCAGAAGTGGTCCAGCCGCACGCTTGTGGTGCAAAACATGGCAGTGATCCCCTGAAGATCACCGCAACAGCTTGCAAGAGAGAAATTCGGCGCTGCTCATTCTCTCTAATGAACATCCACCCTGCAGACATCCTCTGTGTCTTCTCAGGAGGTCACCAATTGCTTTCTGGCAGTCCAGGCCCAGGACTCCTGCTCTAGCTGGGAGAGAAACGGCCAATCTCATAGTGCCTCGCACGTTTATTGAGGCCAGAGCTGGTCCGCAGCAGCGGAGGAGCCGTGGTAGAGGACGGGTTCCTGCTGCATCTCCGTAAACCACCTGCCCCAGCACTGTTATATTTGCAGAAGCAGCCGAGCTGCCACCCAGATGCGTAGCGTGCCATCATCACCCCGAAAGCCTAGACACATCCAAATTCAGCGTTTCATTCCTCCTCTGATCTAAACACGAATTCCAGTCGTGCTCGAGGTTCGGATTCCAGGAATTTCCCCGGGGAGGCAGGAACGGGCAGACTGGACATTTTGGTTCAGATCCATCTCCGATACGGAGGGGGAGAAAGGAGACATGGTCGAAACACAATGCAAGAATGTTAAGTGTCAGCAAGTGCAAATCCACGGTCCTGCTCTGGAAATACTCACGCTTGTAAGAGCCGAGCCTTACCGTAGAAACACGGCTTTTGCCAAACTCTGGAGAATGTTTGATCTGTGCTGCGAGAAGTCACATTCTTTTTGGCATTCATATTTCAAACTTTAAAACCCTCTAAGAGCAAATACGTTCACTGTAAGGGTTTGCCGCGGGGATAGAAATAGGAGTTTGCTTCATTTAAACACATTAATATTTTTCCCACTTGTAAAGTCAGCTTTTGGCTTCTGCAGCAGTGCAAATATCACAAACTTTTAACTCACAAGGGCCCTAAACGGAGTTTTCCCTTTGCAGCTCAGTCGCATACGCAAGTTCAGGCTTTTCCAGTTACGAGCTGTTTACATTTATTTAGATATATTTGTTGAACCTGTTATCACAGGGGACATTTAAAGAATAACTTCTTTCTGACAGCAAGTGGGATAAAGCCTGTATTACAGCAGAGTGCTACTTGCAATCTGCATAAATGCGGGTATTTATCGAGGTCTTTCAGAAACGCACCACGTTTTTGGGTATCTGCGGTGTAGAGCAGCTTGCCAGCGATGCCGGGTGCCGTGGGCTTTCCTCCCCACCTTCCAAGGTGGCATCGAAGCAGCGACTACCCGCACACACCAGTGAGGAAGGGCTACACGAGGCAGAAATGTCTCATCCTAGTAAGGCTATAAAGATAAGCCAGGCTGGGGGAGGATGGCGCAGGGTCAAAGATGGGGTCTCAAGGGGAAAATGAGCAGCATGGTACACAACTTGGCGACTGCCCACTGCTTCAACACCTTCAGGGAGGCCGCCCAGATGGCACAAACCAGGGACCAACCAGAGGTAGGACTACCTTTACAGAGGTGACTGTGAAAGGTCTCCCCTTCACGTGAACAAGGGCCTTAGAGAGGACTGGTGGTCACCCTCAGGCGGGGAAAGCAGCAGCCCAGTGCACGAGGGAAGGTTATGGAGCCAGCACAAGAAGTCCCAAAGATTGGCTGGAGAACGACGGCCAACACCCAGAGCGTTGAGGAGTTGCCCGTGGATCTGCAGTGTCGAACCCACCCAGGGATGCAAACGGACCCGAGGCCACCCACCGAAGGGGTCAAGCGAGGGCTGCACAGCTTGCCGGAACAGGGCACGGCAAGTTCCCGTCTAAGCTGCAAGGCATCCCCGGCCCCGCCAGCCTCGGCGCTGCCACGAAAGCTGCTGCGAATAACGCCGAGTATCCCACAGGGGTTTTGGCCAGCCAAGCTTGGAGCTGAAGCTGATAAAGCACTCCAACGCGAGACCCTCGATCCGCGGGGTGACCCGCACCCCTCCGGCGCAGGGTCCCCCCCGTCAGCCCGGGCTCAGACGGACAAACACGGGCTCGCGCTCCCCACCCCCTCGCTCCGCAGCCAGTATGAGTAATATCCAAGCTGATTTTAATTTGAAAAATATCACCTTAAAAAGATGCCGGTTCCCTGCTGTGCAAATTAAAACCATCTGGATGGAGTGATTTCAAATAATTAATCTAGGTCTCCTTTGACACCGCTACTAATTAAAATATGATACCTTCCTCCCCCTTTTTAAATAAAGAATTTAAATAAAGTTTAAAGATCCAATAAAATAATGTCATAATTTAGAACTAAATGGAAGTCACCTTTCCTGCGGGCTGCAAAGGTTACGCCGGCGCTGAGATCCCTCCTGGGCTAAAGCCGCAGCACAGACCCAGCAGCAGCAGATGGGCGAGTACCCAGTGCTACACCCACACCAGTACACAGACTGGCATCCATACCCCAGTGCCCCAGGGAGGCTCCTGAGCCCCCGAGATCATCCAGCGCCCAAGGCCCAGGAGTGGGGAGCGGAGGGAAGGAGGTTCGGCAGATGCTGTCTGCTCCCCGCCGTCATCCCAGCTGCAGAAGTGCGGGCTGAGGCCACTCGTACGTACCCACTTCTGAAAAATCTGAGTCTTAAGATGCTGGAAATGTGTTCTTATTTCTAGGGATCCCCGACCTCTTTTCCTACAAGGGATGTCAGTGTGGCTTTAGGGTTGGGTTCATAACCCAGTTGGCTCCCAGTTGGCACCCCTTGCAGCTGATTCTCCTTTTAATAACAGGCATCACCCTAAATTCTCTCCAGAGCCGAGACAGGGACCTTGGATATCAGCTGGGATAAATCCTAGTCCTGAATGCCGCAACTAGAGTCTCTGGGGGATGGAGGCTGGCCCAGCAGAAGGGGCTGCTGAGGTCTCCCACCCCACTCACATGCGGCAGGAGAAGAGCTGGGTCACCACCAACAGGACTGAAGTAACCACAGGCTGAGCTTGGCTTGCTGTCTCATTGGCCTCGACGATCAGGATGCTACCGCCACAACCAAAGCGCCAGGGAAAATCCACGGGAGCTTCCACCGAGAGCTCAGGTAAAATAAGTCCCACCAAGCTGGAGCAGTGTCCCCGCGGCAGTCTGCTCCCCAGCACACCTGACTTCCAGCTCCATTTAGTCCCTGGATACACCGTAGAGAGATTACGATCTTTATTTTCAAAAGCCCTGCGCTCCAGCCTTCAGATCAGGTATTATTGTTTAAATTCTTTGACAGCTAGATATTCTGATATATTTTCCAAGGGGGCGAAAAAAAAAAGAGCTAAAAAGATGTCTTCAGAGGGTGAGATCTTCTGCTACATGCTTTTGCCTTATTGGCCCATTTAACCTAAACCTTCCTGAAAACTCCCACTGGAAGAGATTGGAATTCCTCACATGTCTAGGTGAAAAGGATTACATATATATGTTGAAAAGCTATCTTCCAGCTAAGAAAACATGAAGTCAGGGAGATATGCGAAGGTGGCAGAAAATATGCCAAATTATCTTTCAAATATTTCCTGGGAGTGGGAGGACGAGAGCCAGAAAAGCACGGAGAAAGAAAGGAGAAAGAGGGGCACCTGAGAAGCGGGAGGTTTACATATACCTATCACAAAAGCCTAAGCGCCAGCCAGTTCCAGATAAACGCAGAGATAAAGGGGAAAACACAAGGAAGGTGCAGAAGGACTGGATACTTTGAGTCTATCCATCTTTTTTTAGCTGGTTACGCTGCCCATCGGCATCTTGAAACAGGCCAGCTAAAACAGATTTCCTGGGCAAAAGGCTCTCAGAGGAGACTGAGAGTTTGTTGCTTTTATTGTACTTATTTTTTTTTTTCTAATGCAATTACAAATTTGGGGAAATCATTCTCAGCACTGGAAACCATTTCAGCGGATGAAGAAGAAAGACGCAGAGACACACCGAGGCTGGGACTGCAGCGTTTGTGATGGAGGCCGGCTTTCCAGTTTAGTAATTCTGATGCTGTGAACCCAGACAAAGCCCATTTCCAAAGTTCACGGGTTATATCCCATCCGACGGGAGAGTAAAGTTTACTCTCTGCTAAGACTGAATCTTCCAGCGGGACCCCCAGCACGGCCAAGGGTGCCCAAAACAGCTGAAACCTGCTCAAACACAGCCTGCCCCCTACCAAACCCACACGGATCCTTTACGCGACTACAGCAGAGGAGAGAATGACCCTGTCCCTACTTCACGTCCGTGATGTAATGACGAGGGAATAATGCCAAAATTAGGTAAAGTCTGGAGGGCCTAATAAATCCCGCAGGCTGTGAACAAGTGAGGGACTCCAGGCTGCATCCTCAAGTTTTGTTTGCAGCTCGTATACTCCTCCAGAGCGTACCATTTTAAGTAGTTATAACCCATACCACCCGATGCCCTTCTCTATTATTCAGGTGCAAATCAGGAGTAACTACCGAAATCAATGAGGGCAGAGCTCTGACCCACATACCACTGCAATTAGCTCACCCAGTCTGTCTTGAGAGAGCGTGGGATACGTATGTCACATTATGAAAAGGGATGGTGGTGGGGAGGTGGAGTAAAAGCAGCTCCAAGGTCCAGGCTCCAGGTGGTTTCTTTTTTAAGCCATGGCTTTGCCCAAGCAAGGGGACTGCCCGGTGTCAGAGCAGCGGGAACGCACGGGGAGCAGGCTTTTTAAAACGCCATCTCTCTAAAGGAGGTTTTCTTTTCAATCTCAGTTAAACGTCATCTATTTCATTCGATCAGCTGATGCAGTTAGGGAAAAAGACGTGATTTGGAGCATAGAAGCCCCATCAACACACCCAGATACGCCAAGTCCCAGGTCCCCAACTTCTCCATGCCCGATTTTGGGGTGGGAAGGGGAGCAGGACCGAGGGCTCCGTGTGAACAAAGGACAGACTGCAGGGACAACTTGCCACCCGCCTAACGGCCTTAGTAGCTCTCAGGAACCAGACAGGTTAAATATTTGCATGGGAAACATCAGAAGAAAATCTATAATGCAGCAAAGACCTCAAAGGCACTTACAGGGCAGCAATCTGATCCTGCAAATACTCTCACACAAAGGACTTCGCACACATCGGAAGTCCCTGGAGTGCTGATAAAGACCCCTGCACGGCTTCAGGTCCTGCCTCTGCCACTGGCGGCATGGCTGGACATGCCGGGAGCACGGCTTTGGACACGGAGGTGTGAGCTTCCCTCTCCTTCCCCCTTCCCCCCCTTCCCCCTCTCCTTGCCCTGCCGACCTGCAAGGTACCCGAGGGCCTGATGTGACGGAGACAAGTGCAGGATCACAGCACTGTTAACAAAGAAACAAGGGCTAAAGTTCTCCTTCCTGGAGCACTCTGGGACACCTTCCTCCAGGTTTCTCCTCTGCACTAGCTGGTAAGAGCTTCACCCCCCCCTCGGAGATGCTATCAGGCACTCTCATGTACAAACAACTATCCCACACCGAGAAGGCATCCTGTCCCATTCCCAGGATGCTGAGCGATCCCCTCGGCACCCACTGGGCACGTCTCCATGACACGAGGCCAAGAAACGCGGGAATACCCACACTGGTGCCAACGGGACCAGGCCGGGTCCCCAGCCCAGACAGATGTCCAGGCACCGCACGCTGCCGCAGCAATTAACCCCGCGGGGTGGACAGACCAAGACGTCCAGGGAGGAAAATATCACTCACACACTCCCAAAACCTCCACTGTTTAAGCCTGTCACACCATCACAGTTGTCTCGCCTGTAGGGATGCCCATCCCAAAAAATTCAGCAGTGGCTAACTAAACATGCCCAGGGAATGACGCTGCCGCTGAGCGTTCCCTGAGCATCTCGAGGACCATCTCGGGGAGAGACTGCCTCCCCACCCTGGAGGAGATGACAGGTATGGGAATATCAAGGAAAAAAGGAGATTCTGAAACAAATAAGTATTCTTCTCAGGACTGCCCAGGCTCCTAAACAACGACAAAGCTTCCAGACACGGTCCCTATCAGCTAACTCTATTCACCACATCTTGGGAGAAGCTTAAATGAAAATCCCCTAATTTGAGGTCTTCTCTCAGTCCCTGCATATGAAGATTGTTTGATAGTTTGGCTGACATAAGACCAGGATAAATACCAAGGTAGGTCTTAGAGATTTTGCCCAACTTAAATAAAAATTTAAGAAATCCCCAAATCTGTGATTCTGTGGAAAAGAAAAAAAATGAAAAAAAAATATCTGAGAACAACGTAAATATTATAAATACCACAATACTGGCCCAAGCCTGCGCTACCCAGAGTCTGGTCATCGTTTACCCACGTGAAAAAATGAATGTAAAATACTGTCATTCTGACACATTTGCACCCATTTGTAGATCTAAGAAAACAGGATTAAGCGGTGGGGAATCAGACTTGGCCTCTTGCAGATGTTTTATACATAATTCACTATAAGAGACACTAAAAATATTTTGGCAGTTGCTTCAATGACGGTGAATAAGCTTATTTAGACAAGATCCAGTAAAACTGGAGGCGATAGGTTGCGTGCTTTAAAAAGGCCGGGGCGGGGAGCGGCAGCGAACAAATTCGGCGCTGAACTTTGCCACCTGCACGCTGGCAATGGCTAAGGAGCAGGGCTGGAACGAGAAACGTTAAGAAATGTTAGCACAGAAATTCCTCTAGCTCACCAGGGTGTCTTGCTGCCTCCAAACACAGCTCAAGTGGACAGTATTTCTCCAGAGGCAGGAAAACTGCTTGACAAGCTGCCAGGCTCCGGGGTCTGGAATTAGTGAGGGATGAGCCTCAGAAAAAAAAACAAAAAAAAACAAAAAAAAAACCCAAAAAAAGCTCAGAAGCTCTGTTATGCTTGAAAAAGCACCTAAAATGAAAAATAAAGGGCCAAACCCTGCTGTCTTTGATCATTCTCATTTGAATAAATTCCTACTGACATAGTCAAGGCCAACAGACAAGGACCTCAGAACCTGGCCCGGAGCACCTAGCTGAAACGCATCCAAAGCACTGGAGTCTCTTGGGTTTGGAAAAAGGGTGAACCTTCCCCGTCCCGCAGAGGGTTAGAATTACCGCAAGAACAAACCCCGCTGAAGTTATTTTGACTCTCTTGCTCCCAGTCTCAGCCAGACCCCCAAAAAAATACTGATGTACACCAAAATAACAATAAGCGGAGAATACGGGAACCCCACCTACTCTTGCTCCTCCGAAGCTGCTTTATCCGTGGCCAGCAGTGTCGGACAGACCACGTTTACTCGGAAGCGCTCGCCCAGCTCTCTTGGGCAGCCTGGTGGTTGGCTGCTCCTCCTCAGCGATGAAGTAGGTGTGATGGTAGCACCACCATATATCCTCTTATCCAGGAGTCCCAAAGACATCAATCCCAAACACCACAATGGCTTCACGTACTCCTAAAGTGAGTCCATCCACTGTTGTATTTGTGCTCCAAAATCAGGAGAAATGCAGAAAACAGGGTTAGTTGAATTCAGATTACCCTGATGTTAAGTTCTACCGAGCGGGTTTCTTATTCCCTGCCACTAAAAGTTGAAATTATGACAATTAATTTTACGGATAGGCACAGAAGCATGCTCACGCATTCTCTCAAAGGGGCTCATTGTAACTTTGCCTTCTTCCAGCAAGTGAAAAAAAAAAAAAATGCTGAAAATAAAGTTGCAGGATGCTCCGGTGTTTTCCATGGGATTCTTGTGGCTCTGGAACCCAGAGGAGCAGAAGCAGCAGCACAACCTACCCCCGAAAAAATGTTCTGGCACTTGGGGAGAATTCCTCTAAGTTTGAAGATTTTAAAGAGGGTTTGCTCTTACAGAGGGACACAAACACGATTTCAAAGACGCCTGGACTTTTTAATGCTTGTGCTGCTGAAGCTCACTTTTGCCAAAATCATTAAATGAAGTACGGAAAATTGTCACCCTTAGATAAAAATATGAGAGCGTGATTATTTTGGGGTGAGGGCTGAAAGAGTCGGACAAGAACTGATCTTCTGTAGCTGCTGGGGCCACACGTCCTCTGGGACGCCCTGCAGCCAAAGCGAGTCCCTCAGGTGAAGCCCCTTGGAGAAGGGTCCCCTGCATCAGTCCCTTCGAAAAGGTCTCTCCCTACAGACACAATACAATTCTTCCAGCTATTCTCAGAGCAGCGGCAACAGCAATAATAACAACAGAAAAAATCAGATATCCCATTAACTCTGCCTTCAGTGCCTTTGGTCTCATATATTTATTTCTGGAAAGACATTCATCACGTGGCTTTTCTTAAACTATTACCCCCAGTCCACAGCATAGGTAAGACTATTTACTTGCCTTTTACTGCATTTTAATTGCATGAGAAGTTTTTAAAGTCTTTTTTTCTTTTTTTTTTTTTCTCCTAGAGTCATTTGGGACAAAAGGCATCTGGCACTGGGTATTTAAATAAGACCTGTCAGAACCGTAAAATTAGTTTTACGTTTTAATAAAGGTACTTTAAAAATCTCAAATATAATTCTGCATTCAAACCGTAAGTGTTTGGATTAAAAAAAGGAGAACCCGTGTTAAATCTTAATATAAAAAGTAAATCAAGTACAGAACTAAGCCAGTCCTCATCTGTGCCGTTATAAACAAGAACAGCAAAGAAAAGAGGCAATATCTCGAATAGCTCATTTTGGGGTAGAATACCTTGGTTTAAAGAAGCAGCATATCACATCAGGGCTCTTTGGCCAGCATGTAATTCCCTTTAAAAATCGTCAGACATAACAAAGGACAAACCCTCCTTCCAGCACTCGCCACACCATGCCCATGAGCACATCCTCCTCCCTACCAGGACACCTTGCTACTCTCCCACTTTATCTCCCTCTGCAATCTTCGGAGCAGACAGGAGAAGGCAATTCCCCACCACTATTCATACCTAGCAGACTTGACATCTTTACAGGCAGCCCTGATGGCCACATCTCCGTGGCCAAGCCTGAGAAGCAGGGCTGCCCCTCACCTTTGTCACGGGAGGACAAAGCCACCTTAGAAACCTGCCAAGGCGACCAAGTCACCCCGCACTCGCTGCCGCCACCGCAGCTCCGCCGAGCACTGCTGCTGCCGGAGGAGCTGCTGGTGGCCACAACAGCGTCCAGGGCCAGGTTGGATGAGGCTTTGAGCAACCTGGTCTAGTGGGAGGTGCCCCTGACCACGGCAAGGGGTTGGAACTGGATAATATTTGACCAACCATACGAACCATCTATGATTCTAGGACACTCCATCTATGACACCGGCACGGAGGAAGCCGAGGACACGCCACAAAACCCATGGGGCAAGAGACAGCCCTTGGCAAGCACCACCTTATCTGCCAGGGCTTTACAGCCCAGCCACCCTGGCACTGACCCTGCGTCCAGTTCTGGGCTCCCCAGCTCAAGAGGGACAAGGAATTGCTGGAGAGGGTGCAGCATAGGGCTACAAAGATGATTAGGGGACTGGAACACCTCTCCTATGAAGACAGACTAAGGGAATTAGGTCTCTTTAGCCTAGAAAAGAGGTGACTGAGGAGGGACGTAATTAACACTTATAAATACTTGAAGGGTGGGTGTCAGGAGGATGGGGCCAGGCTCTTTTCAGTGGTGCCCAGGGACAGGACAAGAGGGAACGGGCAACAAACTTGAGCACAGGAAGTTCCCCCTAAACCTGAGGAGGAACTTCTTTCCCTTGAGGGTGGCAGAGCCCTGGCCCAGGCTGCCCAGGGAGGTGGGGGAGTCTCCGTCTCTGGAGACATCCCAAACCCGCCTGGAGGCGTTCCTGTGCCCCCTGATCTGGGTGACCCTGCTCTGGCCAGGGGTGGGACTAGATGATCTATTAAGGTCCCTTCCAACCCTACGATTCTGTGATTCTGTGACCCATGGCAGGAGAGAGTCATTTCTCCATCCAGGATCCCAGAGGAGCAAAGGAACCGGCTAAACTTGAACTAAGGAAGCTCCCGGTGGGGAAAGCTTTCCCCAAATCCAGGTGCCCAGCAGGCCTGGCCCTCCGCTGAGGTCACCAAGTGAGCAGAGACCCTTTGTGGATGAGGGGAGCAGGAAGGGAAGCGCCGCAGGGGCGAGGAGCCTCCATCCCCTCCACCGCAGCCACCACACTGCCCTCCTCCCGCCGCCCCGACCCGGTGCGTCGCCGCAGGTCCACCTCCGGCAGGAAGAGTTAACGCTCATCCCTCCGCCGGGGCCGAATGAAAAGGAGACAAAAAAAGCAGGATGCTGGTGAATGACAGCAGTGGGTGGCCGGCGCACTCGGCATACAAGAGGCACAGCCGAGTGTGTCTGGCACCGGACAATGATTCCGCTGGAGGTGCGCGAGGCGGGAGCGCCCAGCGCCATTCTCACGGCCGGGCAACCAGCCATGTCGGCTAACAAAACCGCTCGCCGGGAAGCCTCCCTCGCCTTGCTCCCGTCTCCTCACCCTGCTTGGGTTTGTTTGGGTTTGGTTTTTTTTTTTCTGTGTTGTCCTTCCTGCTGGGGCATTCGCAGCGCTTAAAAAAAAAAAAAACAAACCCCCACAAAAAAAAACCTGGGGTCAAACATCCTCAAATGGTGTATTTAGTGTTTCCCCCTCGGGTTGCCGCGGCTTCCCTGCCATTTTCCTAGAGGCCCCGGGAGCGCAGAAGTATTTATGGGGCAGCCAGCTGACCCCTCGGCGGCGGTGGGCGAGAGCGCGCCCCACATTAAGTGCTGCTAATGCGTTTTGCATTTGTGCTCGGGGGCAGGAAATCTCAACTTCCAGTGCCAAGGGGTTAATTATAATTTATATAGCAAGATCTCAGGCTGTGGGTTTGTTTTTGGTTGGCTTTTTTTTTTTTTTTCCCCTCCAGCTAATTAAGAGGTACAATTACCTTTGAGAATCAAAGGGATATTTTGGTACCCAGCTCTTAGAAACAGATTACAGGCACTTAAAACGTAAGGGCATCTTTGCTTTTCTACATGTGCTTAGTCTTTGATTTAGATCATTAACAAGAAACTGTCATATTCCTCATCCACCATCACAACCTACGGGAGACCACCGACGGGAGCCACTGCGATAGGGTAGCACATAGCATTCCTGCTTTCCCAGTGATTACCTATGTTGCCAATATTTTTTTTAACTAATACATCACCTCAAGGCTCTGGCAAAACTTTCTGCTTAGTAATTAACAAAGCTTGCTGATAACCTTGAGGTGGGTAATACCTAAACAGACCGGTCTGTGCTCAGACTGCAAGCCCAGGACTACTTACTCCCAAGACAAGAAGCAGGTTGGTGAATATTATTGCTGTATTAGTAATAACTATTAGTAAACCATCTCAGGCAGGCCTCGGGAACCGGAGCGGAGGGGTAATTAGCAGCACTGGTACCCAAGGCAGACAGGGGCACCCATCGGCGAGGCTGGTGGGCAGCACCCGTGGGACCCACCCGGGGCCGGGGGCTCGCTGGGAGAGAGCCCATCGCCTCCGCAGTCTCCCTCCGTCGGCTCCCTGCCTTCGGGTTTGTGTTTAACAGTTGCGGGTCTCTCTCTCTCACCACTCTCGGAGGTGTTTGTGAGCCATTTGCAAAGGGTTAATGTAACCGAATATTCAGACGCAGGGAGAGGGGGGTTTAGGCTAAAGACAGCAAGAAAAGGTTCTGGGGAACCCTTAAAGTCCCGCTCCGGGGAGTCACCAGAGTTACTCACACAACACAGGCTGCAGCCTCAGCTTGACTTGGCACAGGCTGCGCAGACACGTCTCCCACCAGTCATTACTTTTTAGGGATGCAGTGGGCTATTTCTCCCGGGGAAATGAGGCGCCTAAGTTCGAAACTGATGCTGTATGATTGTCAGCAGCCCCCAGACGCGGCAGTGCTCACCCGCACCAGCAGCCTCCCCCAGCACCCAAAACACAGCTCGAAGCAGAGGACCAAGAGGAACGCCTGTCCTTCTGGGTTAGAAATGAAGCTGATGCCGGCAAAGCCAACAGAGGAGCTCAGCGACCGGTGTCCAACATCAACCCCCCTCTGCCAACAGCTTGGTCACATCGTGGTTGGGTTTATGGGGCTGCCCTCTGATGTGCCGACAGCAGCAATCACTGCGCTGAACATACACACAAAGCATACAAAGCAAAAACACGCCGCGAGAAGCATCACTGTTAAATTAGGAGGAGATAAGGCAGTCGACACCTCGGCCCGGAGAGGTGCCGACCGGCACTGCTCATCTCGCAGGAGCTACAAGAAGTTCATTTAGAAACCCGACAGTCAACGCGGCTCTGACAATCAACACATCCTGGAGGTATTTCCATCCCTTGGAGCCGCTCCTTGATAGGCGATTGCCGGAGAAAGGGCACATCAGGTGCCATAAGCCATTTTACGAGAGCACCTACAAGCCTTCGCAGAGCCGGACCCAGCCGAGCGCTTCCACTATTACAGGAGACATCAAAGAGAATACTCTGTTTCGCTGCAGGAGATTAAGCCCAAATCAGGAAGGCTGTGTAAAGGTTGGGAATAACCAGGGTAAGAAGAGGGGGAGGTACTGTTTAGAGTGTTTATTTCTGTGTACAGGAAGGCGTCTCTCTCCTCTCCGGGTACAGCAATCTGGTGCTGGTGCAGGCAAGAGGCTGGGAAAGGATCCGGCTCAGCACTGGGAAAAGCAAGGATTACAAAACTGTTGCTCGTAGTCCCGGCTTAAGCCACTGACCTGCGTGACGTTCAGTGAAAGGGACTCACACACGCTTAATCTGCAACACGGCCGAGTTATATAGGGAAGAAAGAGAAGGGAAGGGCAGATCCAGAGGGGAATACATCCACCCCAGCGTTACCTTTCCCTACAGCTTGCTATTTATTGAAGCGGCAGCAAAAGCTCCAGCGCACTTCAGCATACAAACGCTGACACGGAAATTCAGAGCCCTGAACCGCTTCCAACAGGGAAAATATACTGACCGCAGTCTCTTTGGAGGTCAAACAAAATCAATAGCCTTTCTCTCCAGTCTGTCTCTAAACTGAGCTTCTTTCAAAGACATCCAGAGAAAATGGATCATCTTTTGTTGTTGTGTGGGGTTTTGGGCCGGGCGTTTTTTGTTTTGCTTTTTTTAAGTGGTCAAACATTCATACGAGTGTAAGAAACTCCTTCCTCCCTCAACATACTGAAAGGATTGTATAGAGGTCAAAACTGCCCATCAGTTTTGCTACACAATGGATGAGTTATCCACTTCTTGGGGAGGAAAGCAAGCTGGAAGCCGCTTAACACTCAGCGAGAGAGGAAAAAATAAATCAGTGTATTCGCTTGATCGGGGTACGTTTAAAGCCGGTTGTCAATTAGTTCAACACAGTTTGCTGTTACAGAGCACAACAATTTAGCCCCAGGAGCTGAAGTTTGCTGCGTTTCCTGGGATTCCTCCTGCTGAGAGACAGATATTGGCTGCAGCCAGGTCAGGCACCGGGGAGGAGGAGGAGGAAGGAGCGAGGCTGGAAGTCACAGCCGCAGAGCGGGAGCCGGTGATGGGATACAGCAGGACTGGGGACTCCTTCCTTCCATTCAAAGTATGCAGTAACCCAGATTTGTGGCCAGAAAGGAGCAGAGACGATAACTGGTTATTGCACTGGTACAAAGTGCGCCTCGCCACTCCGCAGCACACGCCGTTTAAGATAAACTATATACCCCAGGGGTTTGCATACCCGTGTGCAGACGGTATCATCTTTACAGATACAAGTGGGTCACCCCAAGCTGAGGGAAAGGGCAGGACTAAAGTGCTAGAATGGAAAACTTTGCCTCCGTCCGATTTTTTAAATAATATAAATTTTTTAAAATGCCAATACTTAAAATCAGAAGGAGAAAAGGGAGGGACAAACCACAAAAAGACACTTTCTGCGGGTCCCACTGAATGCATCCAAAGGAGAATCACCACCTTCAAAGCAATGAATCATTGATGATTTTATCTGCCGGTTCTGTTCCGATAATTAGTGTTGAAAGGCACCCTCCAAATCACACAATAATTTAGGCTGGGAAGGCTCTCCAGAGGCCATCCAGCTCAACCCTCTGCTCAGAGCAGGACCATCAGGGCTGGAGACCACCGCTCCTCAGCTCTCCTACAACCGGTTGCTCTCCCCGAGAAACCAGACATCCCGGTCTCGAATCGAGCGTCCCTACGGGTGCGTGGTCACCGCGTCCGAGATGGGGCTGGAGAGGGACACATACACCTCCAGCTGACCGGGGTCCCAAGAGAAACAGAGCACAGCAGGAGAGAGTTGCCCATGGCCATCGCCATGGCCATGAGCCTCCTCCATTCCTGCAGCCACAGCCCACAGAGCCACACCAATTACCATTTACCTAATGAGCATCCCACCCCGCTGTTGGTACCTGTACTAGCTATCTTAAAGCTACTAGATGCCTGTAACCCCCCTCCCGCGAGGGGCACACACGGCACGCCGGCACCGGCAGGGACGCGCATCCTGACTCATCCTCCGCCCCGCGCTCACATATGCCGCAGGAAGAAGGGTTTGTTCCTCCAGCCGCCGGAAAGGGCGCCTCGTTTCTGAGCGAACATATTTAGCATCCTTTAATTAGGATCTTGGCTTCTTCTCGTGCCCACGCGGGTCTAAGAGTTCCGGCGCCAGAAAATCCTGGCGAAGCTCACAACAGGTTACAGCAACGGTGGCTGTCAAACGTTCGGCCAAACTCATTATGGTTGCACGAACAAGCCAGGCTAGTAGCTAGACACAAAAGTGCAGCCTCTTTGCAATGCTTTTTATCTCCCCTCCTCCAGTCCTCCCAGGTGGGACGATTTACCCTGTTTCTATGCAGCTCTTAACATTTGCTTGTTAGCACCCCCAAATTAGTAGGTGTAAAGTCAATATCCTCCTGCCTATTTACTCCTAATGAGTCACCAGCCAGCAACTTAACTTGGGGAAAAAAAAAAAAAAAGGTTACAAATGCAGATGCAGAAGCAAATGAAATAAAGGCAAGAATCACCGCTGAGCAAACATCGCACAAAGGCAAGGGGCCAGGCACCCCACGCAGCACCCCACCATTGTCACCGCACCCCACGCAGCACCCCACCATTGTCACCGGCTAAAACCTAACAGCTTTGATTTGCCTCCCACCGGCTAAAATGGTTTGAAATGCAAGGTCTTAACAAAGGTGCAAGACACAGGAGGAATGGGAGGCACTGCTGGGCACTTAATCTCCTTTCAGTCTCACACAGGAGCTCCAGGAAGGGCTCTGCTGAAGGCGGCGGAGTTTCACAAGGATAGGGCTGAGGATAATCAGGCCTCGGTTGTGACAGGGATTCAGCCCTGCGATCCCTCCACGCAACCAGCAGAAACGCTATTTGGGCTTTATACTGAAGTTTGCTTTAGGCAAGATCCTTTGCTGCTGGAACCCGGGACAACATCAGTGATCCCAAGGGCACCAGCCCAGCCTTCAGCGGCTGCCGAGCTCACCCTCTGCCCCGACACAACGTGTGATTTGAAATGAAGACGTTTCAAAGCACGCTCAGCCCGCTTCAGCACGCACCCCTGCGAAACCCTGCCGGAGCAGCAGCGGGGGCACCCCTCACCCTCACGCCGCGCGGGGGCATGGCCACCCCGGGAGCCTCACGGCTGGCCCTGGCCACGCGCTGAGGCCATTTGGACATTATTTTTCCAGATTTATCTGGTGTTTACACGCCATTCTGTTCTTAGCCCTCCCCTGCTGCTTCTCCGCACTGAGGTCCCCTCCGCCTCCAGTGGCTGTGGGGGATGTCCCCTGCTGCCGGACCTCCCCGCCGACCACCCGCTCCCTCTTCTGCCTCTCCTTCCCAGAGTACTTGAGAACACCAGGTATAAACCAAACCACACCAGCCACGGCGACTCGAAGCCAGGATCCCAAGCCTACCATACGCTCAAACCCCAATGGCTTGCGTCACCATCCGCTCCTCCTCCATCCCACCAGCCAGCTCTTGGACGAGGAACAGAAGCTGCCAAGCAGCGTCAGAGGATTCCTCTCCACGGCACTACCTGGGGCCGGATCCTTCCAGCCAAGGCAGGGTCACGGCAGATGGCAGGATTTTTTTCTTATTGCTTTGGGAAGAAAGGCGTCCTTTTTGGCAGCTGCAAACACAGAGGAGGAGAAGGCCTCTTAAGGGCTCATTTCAGCTCTCGGAGACCTGGGCAAGATAAATCTGAGCACTACCCAGCGATTCCTCAAGCTCAACCACTCAGGTGGCATCAGCAAAGGAGAGGCACATCCCCAAAGCGACTACAGCAGAAGACAGGGAGACATTTAGAAGGTCTCAGCTCCTACGTCACCATAATCGGATGAATTACCTGTTACAGACATTCAGAAAATACTTAAAATTCATCAGGGACCGAAGCGCGCGCTATTTATCGCTGGCACAGCTCATTAAAAGGGATGCTCACAGAGGGCAGCCACGCGACCATCTCCCTCCAACCCCAACACCCCCTTCTCTTCCTCACAGTATGAAAAAAATCGGGGTTTGGTTTTTTTCACCGGGTCCTTCTCACTCCCTTTACTTCCAGCTCGCATTCCCCGTCTTGCGAGCGCTGAGACCGCAGACGCTCTACACGTGTTCTCCTCTGCATCCGACTGGCAGGCAGTCTGGAAAATGCCAGTATTGGAACGGCCTGAATTCAGCGGTTTCTGAATGCTGATCGGACACTATTTCGTTCAAGCCACAGATAGTCGTTGTTGGGGGGTATTTTCAGCTCCCTTTTTGGATTCTTCCAGATTTCCAAGCGTCATGCATCAGCAATTCCTCCTCTTCGGAGCGTCGTTATTTTTCACCTTTCCGCCGAGCCCGAGGCTGGGTGCAGTTTTGCAGGGGACCGGGCTCTTCCCTCCTCTCCCAGACGGTCACGCAATGCGACTGGTGTTGTTAATGTTTGCTGTGCTCCACCTCGCAGCTGCGGAAATTCCTGACTATCTGGTTTTTTAAAAGAGCTGAGGTGAAATCTCAGTGCTTAAAGCACCTTATTTCTTTTTTTATGAAGTCCAACACCTTTCTTGAGGAAACCCCAACCTGAAAACAGGAATGGTCTCACGGCATCTAAAAACACCAAATAATTACCAGGCTACCGATGTGGTGTCCATTCCCACCGCCTCTTTAGCATCTCTCCGTTTGCAGTGCTTTCACCCCGACGGCACACCTACGAGGTGCGGGAATGGTGCAGCCCTTGCTTTGGAGAGGGAGGGACGCATGAGGAGACTGAAAGGATGAAATTCGTGCCACTTTGTTATACACGAGGAGCAAAGATCCTTCTCTCTCCACTGTTTAGAGGGTCCAGCCTCAGTGTCCCACCACCGAGCCCGGGCAAAGTGGAGCTCAGGAGATGCTCCAGCTGAGCGACCTGGGTAACATCACCAGCACTAAGTCTCCAGCAAAGCAAGATACCAACTTTGGGTGTCTCAAACGGCAATCCAGCGAGATCCCACGTCCTCTTCAAGCAGATGTGTGCCCTTTACACACCAACTTCTGAATTTCCCATCCTGTCTTTAATTAGGCGTGTTCTTAATAGGGTTGTTGACATTTTTCATTTCCTCCAAACGTTTCTTACAAAGGACAAATCTCAGCGGCCACCTGACAACACGCATGGCAATACACACCAAAGCCAAAATTCACAAGACGATTTGTTGATGATGTTTTCCTTCCCCCCTCTCCAAAGTAAAGGCAATTACAAAACCCCTTCAGAAACGTAGAACAGCCTGTTCGCGGGGTACTTTTAATTGCATCCCAAGAACCAACTTGAATTCATGACCGACGCAATGCTTAGATATGGGAAAACCTCCGATACCACGATACAAGGCTTGGTAACAGACGCTAACATAAAACAACTGCAATAAACTCAAAGGGACACCCTCAGTATCTCTGCACAGAATCACTCATGGCCTAGAAATATATTTAAAAATTAGGCAAACCTCATCCAGAACTCCATCATAGAACGGTTTGGGTTGGAAGGATCATCTCCCAGCATCCACCCGGCAGTCCCCAGCTACAGAATTCAGCTAAAAGTAATCTTTGGACTAATACACAGAGTGCGTTTTCAGAGTCACGGAGGAGAAAGAAAAGCCCTAACTTTGTTTCTGTGTTATTTCATCACAGCCAGGGAAAAACCTTCAGCAAAGCAGCTGCCGGAGCTTCCTGGGAAAAAAAGCGTAGTCACAGCAAGGCAGGAACAGATAATATCATATTGACCTGTCTTCAGGGTCTGGCATTCACATTTTCATAAAGCGTCTCAGAAGATAAATCACTATACTAATAATATTTGTATTGATTATCTAAACTGGAGCAGCAATCGACTCCATTGTCTCACTTCCTCTTAAATTGCTCACAGATGGGATCCTATTTCCTATTCTGCATTTCTAATGGGAACACTTAAATCACAGCACAGGATTACATACACGCACAAACTGTTAACAAAAACCCTTTTATGATTCGCATGAAAATAACAATTTTTTTCATTTTGTAGCTCGCTTTTCACTCCACACAGAAATTAAAACTGACAAATTATCAGCAGACCTCGAAATTACTTTTCCTAAGTAATTTCTCAGTCCCTAATATTTACTGACAGACAGGCCTATGTCTTCCAAACCCTGATGGACGATTATGGAGTCCTGGAGTTTGGACACAGACCTAAAGGTGATGTATTTTTTTTTCCCCATGAAAGTCAAGGATCTTTAAACTATCTCAAAGTCCAGAAGTAGGGAAATCAAAAATCACTGTAGCGTCAGAGGAAAAATAAACAACGGTTTCTGCTGTCATTGTCCCAAAGCTCTAAAGTACAACACTTACTACAGCCCCAAACCAGAAAGAGCAGAACTTCAGGCGTGAAGCTGGCCACAGCGGGAGGCGGGGGTAGCGGCTAGCAAAACCAAAAGCAAAGAAAACCAAAAGTAAGGGAAATTGGCAACAAACACATTGTTTGAAATACATTTGTCATGACTCAGAAAGCAAAAGGCTTGGATTTTCCCTCCCAAACTTCTCATCCCACCTAAGCAGAGCTTTCCCCTACCTGGCGCAAGAAAAAATAATAATAAAGTGTCTGAAATGTACAGATGGTCCACCGAGGATGCTTACAGCACATTTCAAACGGCTGCCAAACCTGTCAGAGCTGCCCACAGAGGCTTGGCACCTCTAGCCCCATCATCTCCAGCCCCAGTCACATCACCTCCAGCCCCATCACCTCCAGCCCCAGCCCCATCATCNAATGAGGAGATATTGGGGAAGGAGGGGAAAAACCCCAGAGCCACAACACAGCAGCTGGACGGCAAAGGCTTCTCCGGCTGGGGCTGGTCCCCAGGACCCATATGACTGTACAGCTGCCATGGTGAGTGATCGTCCCTCCCGCCGAGGTCAGCTCTGCCCCCGGGCGAGGTAAGTGAAAATAAATGGGGGAGAAGATAAAAGGTCTTTAAAAAAAAAAAAAAAAGAAAAAATTATTTGTCTTGTTGTCATGTCAAAACTGTAATGGGAAGAGACTGGAGGCAGCGATACGTCGTTTAAATAGGAAACGGCCATCCTGAAGGTTCAGCGGAATAAATTACAAAGCAAATCACGGTTCACGCGGGACTGAGCTGCGCTGGACCGACAGGCCCTTTGCACATACCTGGCTCCTGGGAAGAAAAGCACGTTTCTGAATGTCCAGACAGTGGAAATACTGCTATATTTAACGATCCCAAATTGCTCCTTGGGCTACATCTCCCACCTCTCTCGCAGGTTAATTCTGCGCCATCCAGCCACAACGAATGTAGTTATTTTTTTCTTCCGGATCTTCCCAGGAGAGGGATCAAAATTGATTTTGACTATTCTAGGAGGGGAAAGGGTTAATCAGGTTTCCCAAGGCAGCTTGCTGTTAAGGTGCCAGAAATACAGAGGGGAAAGAATGACTTGCTAAAGATGGGACAATGGCACTGGTATTTTGCATTTGTTTCCAGGCTTTGAGATAGAACAAATGGGAGTCATTAGTGAAATGAGTTTAGGGAGTTCTAAATTAGCTGTCAGGCTGCCAAACCCCAAGAAGTGCTATGTCAGCTCATTAATTCTGGAGAGCACAGGATTACCCAAACCAAGGAAGGAATCCTGCAAAATTCAGAGTCAATTAAAGGAGGCTATTTTGCTATAATAATATTTTCCACACGTATTACACCTCCTCATGGAACAGAGCCCACTTCGACCACAAATGAAAATCTCTGGCGGGCTGGAGTGTGGCTGATGTCTAGACGGCTGTAATGTGCTCTCCATGGGCTTGTCCACTGGCATCTCTGGGAAGCGCCGGCTGGAAGAGGAGGTGGGGACTGCAAGCTGCTGTGGGGCACATCACCCCGGCTGGGGTGGCCCCGGGGAGGAGGCACCCGTCTCCCCGAGCTCCTGGCTTTCCCCGTACCACCCAGCAAAGCACATCTGTAAGGGGATGTGATGGTCTGTACCGGGAACGCCCACGGCATGCGGAGGTTATGCCTGGCATCGTGCAGGCACGCCACCTCCTGAATTTCCTTCTCTTCTTGGTCTGCCTGACCCCAGGTTAGTCGACACTCTGCTAGTTAACCTCCCCAGCACCTCCTCTCTGGGGGGCATCGCAGAGTCCTGAGCTGAACCCCACCGAGCTCAGGGGGAGTCTTCGAGGGGACGTCACCGGCTCCGGGTCCATCCCCCCGGGGTGGCTGAACACGCGGGCAGCGATGGGATGCTGAGAGGGAGAGACAGCACACCTTAGAGCAGCTTTCCAGTGCCGGAAGGGGGCCTACAGGAAAGCTGGGGAGGGACTCTGGAGCAGGGAGGGGAGCCATAGGGTGAGGGGGAACAGTTTTAAACTGAAAGAGCAGAGATTTAGATTGGATATCAAGAAGAAATCCTTTGCTGTGAGGGGGGTGAGCCCCTGGCCCAGGGTGCCCAGAGAAGCTGTGGCTGCCCCATCCCTGGAGGGGTTCAAGGCCAGGTTGGACGGGGCTTGGAGCAGCCTGGGCTGGTGGGAGGTGTCCCTGCCCAGGGCAGGGGGGGCACTGGCGGGGCTTTAAGGTCCCTTCCCACCCAAACCATTCTATGACTCCATACCTGTGCGCTGCCCCTTGCGCAGGGTGTCCTCAAACAAAGCCTCCCATGCTGTAGACTGGAAGGTTTATAAACAAGGTGGTTTATAAAATAGATGGTTTCTAACCTTCTCGGGGACTCGATAGGTTTTTTTTTAAAACTGTGACAGACTAGGTCAATGGAGAAAATACCACTGGATAGCAACCTGAGTAATGACCGACCCGCACACGGCACGTCCCATCCCAGCCCTCAGGACACCCAAGTGCTCCCCGCAAATAAGAGTGACCTCCCCAGAGAGGGCAAGCCCAAAGAGCTCTCACACCCCCCTCGCCTCTCTGCTGATGGCTATCACTTCTCACCGCCTGGCCGGACAGCAGTAGCCGGGGAGAAATTAAAACAAAAAATCACATGGCTGTGAAATACAAATGAGGGCAAAAAATGCCTTCACCCAACCAAGAGAGCTCTGTCTCCCCAACTGCGCCGGATACAAAGATCGTGAACAAACAGGATAGAATGTCTTCTGCCTTTTGTGAAATGAAAATAAATGAAAGGATCTAAGGTTTCAGGTCACTGATCCCTCTCTTCCCTATCTGTACCATTTATCGGAGGTAGAATATAAAGGTTCCAGGTCCTTTTCTTTTGTCAGCACTTTAATGGTTGTTTTTTCTCCTTCCCCCTTTCATTTTCTGAATGAAAGGACCACTTAGGAACCTGTAAAGTAATAATAAGCTTATAACAGGAATATTGTTTTTCTGGGCCAGTGCAAACTCCTTCTGAATAGGTTGAAGAGATTAAAGTAAAAACGCAATCTGCAAATAGATCAGTCTTTTAATTAGTTTATAGTCTGTTAAGAGATAATATTTTGCTCACATAGGTCGTCTGTTATCTAAAGATCTCAGAGCACTTTAGGAACATCAATTAAGCCTTAAAAAAAAAAAAACCAACCTTGGGAGATAGGTAAGTGTATTTAGATTAATTAGTGTTGCTGTGAGCAGCAGGCATTATTATTAGATTTAATTTAGTCCAATAATTGACTTATCTGTTAATGGATTCTAATTCATCTGAGAAGGGATCAAATCCATCTGATTAAAAGGATTACATCGACTCAATTAATTCTATTAACTGACTTAATTTGCCATTTAATAATTTGACACATGGGGCCAGATCTTGGCCCCCGAGAAGACGTAAACCAAAAATGACACACCGGAATTATTATGCCAGCAAAACTACGCACCGCAGAGCAGGCATTTTTCCTCGCACAGGGCATTTGCAGACCTGGATAAAACATTCAAAAGGGGTTTCCTCTGGCTGGATTCTCCCAACCCTGCCGTACCTTCTCTCCCTGAACCAGGGCTGGCTGGTTCATGGGGGCTGCCTGGAAACGAGCTATTCACTGCCTGGGACCTGCCACCTCCCCTCTTTCCTGGGCATTCTCTTCAAGCAAGAGGTGAGAAGTTTTACAGAAGTCAATAAAAGCTCGCAATAAAACTAACCTCCCTTCAAAGGCAGGGCGACCCTCCCACGCCAGCCATTTGGATGCTGTATATGTGCAAAAAAGAAAAAAAAATAAAAAGAAAGAAAAAGAGGGGGGGGGGCGGAAAGAAAGCATCTCTTCACTTGGACACTGTTCTTTACGCAGTTGGGAATACATGGGAGGAGAGGGGAAAGAGGTGCTAAAAAGTTATTAGCTCCCCCATCCTTAAAACTGGCTAGCGCTAATTGCTGGTGATGAGCGCTCTGGACCTTGGCCACAGCCTTCCCAGGGAGTCTGCGCTGCCCTGGCCTGATGTCACCTTCTCTTCATGGGACCGAGCTGTCGGGAGAACTCGGGGAATTCTCACGAGCACCTTTTCCCATGCCTTTTCTCAGCTTTTGGCTCTTGCTGGTCCTCCCAAAGCCTTCCCCGGGCTGCAATCCTTGGGACACCGCTCCACATCACCTCTGCCACCCTCTCGCCTGTCAGTGGGGACAGGGCTCAGAGGGTGGAGAAGTGGTGGGAGATGGGCAAGGGGGAGGTAGCCAGGCAAGGAGCCGGGCTCTCCCCGGCGCTCAGCGCCGTGCCAGCCCACAGGCAGGGAGAGAGGGAAGAGGAGAGAGAGGGCAGGAGGAAAACCAGCCATCTGCTGTGCCAGAGGAGAGGTGTCCTCCCTCCTTCGGGGCAGATCCGACCAGCAAGACGGAGATGGGGATCAAAAGTTTGCAACTGTTGAGATGCCCAGACCTGGTTTAAGCCTCTCTCTGGTCTTGATCAAAGGTTACTCGTCATAATGCCTCGGGGGGAGGGGTTCCCAGCACATAATGAATCCTGTGTCATTGCCTTTGTATCCAGTTTTGGCTGCAACACAGATGGTTCTCACTTCAGTAACTCCGACATCTCTCCCCCCTTCATTATCGCAGCGAGGAGCTCTGCGTGGTCACATCCCGGACCTCCGCGTCCCACCTCACTGTCTCCTCGATTATCATGCTCCAAGCGTTCCCGTGCCAAGCAAGACGATGAACAGATTTCCATAACCTTTCAGCAAGGCTAAGGATGCGAAGGCTTTTGCAGCTTGACGCGTCAAGGAGTTTTATTAGGAGATGCGGGGGAGGGAACAGCCTGAGAGGGGGGCCAGCAAATGGCCTCCAGGGCCGGAGCGCTCCGGCTTGTTAGGATTTGTTAGCGGAGAGGATTTTGGTGGCGAGCAGCGAGGCAGGGATGTCTCCGGCCGGGAGATGTGGGGCTGCGCGATTGTGCAGCATCGCCACCGGCCACCAGCGCCGGGATGCGTTGTTCAGGCGCGATTGCATATGTATGAAGGGGACAAGATGGGCTTTGACACATAAATTAGCACTTGTCAGCTGCTCACGGGCACACTTCCCTGCTGCACCCCACTGTAAATGCTGCCTTCTTTCATGGAGAGGAAAGCTACATCACCGTACCCGACAGTCACTGCGGGCCAGAGCGTTCCCGGGAAGCCGGCAGCCAGCACCCAGCCACTGGTTTACATATCAAACCTTAGGAGGATGAATGCGATAAAATGACACAATAATTAGCAGCCAAGTGGCACTTTCCACTCTTGTTTTATCTGGAAATTTTGGGGAATGACAAAGGAGGAGGTTGATGAGACCTCAGGGCAGGGCTTTCTCTGAGTCTCTTGGGCTACACAACAGCCCTGGGGGTTCATTTCACACCAGCCAGGCGCTTTCTAGCTGTCACCTCCCATGGCACAGCTCACCCTGCTCCTCCCTGCTCTAGCTGCCCTCCACGCTCCGCATGGAGCGTACCTCATCCCGCCTGAAGGGACAAGCGGTCCCGGATTTTGACCTGCCATCATCGTAGCCCGCCTCCCCCTCACCCATGCCAACCTCGCCCGAACCTGCGCGCTGGCCAACACCTACGCACACCCCTCCAGCAACGCGTGAACACACGGGGATGGACATCCGTAACGGAAAAAGGCCCAGTTTTCTGAACAGCCCTAAAATCCTTCCAAGCAACCAACTTCACCAAAAGTATCTCTGCTGCAACCTTCTCACAATGTACCAGAATTACGGAGTTTTTTCCAGAATTGAGCCTGCTAGCAGCATTTCTAGCACCTTGCTTGGGTGCAAATCACCGTGAGAATAGTTGAACATGCTGCTGGCCTGTGGGAATTTCCATTATTTGCGTCCCAAGATACAACTTAAGCTCTGGGCTACTCTCAAAGCTCCAAAGTCTGCTTAATTTCAGCTCAAACCAAATATCCCCCCCACCTCGAAAGATGAGAGCGCTTCACTGAAGCACTGGGTTCATCCAAAGATGAGCCCGGAGTTCATGGGGAAGGAGCACCCCCCAACCACCAACCTGGGTGTCATTGATGAATTACAGTAGACGCACTGTGAGCTCATCATTGGGCAGGAAAAGATCCTTCTCTCCAAGCACCATCATAAATCGGGGCACGGCAGTACTGTGGGAACTGCCTGCAGCTGGGAGCCGGGCTGACAGCCTGCTCCAGCACTACAAATCCCATGTTCTTCACCTGGAAAAGGGCTTTTTTTTCACTTTTACCCTGTTCTTTATTGCTCTTCTTATTTTTCTCCCAAGAGGTTCTCAGCATAAAAGGTTAAAAGTCTTTGACCTGGAGTCTGGGAGATGCCAGTAAATATTCTTACCATATTTATCTCCGTCTTCTCCTTTGGCACTGATCCTCCTGCCGAGCACTTGGATGTGTTTCCCGCTTGTCCTGCTGTAGAGCTGATAGAGCCGAAGCTGCTTCCTGCTCACGTCGTCCCTCGCTCGCGTCTGGTTCTCCACGTGTATCCGAAAATCTACATTCTCCTCGGCAGCGAACATCTGAGAGTGGGCGGGGAAGGGGGGAGAGAGAGAAGAGAGCAGAGCGTGAAACAAAGCAGGCACCTTGGCCAGAAAGACCTCACACCAACCTGTGCGGGCCAACGGGCACGTGGCGCAAGAGGACTCGGATTTGGCTGCCCTTCGCTTGACAGCTGCGACCGCGGTACCAGGCACTCGACGTGTAATTCTAGCCAGAGCTGGCTCCTGACAGCAAACCAAACCTGAGTTTTTACAATCAAACCGTGGGGCTTGGGGTTTGGGGTTTTTTTTTTTTTGAGTAAAAACTTCTGCCCGGTCCTGCTTTGATTTAATCCTGGCCAGCCACCTTGGCCACAAATTAGGTGCTCCCTTGCAAATGCATAACCCCTACCAGGTTACACGGACACGGATGGGAGAAAGGGGATGGACAACTCCATTCCAGAGAATTTGTGCTTCACCTTCACCCACCTTCAGATTCCCCGGATTAACTGCAGGGAAGAAGTCAAGGGAAAAAGCTATTTATGCCGACATTAGCAGACTGGGCTCTAGCTTCACACAGGCATAAAATCTACTAGGATAAAATTGTCATCTGTACATGGGCACTCTTCAAGCTAACTTTTTTTGCCAGCACTGCTTTTCAGTGAAGCCTGCTCACTGGTGGCCATCTAGGGACTGGTGACCATCAATGGATGCATCTCTGTCTGCCTCAACAGGGCCAAGGCCTGGGGAGATGCTCACAAGGGCCAGCGAGAGCCAAACCAGCAGGTCCAGCCACAAGGCCAGTATCAGCAGGGGTCTGATTGTTTCAGCCACTGCATCTGTTTTTTAATGAATTAAATTAACCTCAGTTCACTACAGCCTTAAAGTATCACCAGAAACTTTCTCTGACAAATCCGCCCTTCTCTGGAAGTCTTTTTTCCTATCCTAACTGTTCCCAAGAAACAGCAAAACAGGATTCCTGCTTTTGCTTCAAGAGAGTCGTCCCGCCTTGCCCAAGGTGAAAGGACTAGATAACACAGACGTTCTCCCCAAAGGGGAGGCTGGGCAGCACGCACCCCAAAGCGCTTCACACCCAAACAATACGAAAGCCCAGAAATTGCTCCACGGTTCATCCCTAAGAGCACTTGCACCACAATTTCCACACTGCCCACTCCAAACTCCCAGATGGACAGACTCCCTTCACAGGACAATCAATCATTCAGAAACCAAAAGCAAAAGATTATCGAGTGGCACACACACGAATAGGCAATATTCAACTTGAACAAGACAAAGGCCATTCAAAGTCTACTCGTTGTTGGTGAACTCTAATGCTGTGTACCACTTGCATGTTAAGAGACACGACGCATCACAAATACAAATCGCATGGGAATTTAATGATGCCTAAGTCTGGGATCAGCAGAGGAATGACATTTACTCCTATCAGGGTAGATACTCTCCTCCTAACACATTCCTGCTTTGGTACGCTTGTTGTCCCAGCCTGCAAGCAACAGCGTTCTGATATATTGGTGTGGGGATGGAGCCGGCAACGCAAATGAAAAATGGTCAATAAATCCTCGTTCAGGTCCATTCCAGGCTAAAATGCATAAGAGCAAGTGGCCACAACAGGCAAAGCAGCCCCACTCAGCCTCCTGCGTATGTCATCTCATACCAGCAAATAGTTCGAAGCCGAATACTCCCTGAAAGTCAAAACCCCAGAAGAACTTTTTAGCGTTTCCAGTTATCGAGTAGACCCATGGATCAGCAGCAAAGAAAAACTCTGGGCAGGCAGTGCTGCTTAGCACCAAACCTTCACTAAGCAACCCAAACAAAAACATTATATTCAACGCAGTGGCAACAGCAATGAGGTTCACAGGGATGTTGCGGGATCGCCTTTGCTGCCCTTATTAAATGCTGGGATTATGCTATTTGGATCCCAAGAGGGAAAGTGATTTAGCTCTCTTATGTTACTGTCAGAAGTCGGGAGGAGCCTACGCTAAATGCAGAGGCTGAGCAAAAGGAGATTCAGGGTCTAAAGCTGGGTCTAAACAGACTTTCAAGGTGACGACAGAGGTGACAGCCAAGAATTACACAATTAATCGCAGCGATATTTCCCACTCAGAAACCAGCGCAGCGCAAAGCCATGACCCAAAGCCACGGATGGGAGAGGAGAAGCAGCCCTGCCACCTGCCAGGAGGGCAGCAAGGGATGCTTTGGACACCAATAATATTTTTTTTTTCCCTCCCTACATCCTTCTTGCTCTCTTTTCCAACGCTGTTGTTGCAAAGGATGCTCAACTACTAAAACCAGGGATGTCTGAGTAACGTTGACAGTCTGCCTCGTACCCACAAAAGCAAGGGCTATTTGCAGTTAAGATTCTGGCTCTGTCGTTTTAAGATTTAAAACAGATTTTAAATCAAGATGACGTCGTTACATTGCTTTCACCACATGTTAATGAATTTCACATTTTTCCAGGAAAAAAAAAACAAAACAGGTGGGATCTGAAGTGGGGGAAGGGCAGGTTGCTTTGCTTTCTTGGAAACTTCAAACAGAAAAGGCAATCCGTTTTCCAACGCGTGTTTTAATTCTCTCTTTTAATTGTCTCTGGAGCACAGAGGCCCCAGCCCGCGGCCGCTGTGCCCGGGTGGACTCTGGAGCAACCACGGAGCCATCCTGCGCTGTGGTTGCCTCCAAACATGCCGTGAAACCGCCTGCGCATGTTTGTCACAGTTCTCCTGCCCAAGATCGACTAATTAAGTGTCTCCTCCCTTGGCAAGAATCGCACAACTGCAGCCCAGAGGGATGACATCTCCTCCTTCCCCAGCCAAGGGCTTGGCTGGCAGCAGCCACACCGCCACCACCTTATCCAAGCCCAGGGGGGACCAGCAGGGGACACCGACCCCTGAAATAAAGCCGGCCCAAGCCTGCATCACTTCATCGCTTCTCCAGCGACAGGTCCAGCTCTAACCCAGGGAAAGAAATCCTGGAGGAGGAAGGTGCTAGAGGTTCTCCTTGCAGCTAACCTGTCCCCTGGTCGAGTAGCCATGGTCCAGAGCAGCAGCGAAACCCCCAGGATTTAGCCGCCTGCTCCAAGGGAAGGACGCGCTTAACCGCGCTGTTGAAACAGGATGCTCTGCTGGAGCGTGGCCAAGGTGAATTAGCCGTGCCAGCCCGGGCTGCATCTGGCCCGCAGCAGAGAGTATCGATACTCTAAAATAAAATTTCATGCGGTGTCGATTTCATGAGATAAAACCTATTTGATCATCGCTGAAATCCATTCTCACAGTACGCCTGCCCTGAAGAGTATACTCCCTCAAGCAGCTAACTTTACGGAGATAAGGAACTCCATTTATATGTACCATAAGAGAGACTCTCATAACTCTCAAAAAAATTAGTAACATATGACTCCTTCGGTAACCGACCGCCAAGGCTCGCTCCAGGAGGACACCTAAAACCAAGTCCATCCACCCTCAAATACATTGCCGTAACAATCACAACACACAAAAACGAATGCAGAAATGTCTTTAAGTCCCACTTGAAAACTTTAGGGCTTTCACTTCTGTTCACCAAAGCAAAAGGAAATTTATTTTTTTTTTTTACTATTAAAATGTTATTACATCATATAGAAACATACAGAAAATTACTGGGGTTTGGAGGGCCTTTCAATCTGACCATCCATGCTGGAGGTAGCAAAACCTCCAGATTGTGGCTCCAGAGTTCAACACAATGGGTTTGGGTGGGATTTGGGGTTGTATCGTGGTCTATTCTGCAGATCTATCAACCGGTATGGGCTGCTGTCTATGCGGGACGACTTCAGCATCTCAGGAGAGCTGGTTTCATACAACTCCACCTCGTTCTTTGCCAACGGTTTATAGTCTCAGTCATTAAACCAGAGCAACAATATTGGTTTCAGTTCTATTCTTCCTCTCTTTTTCTTTTCAATCAGTTCCTCATCCATTTATTATTTACTTGTCGTTACATCTTTCAGTGATAATACACAGCTACAAAGACATCCTAAGAAGAGAGCTGGCAATACAGAGCTTACGCAAGGGAATAAGCAGCATTCCTTTTAAAAACAACCCTCACCTCAAGCAACTGGTGCCTCAGAAACGCCTCGCTCCTGAAAAGCAGCAGCTCTCCCTCCTCCCTGTTGTACTTGCCCAACAATTCAAGGTAGGCGCACTCAGTCCCACCTCCTTTCCAAACAGCCACAGAAACCAGAAACGACATCAGCAGCCCACATGGGGAGATTTTTCAAGTGCTTTTTTGCCGAATGATTCTCAAATAATGAGTGGATTTCATTTGAAATGGCTTTACAGTGATACTTCAGCTTAAAGAGTGACTCTCCTATTTGTTGAATCCCAGATGGAAGGCAAGGGAGAGACCATTTTGCTAATGTAGATGGAGGTTTCACCATTAAGTGACCCAAGAAACACACGAGAACGGCAAAAGCCTCCGACAGCAGCCTCTGACAGTCCTACACCAGCTGGTGCCACATCTCTGCAGACATCGATGCCTTGTTGTGAACGGGAAATGACCACAGCCCCACCAACGTCACCAAACCCCTCGCGGTGCCAAGCCATGTTTACGGGATTCGGCTTTCCATCCATCCAGCCAACCCCTGCGCACTTCAGATTTTCTATTGTGAGCTTTCCAGTAAAAGGGGATGTTAATCTCTTATTGCTCGTGCCATAAAGCACCACAGCTAACACAGCATGGCCAAGTTAGCTGGGAGCCGGGCTTCAGGATTCCCCGGGTTTTTTTTGCTTTTTATTCTACGGAGCCTCCAAGCCTCATCAGAGAGCAAACCATATGTCATTCCCCAAACTGAGCGAGGAATACGAAATCCCCCTCACAAAGGGCCGTACCGATTGCAAAAGATAAACAAATCAAGCTATTCAAAGTCCTTTCAAACCCCATCTGATAAGCAGGAAATACTTATTACCTTTCAGCCATCAAATCAACCTAGTATTAATGATTTTCTCCATGACCTTCGAAACACATGAAAGTTAACTCGATAAGGTCAACAAGAGGATATCCAAGACAGATCTCTCTCAAGTCCGCAAAGGCAAGTAACAAACCACTTTGCTTCCATGACTTTGGCAAAATTCCTCTATGCCAATTACAGCAGGATTTGCTAGCTCACCATGACAGCCATCCTCCGTGAAACACAATGCACCCCTTATTTGCTGCTTTTTCCTCCTCTTAACAGCAAAGTCAATCCAGTGCCGGGATATCGGTGCCTTCAGGATACAGAGCCAAGCTCGAGGCCAGACAGAGGTGGATGTGCACAGCTTTGACGTGGTCACTTCTTTGGGCTTAGAAGCACATTTGGAAATTCATCTAACACCAAGCGGCTCCATACTCAGGTGCGCAGCGGGAACCCGGCACTTCAGAGTGAATCTCTCCACATCCAACGGAGAAGGGCTATGGCATGACACCGCCAGAACCGCGCAAGTGTAACAAAGACTTTAGAAATTACAGAACTTAGACCTTCGGTGTTTGTTTCCTCCTGCTAACCACAGAAAAATATTTTTTCCTTGAAAAATAAATATCCAAAAAGCTAAGTTGCACTCTCAGTCTTGGGAGATGTCACCTTGGATGGTGACTGTGTACCCTCCAAGAGGCTCTGCGAGAAAGGGCAATGCGGCGCACCGTGGAAGTGGTTGTTCACAATAACGCAGACATAAGACTCCCAAACTCCACCAATGGCATTTACAATTATTTTCCTTGAAACACTTTTTGATTATTTTTTTGGGGGTAGGAAAAAAAAATATTTCACCAGGCAAGCATGAATATCCTATTTAAAACCAAGATGCCAAAGGATCTCATCTCCACGAGGGCTGTACCACTCTATAGCCTGTTCATATGTCAAGTCATGAACCATCTTTTGCCTTTCCTTCCTTAGAAGGCTGTTTCAAAAACACTTCCCTAATATTCTCTGCCTTAATTTTCCACCTTATATATTTACATCCAGTTTACATCTGTTTATTCTTTTACCAGCAGTGTCCTTCAGCTTGAATAATACTTTTCCCCCACTTCTCCTTGCGGTGCTTTCAGGCTATTCCCTTTCTCCGCTCCCTTCCCAACCCCCATTTGACCATGGTGGGAAAGGAAGAGAGCCAAGCACCAGACCACCTCCACCTCCCCTCCTGCGCCTGCCCTCCTCATTGCAGAGGAGCTCCTGCCCGTGCCAAGGACGGGTGCCGAGCTCTCCCTTGGCATGGGCCCACGTAGAAGACGTTGGCCCATCACGGGGAGAAACCCCGAGCTCTCCCTCCTCCTGCACAGATACTCTCGGAAACTGAAACCGAGCCCCTCATTTCTTTGACTTGAGCGCTTTCAAGTTGCTGCAGTACGTGAAATTCAATGACGCTTGCTCTTTGTCTAATGCACTCCAAGTGAAGTGCACGTCGGGATGGAGCTGGAAAGGAGAAGGAAGCGGGGTGACGAGGGGGTCGAGCTTGCCCGTCCCTTTGGATTTCAGAAATGTTAAACAAGACCCAAAGAGAAGACGTTTCCAGGGCTTGGAAGAGGGGACATACAGCTCAGTGAGGTGACACATACTTGGATCCAAAAGCTGCTCTGCAAGCGGAGCCTCCTTTCCTCCGGAGAGCTGCCTGCCGCATTCAGAGAGGCCATACATTAAATCTCCTCGGGCAGCGTCAGGCCTTCGTGCTCTCCAAAACACGCAGCCCCTAAGAAACAGGGCTCTCCCTCAGCCAAACTCCCCAGCATTTTCCCGAGAGCCCACCAGCTTTCCAAGCCATGCCCCACCGCTCTCCACCTCCCCTAAAGCAATGCATCCTTCGGGCAGCAGACAACAGAGTGACTGAGCCTGGTACGGAACCAGGAGGAAAGCGGGAGGGAATGCCAAAAAAAGTGGAACCTGAGAGAGTTTGAGGAAACGAATGTTTTATGGGCCATCAGTCGGTATTTGGCCATTTTCTAGAGAAAGAAGATGCCGCCTTCGAGAAACCCAAGTTTCTTTTTTTGATGATGGAGTGAGCCTCCGCCAGAACGGTGAAAATGCACCGCTTGTGAGATGGTGACATTTTAAACTTGTTCCACCCTGGGGAATGGTTCGGTCTGGGGAAGAGCAGGGTTTCAGCCTTGATTAATGACTTTAAAAAGCCCAGCCGGTTCATGTGAAAGCCGAGGAAGGGAAGGCGCCTCCAGCCAGCGCTGCCCGCCGGTGCAAAGCCCCACGCCAGAGTGCTGCTGGGGGGCTGCAACACCCCTCTCCTGCGCATCTCCACCTGCGCCTGCCNTAATATAATTATCCCAAGGAACAGCAGCTCAGCAGCCTGCAAGAGGGAGCCCACCCTTTCAGCATCCACCTTCTCCCCCACAGGAGCCTGCGTCCTGCTGTGGGGCAGCAGCGCCAAGGAGCCACGACCGGGCCACCTCCCAGCACCAAAAGGCACCTCTTTCCCAGTGGGACCAATTCCTGCTACCTGTGCCAGCCCAAGCAAACCAACCCCGTGCATCTCAGCTGCAGGGGTACCTGCAGGATGCCGCACCTCGCCACGAGCTCTTGACAGTTTTGATTCTTTGGAAATACAATTCACACCTTAATTCTTTTTTCTTATTTTTCACCAGTCGTGATTTTTTTTTTTTTTTTAATTCAGGGCCGGTATTATTTTACCGCAGCTATCAATCAGGCAACGAGCAAGCAGGGCTTTTGCTTTCTCCCTTTCTTTCTTTGTCTTTCTTTCTTCTTAATGCTTGTTATATCTCTGCTACATACTTCCTCTCCGCACAGAAATATCCCTTCAAAGCTTGATATTATTGAGCAGCTTTCAGCCATGCCCAGCAGAGCCATGTATTCTCCGCGCTTGTCTGGCTTTTGTTTCTAGGAATGAAATACCAATGGCTGAACAGTGTGACTTCATTTCACTCCTTCATTCCAATACTTGTTCTATTTCTATCCCACTGGGTCAAACTCACCTATTGTGAGACCTCACCGATTTCAATTACATCAGGGATTAATTTGTTCCATTGCGTTGAAGCTGTTAATACAATCCGGTCTGGCTCCAGATGAGAAAAGGCACGGTGGGGACCTCCCTCTCAGGCAGTGTGCTTAACAGCGGTCTTGATCTTCATTTTTGTTCGGCGGTGGGTGGGGTGGTGGGGGTTTTTTTCTTCCCTTTGTGCCCCTTTGCCCCTCTTTTCACAATCTTCCCCTTCCTTTCTAAATTGCCCTTATCAGAACTGGGTGGTCCCTCTGACTTCCAGGGCGGCTGGCAAAACGTCGCCTTCCAAAGCCGCTGCCCAGGGCTTGCGAGGGAGGTCGGCGCTGGAAGGAAGGTCCGACCTGAAGCCACCAGACGTAGACGTGACCGCTCCATCTTTATCTCCCCCGGGATGATCTCCAAGAGTCGCTGCAGGTCCCCGTGCACCCAGAGGGATCTGCAGGTGCTCCGTTCCGCAGCTCCCACCGTTGGCCAACCCTCAGTTGACTGAGGTCTCGAGGGGAAAACCAGGACACTCCATGTCATCTCCTTGTCCATGATGGACAAGCCAAGATGCACATTTGTCAAGTAACTCAGGTTGTCCTTTCTGCGGTTCCCAAACCGGGACACAAGACCACAACAGAGCTTCAAAACGTCCGGCCCTGTGGTCTCATCAATCTGTGATACCATCTTAAGGCGATCTCAGCAATCCTGACTCAAAGTTGTCATTTATCCACGTGGTTTTTGTCTCAGGAAACACCACTGCAGGGAGACTTAGGGCCCATGTGGGTGCAAAGCAGTTTAGCTTTGCTCAAGTGCTACAACTCTGTCCCAATGCTCTTCCACTGCAAGAAATCCAACCACATCTAAGTGAAACTACATTTTTAGGAAATAGCGTGATGATTCCAGAATAATAAAAACGGGAGTTGCAAAAAGATACACAGGGGGGAGAAAAAGGAGCATATTGAAATAAAACCAAACAAACAGCTCAACAAACAGATTCCTCCCTTGCCTACTGAAATAGAATCACAGAATCATAGAATCGCTGAGGTTGGAAGGGACCTTTAAGACCATCAACTCCAACCATTAACCCCCCCTGACAAAAACCCCTTCTAAACCATGTCCCTCAGTACCACATCTACCCTTTTCTTAAACACCTCCAGGGATGGGGAATCCATTAAATACATTAAATTTCCACGGTGGTTTCATGAGGTCGTCTCAGGCTTCCGTGGGGCATCTCTGTGGGAAGTTGCCAGGGTTGGTGCCGTAGCTTCCCAACTCGCCAGACAGAAAGCGGACAGCCTGGGTTTCAGGGCTCCAAATTTGTTCCCATGTTCCGCACCCAGTTTTCCAAAATGCACAACATTCACATTTACTACAGCACTAATTTTTTATTTTCTTTTTTACTGGAAGAAACATAGAAATAAACTGACCTAGCGTTGCCCAGCTGTTTATTTAGCTCTGCCACCCACCGTAGGCCTTGGCAGAGCCATGGAAGGACAGGGTGAAGCCCCCGCGTCCCCTCCAGGCGCTGCCCCACCTCCCACCCGCTCCGGTCTCCCCCCCTTTGGTGCCAAGTGTTGCCTGAAGAGCACTGTCATGTACCGATACCGCGTATGACCACGGCAACCCAAACCTTGGTGCCAGCAGAAACCCTCGCCCCTGCCTGGGACCGAGACCTCACGGCACGTACGTTGCTCTGGACACATCCCACCATGTAGCTCAAACCACCCTGAGACACACACAGCCCGCGGAGAGAAGCCAGGGGCGGCTCTGGATGATACGCCACACTACAACAGCCTTCACAGCAGCCCTCATCTGCAAAAATCACTGCTGCCACAAGTCTAAGCTTTCCAAAGTATTCCTCCTTACCGTTGAAATCTCCTACCATGGTTTCTCCCCAGACGGTTTTGCTGGGGAAGAGCGAGGCTCCCGTCGTTCCCACTTCGCCGCAGTTATTTCCAACACCAGCAAGTTCAGTGAGGACAAAACAAACCCCAAAACAATTCCCCCACTTCCGACCATGCTTCCCAAGGGGCGCACTCTCTGCTCGGGGGGGATATTTTTATACTCCTTAATTCCCCACACCAGTGGCAACGTCCTTCAGGCTTTGCACGGGCCATGCAGGACCCAGGGTCCCTGCCACCACTCCTTGCTGATAGCACCAGGGTGTAAATACCTTTCAGGAGTTTCATGCCCGTGTCCCACCTCATGGCACGGGTGTCACAGCAGAGAAAACTGCAGCAAGGCTCTGCAGAACAGCCCCAACCAACCTCGGTGAGACCACACATCCACAAAGCCAGCAGTCGGACTCGGAGAGCGTGGCACACCACAACTGCCTTCGCTACCCTAACGAAAAAGAAAATGTTTATTTTCTTTATGGAGAAAATACTCCTGCTGAAATAAACTGCCCTGATATGCAGGAATTAAAAGCATTCAGCGATTCAAACCGTCACAAGCGGTTGTCTATTAGTGTTTTTGAGCAGTGGAAACAGGCATTCAGGAAATAAAAACCGTCAAGTCTCTCCAGCCCAAATCACACCAAGAGCAAACCCGGTCCCGAGAAGGCAGCAGGGCAGTATCCCGTCTCTGAGCCGGGATCGCCCGCACGGCGAGCCACCCAGGAGGTCCCTTGCGAAGCAGACCCAGCATTACCAGCCAACCTGCTCCCCAAAAACTTAAAAGCCTTTGCCCAACGCACAGGGAGCTCTGCAAAGGCGAGAAACAAGGGTGAGGGGCTGTTGCTCCCCCGTCCCTGCTCGTCCCCGGCGTGTTGTCCCCATCGCCCTCCGCTCCTCGCCCCGTGTCACGCCCGGCTGGAGGAGCCCGGCTTGGCCATGGTGGTTGGGTTCAGTGGAGAACAGGGCAGTCCTCCCAGAGGGGTGCTCCTGGGACAAAAGCTGCAGGCACCCCACTAGAAATACTTACCAGCAATTTGGTTTTGTCTCTTCAAACGAGACCTCAGCCCAATTACTGAAAAACCTGCCAGGTTCAAAGCTCTCCTGACCTTTTCTCTCTTTCCCTCCACCGTCAGCATCTTCCTCCCAGGGCAGATGCTCCAGGCACAAGCCCGTCCGGCCACGGCAGCAGGGCAGAGCAGAAACCCCAAGCTCAATCCCTGAGGCCAGTCAGGGGTTTTCCAAACCCTGGAAAAAGGCAGTCTCAGTCACCCCTAGGACTTACAACACCAGTTTAAAGCACAGGCCCGTCAGGTCCAAGGTGACATCTCTGGCTCTTCTGCTGGATACCAGCCCAGCTGGGACCTCCACGAAAACAGGAGCAAAAGCACAAGCCATGGGAAATGTGAGCGATACTCAGGAAAACACCGCCGTCAGAAGGAGACAGAAGATCACCAGAGACCAAGCTCCCCATAAAACCAATAAACATTTGCAGTGGCAGCACCGCAGCAGCGATCCGATGTTTACCCTGGTAGCTCCTTTCATCCCGGTCCCCTGACATCGTCCAAGGAACACACAGATCCCTGCTCCCACTGCAGAAAAGCAACTCCCTCTAGGGTAAAGCATGGCAACTGCCGAGCAGCGCACACGAGTTCAGGGCAGGATTTCCAAAACACCTTTTTCCATTGCATTTGCAAGGAAAATAGAGATGTGGCTAACAACTGTCTCCCCGGACGGTAGCTCCCAAGCACTGTCTCGTGTGAAAGGCGGCTCCTCCAAAAGCACACAGCTGATTCAGCAGAGGTGCCTGGAGACGTGATCCAAAGATCCCGTGCCACTTTTCCTCTCTGGAAACCTTTTACTAAGCTCCAATGGTCCTGCTCCTGCTTATTCTGGCAAGACAACATCTAATGACGCTACGTGGGAAGGGGAAGGGGACCTCCTCTGGTATCACTGCTCGCTCATCCCATGATTGGGCAGCCTCTGCGCAGGAATGGGATATAAGAAAAATGGTTCGGGATATAAGAAAAATGGTTCGGGATATTAGAAAATGGTTGCGACCAAGGACAGGGAGGTTAATCCATCTAACAATAACTGGAGGCCAATCGGGGGGGATTTACTGAAATTGCGGGAGTCGTTCTGCCAGGAATGTTTGTGCTGCTGATACCTCATTTCTGCCTGGTGTTCATTCCCACTATCCTGTCCCCGTTTTTTTCATGCCTGCTTTCAGGACTGGCTGCCATGAGCTGTTTGAGACCCCAAATCCCTCCCGTAGCTTGCACCCTCCCCTCCTACATTTAAAGTTTGTCTTCTCCATCGTTCACCTGAGCATCTTCTTTGCTCCCACCCTCCCCAGCAGCTTCCAGGTCGGAAGGGAGACATTTGCAGGTTCACTGCAAGTATCAAATCCATGCCATTGAAACTACCAAAACATCGCTGGAAAATGGCAAACACACTGCAGCCTGGACGGTTACGTGGCTCATGAATACCAGCCTGCTCATGTTAGTTATGGAGGGGGAAAGTCCTGTCTCTCTGGGCTGATCTCTCTTTCAGAGCCTAATTACGACACCCGATGGGGATGCCCAGCTTGGGCGGAGCCTTTCCAGGTTTTTCATCCTGGCTCTGCAATAAAGGCTGTGACGGCAGGGCTGGTGTCGCCGGACGTGGCTGACCCTCGGCAGCGTGACGAGGGGCCGCCGTGGACCTGCCCTTCCCCAACCGCCGGGGGCTGAGACAGAGCTTCTGGTGTCAAAACAGGGGAAGGAGTTGGACGTGAAGAAGATCTCTGCGAACTTCAAGCTGTGATTCACAGAGACGGCAACTTCTCCTCGGGACTGGAAACCCGATAAAATACCAACCACCACTGGGCATTTCCTTTTCTCCTCCCAGCTCCCACTGGTCAGTGATGCTGGGAATGTGTAATGACATATTCTCCATCCTTGGACTTCACCCACCATATCCAAATGGTCTGTCAGACGAGCCGCAGCTTGGGATACTGTTGGAAGAGCCAAACCTTCCTTTTTAAAGAGCAAAGTACACAGCTGTGTCAAAACCCCAAATTCACAGAAAGGGGACAGAGGGGACGCACCATTCACCTGCCCTGTTCATGCCGCGGCCCAGAGATGCTCGGTACTGCCACAAGGAAGGCTTGGGTTTGGAAATTATGCTGGAGGGAACTGGGACAACAAGAGCACGGCCCAATCCAGCAGGAGACCAGCTCCCAGGAACAAGCCACTGGAGCTCTCTGAGCCCACTAGGGCTTCTCAAAGGCAAGGTCCCGGGGTAACAGCCTTGAGGCCAAGCAGTCAGGGTGAAAAGTGGAGCAGGCCAGCAAATTACCTAAAAATCAACGGCAATTTGTGAAGTCACAGACATGGAGATGAGCACCCCCCTGTCCTTCAAAGAGCTTTTCCCCATTTCAGTTGCACACTTTGCCAAGACCTTGCTGACGAGTTTCCTTTTCCTCTCCCCAAGTGACCATGACCAAGCACCTGCAATATCAGAGTTGTTCCCGCAAGTTCTCTTCCCCATGTACAGGAAAAACATTTGATTTAGAAAAGTCTTGCAAGCTATTTCTGGAACAGGGCTTTCCAGAGATGATTTTGATCAGTAATTCACTTATTTGAAACATAAGATGCAAAATTTCCTTCGCCTCTGCAAGGGGGATATTTTCTTTTGATCTTGCTTTACGCTATGCTTGCCTTGCAAAACCTATTCCATGAACTGTAAGGCAGGATGGAGCTCTCTGGACGTCCTCTGAACCCCAAACACATCACCACAGGAGACCTGCTGAGGTAGGAGGTGGACAGAAGCAGTTTCCATTTGAAAATGTGCTACTTACTTTAAATAAATCTCTTCAAACCAAATTACCTGGGAAGACCCACTTTCATTTCGCAAAACTCAACCAAAGGCATCATTAACAACAACCTTTTCCATTTCCTATCATTTCTCCAGGGTGGTCCTACCTGAAACCATGGCCTGAGAATGCTGCACGGTAACACACCGCACAGCTTCCAGGAGCGACCAGCAAAGCCCTATCTCACACCAAAAACATCCCCAAAGTAAGATCAACACGTTGAAAAACGGCTTAGAAGTTCACGTTCAGTGAAATAAAAGTGTGGCCAGCTCCAAGGGAAAACGGAAGAGATGGGAACCACCTCTGCTTCAGTGTCGGCACCCAAGATGCTCCTCATCAGGCTCCTCAGAGAAGCTGCCGACCCTTTCACCATGCCCCACCAAGGGTGGGCAGCAAAGCAAGGACTTACAGGGGGTAAGCGCCAAAGCTGAGCATCCCCCGGACCCAGCCCGAAGGCATGGTGGAGGAGATGCATTCCCACACCTCCCAATTCACTGATGCCCCCCCCCAAAACAATGCTCCTGTGTACCATCACAGTCCCTGAAGGGGCTCCAGGAAAGCTGGGGAGGGGCTGTTTGCAAGGGCATGGAGCAACAGGACGAGGGGCGATGGTTTAAACTGGAGCAGGGCAGGGTTAGATGAGACATGAGGAAGAAGTTCTTTCCCCTGAGGGTGGTGAGACACTGGCCCAGGTTGCCCAGAGAGGGGGTGGGAGCCCCATCCCTGGAGACATTCCAGGCCAGGCTGGATGAGGCTGGACGAGGCTCTGAGCAACCTGATCCAGCTGAAGATGTCCCTGCTGACTGCAGGGGTTTGGGATAGATGGCCTTTAAAGGCCCCTTCCAACCCAAGACATTCAGTGATCCTATGATCACTGCTGCTTTCAGCCCATGGCATGCTGCCGTGCACGGTGGCAGAGTCCCCCCGGCTACAAGCGGTGACATGCCGCAAGGCCTCCCAGCAACGAGAAAAATGGCTTTGGAGCAGTAACTGAGGGCTGCCAGCTCTGTACCTGCCAGCACAAGGGTCGAGCACCTATTTCGTGTTCCCAGTTTCCCTTTAGAAAGCCCTGCTGCCACAGTGTCCCCTTTCCGAGGCAGACGGAGGGTACCGCACCGCTGCCTGCTCCTCATGTGGACATCAATTCGGCTTAAACGAGTCACCCCCGACGCAAACCGCAGCCAGCCATCGCCTCATACCCGCCAACAGCCACGAAACTTCTCCTTCCCCAAAAAAGTTCTTTGAAATACATTCCCAAGCCCTATTATCTCTCCTGTTTATACCGCGCTCCTTCCATTATCGAGAAATCTCCGAGTAATTTATAAGCCCACAAGCTCCTGCGCTAACAGGGCAATAAATCACGTTTATACACCCCGTCGCCTACTGTTGGGAGGTGGCAGGGAGCAGCCACCGCCTCCCCCCAAACCCTCCACGGCTTGTTCGGAGGAGACGGCAGTTTTGCTCCGAATCAGCCGGACGTTTTTGCGGGGTTTTTTAAATATCCAGAGAGGATTCCAGCCTGTGTCCTACCTCACCGTGTTTTCCCCAACACAAGCACACAAAAGAGGGTGGGTGGTTTGGTTTTTTTTTCTTCTAACAAAAATCAAACCCAAAAAGAGGAGGATGTTTTTTGGCTATTTGCCTTGAGGAAAGAGGTTGCCCATCTAATAATCCCTAACTGGGCAGCGGGTTGCTGGGCTTTCATGTGTGCCTCCGAGCCTCCCCTCGCCGTGCCAGGCCGCTGGTTTGCTTTTCCGCCGAGTTGCAAAACCCCTGAATAACAAGGTCTGTGCGTGGAAGTGCTGACACAAACCTTAACTACAGCATCCTGAACATGATACCAGAATAAGGACGCTCCCTGTGTGGCCCAGCCTATGGATAAATAAAGCATTTCAGCAGCCAGCGCCGACAGATCATAAACCTCCACGAGCATAAATACCAACAACAACCCAAAAAGATTAGAGGGCTTACGGGCGAGGCAGGCTGGGATGATTTAGAGTTGGGGTGGAAGGGTCATTATTGCTGAATAGGTGGGGGCGAGCGGGCCAAAGAAATCAATAAACCATTCTGCTCCCAGGGAAGGAAGGGGCCACGCTAATTGTGCAAACACACATTTCCCGTTTGAGGCTTGGAGATCCCCGCCTCGCCCAACAGGGATGGATGCAGCGATGGATACAGGGAACTCGCACCGTCTTGCTGAGGAACAAGGGCTTCGCGCCGAGAGACGTGCCCCAGGAGCTCCATCGCTCACCCAAGCACCTCACCGGGCGCAACTCCCTGCTGGAGGCAGCTTCAAATGAATGCAGCCCTGGGTGACGTTCACCTCCAGCTCCATCCATTTCATATTTTATGAAGTTAATGTATAGTTGGGATAAGGATCTCAGCTGCTTTCCGCATCCCCGTCAAGTCAGATCTTTTCCAGTGCCCGGTTCTAGCCGCGTACGACGAATCAACAGGTCCTGCCAGTCCTGGTTATCTTCAGGCACCAAAGACAAGCTTTGGGGACAACTGATAAAATAAGCACATTTGCAACTCGCCAGGCTCACATAAGAGGTGGAGGCGGCCCCAAAATTAGCCGCAGCAGATCCCCGCATCCTACGGCGAGGACGGACACAAAGCTTTGCAGCCGGGTTTCCAGGCACACAACTGCCGAGCCACAGAGCTCAAAGGCGACAAGCCGTTCCTCCTTTGCCTCTTCTCCTTCCGTCCTCCCCACTCACAATGGTTTGGGTTGGAAGGAAGGGACCTTAAAGATCATCTAGTTCCAACCCCCCTGCCATTCCCAATTCCTCTACCTTTTGCCCCCACTTTCTTTCTCAGGAACTCCAATTCTTCTACCATTTTTCCCCACTTCCTTTCTAGGGGACAGAGCAGTGGCAAAAGACACCAGCTTTGGAGAGCGAAGCCCATTTCTAAACAGAATAAATATATACTATACAAGTAAATAACTATTTGTACCTAATGGGCCAATGTACCTAAAATCCCATCGCCGGGACACGCCGCAGGAGGCTGGTCAGGGAACCAGCAGACAGCGGTAACGCCGGTTATTCCCAGGAAGAAACCCCAGCTCACCAGCACGTACAGGCACGAACGGTGACGATCTGCATTCCCGGTTAACCAGAACTGTGAGCTGATGCTGGTGGTCAAGCACAGGAACCTGCTCTGGTCCCTCTCTGCGAGCCCGCCTCCTCCTCTGCTGCCTTTCCGAAGATATTTAAAGAAAACGCTCTTTTTATCAATTAAAAGAGCCCAGGTCATGTCCAGCTTAGTGCCCCTGCAGTTAACGGATTTCAACATTACTTGGGATCTTGAGGCTTTTTAAAATCAGTAATTTCATCTTCCATCCAGAAATTAATTCCTCCATGGTTTCACTGCGAAAATATTCCTAGGAACGGACGATTCCGCTGCTCGTGTACTAAAGACCGCACACACACACACACACAAAAAAATCAGATTAATATTGAGCCTTATCAAAAGTACGGCATAAACCGTGCGTTGAATTTAATCCAAACCAAACTGTCAATCTGCCTTCAGGATCAGATATAACAAACGTGAGCCTAGGGCCAGAAATGAAAAGCCCGGTTTGTTTTCTAATAGCAGATTTGTACCGATCGCTGTTAGCTGCGCTCCTGCCTGGAAATCTTTACACGGCAAATGCCGGACAAAGAGGATTTCTTATCTTTCTGCTTTGTTGAGGCAGGGAAAAGTTTCATTTGGTTTTAATTCATTCAGAACACAGGTTTCCCATTTTCAGGGAACAATTCTCAGCAGTTCTGGAAAATAAATCCTTTTTGAAAGGTTTTATGTAGAGGGGAAAAAGGAAAAAGAGGTGTTACCATCGCTACGGCGCATTCCGAGGTTTGGGCTGCTGCGTCCCGGCGCGGCTGGCGGGTACCAGGGAGAGCCCAACACGCTTCGCCGCAGCCACCACCCGTGGGGAAAAGTGCCGCTGGGGGGGAAATTCAGGCCAGGGAAGGAGACCTTTTGACACCAAGTTGGAGATTCCCCAACGGCCCCTTTCTTCTGAGCACCGGGATGCCGTGAAGCACTGCGCCTCAGCCCACACATCCCCCTGCGCCCCGAGCATCCTTCGGCAAGGGGACCTGCCGGAGCGGGCCAGAGCCCCACGGGTGCCCAGCACACAAACAGTGCCAGTGGAAGAGTACAAACTCTTTTATTTTAGTAATAGTACAGACTTAACTTATTTACATTTAGATTTATTAAAATTTAATATAGCAGCCTTCCAGTCCCTAAAGGGGCTCCAGGAAAGCTGGGGAGGGACTCTGGATCAGGGAGGGGAGCCATGGGATGAGGGGGAATGGGTTTAAACTGGAAGAGGGGAGATTGAGATGAGATGTGAGAAAGAAATCCTTTGCTGTGAGGGGGGTGAGCCCCTGGCCCAGGTTGCCCAGAGAAGCTGTGGCTGCCCCATCCCTGGAGGGGTTCAAGGCCAGGTTGGACGGGGCTTGGAGCAGCCTGGGCTGGTGGGAGGTGTCCCTGCCTGGGCAGGGGGGGCACTGGGGGGGCTTTAAGGTCCCTTCCCACCCAAACCATTCTATGATTGTATGAAACAGTTCCCAGTTTGGTCTGGGAATGCCTGTAGGTCCCCACCTCCCGGCTGAGAGAGCAGCTCTGCCAGCCCAGCCCAGCCTTGCTGGCCGGGTGTCAGAGTTAGCCCAGGTTTTCTTCGGAAGTGAACACCCCCCGACTCAACCTGCTGTTCCTCAGCTCCTTGGCACGCACGGGCGATGGCGCGCGCGGGGGAAATCGGGCGCCCAGAGAGACATGCAAACTGCGCAAGAAAATCCCCTTTTCTCGCTTACTAAATTCCAGCGGCAATTCAATTCCTATTATCTACCCCCTCAACTCAACCAGCACAAAAGCAAGCCCTCTGCCTCCCTGGAACACCGTTCCCATCTATTTGCTCCCCCTCCAAACCAGCGAGCGCAGCCCTGCCGCGATGCTCACGCCATCGGAGTCAAGAGCGAGGACGATGCTCTCGGGAACATCCCAGTCCCGTGTTTTGGTGGCTCAGCTGCACCTATGCAGGTTAGGGGGCTGGGGTTGGGGGGGGCAACCCCATCGAAGGACTGGAGGCCTCCTCCAGTCCCATGGCCGCATCCACGTCGGCGGGCATCTGCACACCTCTAAGAATCCAGCCCTGCCATCTAACTATCGATTTTGCCACTTATCAGTCAAGTTTGGCTGGGGAGAACTCAGAAGAGTTCTCTCGTAGGGGCTGAGATCACGCTATTAATACAAATAAAATAAAATACACAAAATACATACACAATATAACCCAGCGGACCCTCCGTGCCTGCCCGGCTGAGCTGCCCTCGCTCCTCCCTTCCAGCCCGGACAGACCGGCTTTGCTCATCACTGAAAACCCCCACGGAGAAACGCGCCCGCTCGGACTTTCACAGCTGATTTTAGCTGAAGTTTGTAGAAGAATTGCCTGTTCCTCGGGATAAAAAATGCCACGTGGCCGCGGCAACAAGCATTATTCCTGTAAAAGGCCCCAGCCATCCGAGCTGCTGGTTTTCCTATTGATTGCTGGGGGGGCTGTTTGCTATTCTGATCTCAGCTGGTCGGAAGTCTCCCCAATCACCGCAAGGTCGCGACCACGGGGTCAGAAACCTGCACTACATACATCATAATTTATCTTACAGATAATCAATACCGCGCCGCGCCGTGCGATCTTACAGTACAGCCTCACGCGGAGGGAAGCGACGCGGCTCCTCCAGGATGGGCACCTCACGGTCTGCCAGCCCCAGGGGGGCAAAACCAGACTTCGTTTTAGAGGTGGAGATCACGGCTGGAAGCAGAGCGGGCACCCCACTCACCGCTGGTTTGTACGATCGTATAACTGCGGCAAATTCTGCCCGTGGTCTGAATGCAACTTGGGAAAATAAATAGTAGTATCTGGTCAGGTTTATACTTGACAGTTTGATGGGAGAAGCCCCAGGAGCGGCACGGCCAGCAGATCGCCCAGGGCTTGGAGGGAAGGAGGTGAGCCCAGTCCCACCTGTGGGTGAGGGAACCCTGTGGCCCCCGGATCAGCCCTCCCTTCAAACAGATTCACAGTAACAGAGGAGCAGCAAAGCGCCCTTCCATCAATATCTGCCCTTCATCCCATTTTCTAATTTATATCCCCGGGGCTTCGCACCCCACCAGCCATCCCCAGGGTCACCCAGCGCTCGTGTGCTGCGAGTCCAGGGATTTAGCAGGCTCCCCACCGCTCCCAGCTTTTTTTTTCCCCTGTTCATTCTGGATTTCTGCAGCAGAGTAGCTCGGGGTATTCCAAAAGATACAACAGCTTTTTAACAAGCTGTCCTTAAAAGTGATGCCAAAGATAGTATTTTAGCAGGAAAGAAAGGGATTTGAAACATGCAGCAGGAGAAAAAGGAACTGGGAGGAATAAGGAGTGCTGAAAATACCTCGTAGGAAGAGCAAGCCGTTATTAGTTAATTGCTGCATTCTGGCATTTGCATCCATGCAGTGTGCAGCTTCCTGGGACCTTCCCCACGGTTTAGCATCCATCAATCCCAACGTGATTTGGATGATAAAACACCAACAGAGGAAGCAGAGGGCACAGCTTGCCCCACACCGCCCTGCCTCCCCTCAGTGCCGTTGTTTGCAGGATCAGGCCCCTCAGCCTGGCCACCGCCTGGGGGGCTCGGCGAGCCCCGGCACCCCCCGCCTGCCCCAGCGAAGCCAGGAGAGCACGGCTTCACCTTCCAACCTTCCATCCCAAGGGCTGGGCTCTGCCCCATCTCCTGGACAGACGGCGGGGAGCCAGACCTGCCGGACGATTCCCCACTGCCGGCTTTTTATCCCATTTCAACCAGCACCCCCGAGGCAGGGGCTGTGATGACCCAACCACCGCAGGTCCGTGCCTCCAAAGCAACGAACGCTCCCGTCAGCCGGCAGTTCCAGCCGGCCCAATGGACACGCGCTCGGCTGGAGCAGGAGCAGCACCGCGGCGAGACGGGAGGATGCTCTTAGACCCTCTTATTGCTCTCTCAGGTCAATACACTGAAGGCATTTCGGATTTCCCAGCAGCACGGCCCCTTTTCCGCTGGCCGCAGCAAAATAAAGCAGGTACCCTCATGAAAAAGCAAATGTACGCCGCGAGCGTTGAGTTTGGTGCTGTGCCGGGGGAGCATGGGCCGTCTCTACATGGAAAACGCGTGGAAATCCAGCTGGTTTTGCGGGCAAAACGGGCAGGGAGGTGTGGAAGCCCAGCCCCACCTCGAAGGGAGCCAGCTAGCCCAGCGCCGGGGGCACAAGCCCCGCAGGCTGCCCTGGCCAAGCGGGGAAGATTGGCACGTCGGCTCCCACCCACCGCAGCCCCCGGCACGGCGAGGAGCTCGCACAAAGGGAAACACGCAGACCATGACAGGCTAAGCCTCCTCCTTCCCCTCGCTTCTCCCCCTTTTCTTTCTCTCCATGCTATGGCGAGGCTGCTGAATGCCAACAGGAAAATACCTTGGCAGAGCCAGACAGTCTTTTCTATTTTGTGAGGGGGGTTTTTTTGTTTTGTTTTGTTTTTCCCCCCTTACTTTCCCCTCCAGCGGCTTCGCCGGATGCCTAATCCTCCACGGACATGTGGAGAGGGAGCAGGACACAAGCGCCGTACCAGGTAGGCAGCGCAACGCACAGCTCTGCGTGATTTCTGGTTCTACCTGCTGTTACGGCACAGCGGGCAAACAAAACACAAGAATCCAGGGAAGGAAAGAAAAAAAGGAAATAAAGTAAGGTTCGGACCTGTCAGGGCCGCAGATTCCCACGTGGAAGCCCGCCTGGTCTCAGCAGCAGAGCACAGGAAGGTCACGTTTTGCAGCGGAGCATCTCTCTCCGCAGCATCCTGGGGGCTCCCAGCTGCCATCCCCGTCGGGGCTGCGCGCTGGGCTCACGGCAGGAGGGAATTTAGGGGCCTCCCTGTGCCCAAGGCTTGGCATGACCTACCCCAGCCCTCCCAGCGCTCCGCAGAGACCCCAGGCAAGACCCTGGCGGCAGGTATCCATCCTCACAAACCCCCACCCAGCCACCGACAGCAGCCACTCCTTTATTTCCCCCCCTCTTTTTAAGTCACGCTGTGCCCCGAACATATTTTTCACTTGCTGTTATCACAACTGATATCTAAAGCGGCCGTATCTGGGGAAAATCAAAGCCAAAGCAACGGCTGCTCAGCGAGGGCTGGAAGGAGGAGAGGAGAGCGCGTGACAGGGGTTTTCCCAGCTCCTAAGGAAAGGAAGAGACCCATAAAAATACTCCCAAGGATCCAGGAAGTAGCTTTATAGATCCAGAAAAACGATTTTCAACCCCAGGGGAGTCTTTCTCTTGAGCTCAGCCTCCCGCAGAGGAGGGAGATATCCGCTCCCCCGGCTGACCAGCTCGGCGCTATCAGCTTACAGCAAAATCAAATATTCCGAGTGGCCACCTGAGTCCCCCCGATGCTGCTCATCCTACCTGAGCCCCCAAAAGCCCTCGGCAGTCACCTCCGCATCCCCCTCGCCACATCCCAAAGGCACCCGGAGGACTTGGGAAGCATCACCCTTTGCCCATTCCACCCTTTTCTCTCCTGCCTCGGAATGCCACAACCAAGCCGCTCTACAAGCAGAAAACAAGCGGGGTTTGAGCGGGCATCCCTCTTCTGAAGCCCAGCACTGCTCCGAGCCCAGCATCCATCGCCTCTGCCCAGCCTTGGATGTGCCAAGTGCAACAGGGAAAGCAAAACAGAAATTAAATATAACCCCCATGATGCGCCCAGCTATCTCAAACAGGGGAAATCAGAACCCCGCACCTACTACACCTTGCTACTTGCCCTCCTTGGCAATATCCAATTCCTCCTGTTTCTCCAAAGCATCTCACACCTCTCCAGAGCTCTGAAAAGGCAAACTGCAGGACACGCGGGTGTGCGGCTTGAAGCCTCCAAGCAGCAGCTCCGCTTTGCTGCCCGTTGCCACAACACACCCCGAAAACGCCAAGCCCCCACGTGCCGAAGGAAGTTCACGTTTGTTTCTGCCTCGCTGGGATGGGAATCTGGAAACCAGCTTTGTCTTTGCAAACCTTCCTGCTAAACACGTGTTCGAGGGATCTCCCGGCAGAGGACCTGTCCCAGCACGTTGCAGGCTGTGGGAAGCAAAAGCAGCGTGTACCGGGGGGGCCACGGGCTGCCTACCCCCATCCGTGTAGGAGCAAGACGCACATCTGCGCTCCCCCCCTGCTAATCTTGGTCTCGCTCCTCCCGTGGGAGAACCAGAGTGTCCATCAGGATGAGTGCCAGGACACCGGCACTCCGTGGGGCCAGGCTTCCCCGCTCCAGCCCAGGCAGCCACCCCGAGGTCTCTCCTCTTCCTCCACGCCCCAAGGTGTCTCCTCTTCCTCCACCAGCCTGAGCTCTCCGGAGACGGAGAGACAGAAGCAGGGCGCGAGGGGCAGCTTCAGGACACAACACTTCATAGACCAGCGCAACGAGTCAGCCGGAGGGGAATAAAAATCCCTTGTGGCAATCAGCGTGGTGGTTTCCTGGAGAGCAAGGGGGATGTGAACGGGAACAAACCATGTCACACACAACCGAACCCTGCCTCTGTGGGTCGCAGACCAGCGGAGCCGCAGGAGCTGGCACTGCATCCGCTGCCACGGTCCCGCAGCAGCACAGACCCAGAGCCACGGACCATCTCATCAGCTCCAGCCCGTGATGGGGTCACGCACTTCATCAGCATCGCTGAGCTCCTCCTCTTCGAATTAAATCAGGCTTTGCTCATGCAGGTTCTCTTGTCTTCTCACGGCCTAATAATTAAGTCAGCTGCGATCAGAAAAATCAACAGAAAAACTTCTCGGCCTTTCCCAGACCACCCTTGCCATATTTTGCGCTTCACAGCATCGCTCCTACAACCTGCATGGGCGCAAGGTGGGTATTGCAGCGCGGCAGGAACCACAGCGAGACGAGGCTGGAAAGGGGAACTCGCATCAGACGTTTTCAGGGAGGAGGTTCTTCACCTGAGGTGGAGCAGACACCCCGGCGGAGCGGGAGGCAGGTGCCAGCATGGGGATGCTGCGCCGAGGACTTGGTGGTCCTGGTCTAGGATGAGCGGAGATGGCAAGCATGGGATTTCCCAGGTCTCGGCACGCAGGGCTTTGCTGCCAGGAGCGGAGCGGTTCGACGCGTCCAAGAAGCACCTGCCCCATCCCACTGCGTGGCCTTCAGGAGCGGCGCAGCAATGCCCGGGTCCCACAGCCTCCATCCCTGGCAGCCTCGGCCACCGCCTCAAGCCAGATGCCCGTGCCACCCAAGGAGGGCAGACGGCAGAGTAACACCGCTGGGCTGCGTGGTCCAGCGCCCTGCCCTCGGTGCCGGCCACCGGCGCCGCGCCAGGAGGGCGAGGGGGGCGAGCGGGGACCCAGGGCGAGCGGGGACCCTGGGCGAGCGGGGATCCTGGGCTCCAGCACCGGCCAGGAGCCCCGCGGCAAGGCCAGCCGGGGTGGGCTGCGACAAGGACCACGCTCTGCCTTGTCCCCAGCGCCGTGCTCCGGCACTGGCATCTCACCCCCCTCCCCGGGGGAGGACGGCCGCGGAGGAGCGGACACGGAGAGGGGAGGGAGGTGCTGGGCAAGGCTCACGCCTCCACCATGTGCTGCGCGCGGCCTCGCCAGACCGCAGGATCTGGCTCACCGAACGTGTGGAAGCAGCACTTCTCCGTGTCTCACTTTACAAAGCCCCAAACAATAACTGTCTGTCGCTGCACAGGAGCTTAGGAGAAACATAAGCTGCTATTGGCATGGCGCGCAGCAGCCTTCCTCTTACACAACACCAGCAGATGTGAAAATAGCCCGCTGCTGCCTCGCGCGCTCCTCTGACCTCCTGTTTGCTTCTGGATCAGATTCCAAAGCTGGATCTTAACCTACAAGAACCATAAAAAGCAAAGGATTTGGCCCTACCGGGGACCTCTTCGTAATCTAAGACAGATGCACCCCACGCAGAAGAGCGCGCCGAGGTTTATCAGGGAGGGGAGAGGCAGCCCCAGCTCTGGAGCCGCCCGCGCCGGCATCGCCCCGCGCTCCGGCTGAGGATGGAGGTGGCCCAAGGATAGAAGAGCCGGAAGCTCTTACAAACCAGGGCAGCGCCCAAAACCTCGCATCCTACTGCTCAGCATTCACCAAAGCCGCCTCCAGTCCCCACGTGCCCCACGGAGGGGGATCTCTGAGCTCCGGAGGTCCCATGTTCCCGACCACGATGTCCTGAGGGCCGCGGGGGCTGCCAGCGCCAGCACAGCATGGGAGATCCCCTCCATCCACGCAAGGTGCTCCTGGGGTTTCTGACCCACGTGAAGAGCAAGGACTGACTCCAAACCCAAAACCAGGCCAGGACATACAGAGGGAAAAAACACGTGGAGGACAAATTTCTCCTGGAAGCATGAAAAGGCAGCGGAAGGATTAAACTGAAGGATGCTAAAGGTAAGCAATCGAGGGAGAGTTCAGTAACCAGCAGCGAAAGGACATCTCTAAGAACAACCAGCACAAATAAATTAATCTCTCCAGTGTCCCCGAGGACATCCAGTGTCCCTGCTGCCTTCGGGACTGTGGCAACCCCACGCAGCAGAGGAACTTCCCAAGCTGCAAGGAAAGAAAACCAGACGGGGACACTGCTGTCACGGAGAACGAGCTGCGCTCCTCGGGAGGTACAGGGCTGCTCTCACGGCCCTGCCGGCGCACACCCATTGATGCCCCGCCACACGCCATTCCCTGGTGGGAATGTCACCCGACGGCAAAGCTCCAGCAGAGTCAGACTCATCTGGGAGTCTAAACCCTGCTCCCGAAACCCCCATCCCTCCGACCGCCCCAGGGTCCAGGCTGGGGAACACCTCGCCGGTGCTACACCCGACGGCGTCACGGAGAAAGCCTTCGCCCACAGCCGAGCCAGCGCAGCACCCCACGGAGGCAGCTGGCACCGCCACGCCGCCCAGCCTTCGCGCACGAGTAACGACTGTGAGGTACAAAAGAGCCAAGCCGTGGTATCTTGCCCCAAAATACCTCCGTCCCCAAAGCACGCTGGAGGGATTTCTGCGGCGGGGGAAGGGGCAGCGGCAGAGGAGCGTAATTCCACAGCCAACACGCGGGACGAGCCGCCGATCGCGCTCACGCGGGAGGGCGAAAGGCGGCCTTAGAATATAATCCATTTCAGGCGCTCTTAAATCTCCCCAGTACAATGCAGAGCCCTTTAAGCAAAACTAAACAACTTCCTTTAGCCTAAATAAATATTAAACCTAAGTGATGCATTAATTTACTCCAGTTCACCAAAGGCTAACTCCTACCCAAACTGATCATTATAAAAGAAATCCTATAATCCCTCGCTCCCATTCAGGCTCAAAACATGTAATCCCGTGAATAAATCCAGCAAGAAAGTGTAACAAAACGGGCAATAAAAACTTACAGCATTCACATCTTTTCATCTACCATTAATACTGTAAACACTCACTCGAAGGCCCTTGAGTATGACTAATCTAATGTTTTGGCTCCCAACGCTAATCGCCGAACGAGCTCGCCTCTCGCCGTAACACCCAGCGAGACCCGCCGCCCCCCCCGCGGGGGCCCAGGACACCCCCCAGCACCCAGCCCCACC